>OW679194.1:242437657-242846339 GCA_940337035.1 Agriotes lineatus | reverse complement strand
ATGTGTTTAAATGTCGGTGTGATTAACTGTCGGCGTGTTTAAATGTCGGCGTGTTTAAATGTCGGTGTGATTAACTGTCGGCGTGTTTAAATGTCGGCGTGTTTAACTGTCCGTGCTTAAATGTCCTATGATTATGTGTGGCGTGATTAAGTGTCGGGTCACGGTAATTTTTGTATTAAGTGCGCGAAGTGAGTGTTTTTGTGCATGAGAATGCCACTTTTAAGTAATTCGAATGCACAAAAACACTTCGCGCACGTAATACAAACAATATTTTTTTTACAACCGTCAAAGAAAAATATCAATATGATTTCGCGACGTAGTTCGCAAAAAATTTTCGCGCTCTAGTGCGCAAAATGCATTTTTTCACATTGTCAATGTTATTTTCTTATTTATAATTTCTATAAAATTTTGATTCGCAGTGCAGTATGCACACATTCTCATTTTGTCATATCTTACAGGAAATGCATGCTCAAGTCCAAGATGTTGGCGAGGACTTGGAAGAAGTGGAAGTCCTGCAGAAGAAGTTTGACGATTTCCAAAACGACCTGAAGGCTAATGAAGTGCGGTTGGCTGAAATGAATGAAATTGCTATGCAGCTCGTCTCCCTTGGTCAAACCGAGGCTGCTCTTAAAATCCAAACACAAATGGAGGTTTGTTTTAGATTGTTTTTCACTAGCATTTGTTAAAATGTAATTTTGCAGGACTTGAACAATAAGTGGACTTCCCTTCAACAACTAACCTCTGAAAGAGCTACTCAGCTGGGTTCCGCTCATGAGGTACAGCGCTTTACGCGAGACGTGGATGAAACCAAGGACTGGATTCAGGAGAAGGACGAGGCACTTAACAACGACGATTTGGGCAAAGACCTGCGAAGTGTGCAAGCTTTACAGCGCAAACATGAGGGTCTGGAGAGGGATTTGGCCGCTCTTGGAGACAAGGTTACTTTTACAGTTTTTTTTATAAAGCTTGTCCTACATGAAATATAATTTTAGATTAAACAGTTGGATGAAACAGCTAACCGTTTAATGAATTCTCATCCTGAATCGGCTGAACAAACGTATGCCAAACAAAAGGAGATCCAGGAGTTGTGGACACAGCTCACTGCCAAAGCAAACAATCGTAAAGAAAAACTGCTGGACTCGTACGATCTCCAGCGGTTCCTGAGCGACCATCGCGATCTGTTGGCATGGATCAATTCTATGTTGGGACTGGTCAGTTCTGAGGAACTCGCCAATGATGTGACAGGTGCCGAGGCACTCATCGAGCGCCACCAGGTAGGTGTTATCTATGTCAACATTTTGAAATCCTGCATTTTTGCATCATGTATTTTTGTCCCATAGTGGAATGTTTTGTTTTTGACATGGAAGTTTTGTTTAAATATGCATTCATGTTTGGTTCCATAAACAAAGTGGGTGGACCCTTATTTAAAAATCTTGTATGATTAGTGAATTGTAAATACGAGTGGCGTTTTAATTTGAGTTGTATTGTAGAACTACAAGACTGAAATAGATGCACGAAATGGGATACCACAGGTACTGCGTGTGTTGCGGTGCTAAATTTTACTAAAGTGTCTGTTGTTTTCAAACTAACAAAAGTAACAAAAGCTGTGAATCTTTTGTGTTGTTTATGTGGTTACTAACGCTCCACTTATAATACGGTGACACTTCTGTGTACAGGGTGTCTTGTTTTCGTTGGGATTAAGTTGCAATCTAGTGGACTTTTTCAAGAATATGAAAAAGATTTAAAAATCAGGCATCTGTTATGGAGCTACAGTCAAAAAATGAATATTTCTACTTTTCAATTCAACATCATACTTCAGCTGTTTTTCAGAAAGTCAATCCACTGGTTTGTGTACATTAATATAATGCAACTAAAATTGGCGAATGAACCAAAAGAGATGATTTTTTTTTTACATCATAGTGTCTCGAAGCGTTGACCCCATAATGTGCAAACAATTTTCTTCTAGCTCTAATAACAACTGAGATTGCTGTTTAATCTCATCGAAAGTGGCACACCCTATACAGTTTTTTTTTGTGATTCACTCACTAATTTGGTTTTTTGTGATACACCATTTTTAAATATGATCGAAAAGCAAAACAAAAATACTTATTTTTGAAATATGTAGGGGTGTATTGATTCTTATTGAATATTTAGAATGATGAGCTAAATAGTAGAAGACATTTTTACTGAAAAGTTAAACTATATGGATGGGAAAAACTTCATCTAGTCATGACGACATCAAAATTGTATGGAGTCAACATAATTGCAAAATCTGTTAAAGAAGTAAAAGTACACCAGAAAAAGTGTAGCCAAAAGCAGTAGCAAAGCATTAAAAATATGAAAAGAAAAGATATAAACTGGAAGCAAGGAAATCTGCCAAAAGAATGTAGTAGGAGAGTTATCTTATCATTTGTATACACAAGAAAACAAGCACATTAACAAAAAAGGAATTTTTGAACAACAAATGCTAAGAACAAGACTGGGGCCACAGAATAAACACCTAACGGACTCGGAAGTGGCGGCGTCGAGCACCTGATTTCAGCTATATCAGCCTTATTGAAAGAGAGTAGCTCAAGAATAATGTTGGTGGCACTGTAAGTCTATGTCAAATTCGAGATTAGCAGGTTAGGTTTCGTGTCAGTCTGTCAAAACTGACGCAAAACCTAACCTACTAACCTCGAATTTGACATAGACTTACAGCAGTGCCACCAACATATTATTCTTGATCTACTCTCTTTCAATATGGTTGCCATAGCTGAAGTCGGCTACTCAAACACAAACGGGGCGCCACCGCGAGTGTCGTTTCTGAGTCGGTTTGGTGTTTATTCTGTGCTGGGGCCACTGATAATATAACAGGGAGAGATCAGGGAATGACGGAACAATGAAGTTTGTAACGTTTCGGAATTTATAAATGCAATTTTTACTCAATATTAAGCTTTGATCTCTTGCAATTTATGTTATTAGTTATTACTCGCAGGTAGCTCTGCCCCAGGGTTGTAGACGGTTGGTGTAAAAGATTTCAAGTCTAATTTCACAATGTTTTATTTACTTAAGTCTAATTACACACACCATAAAAATAAAATAATTACAAAGACAGGTAGTCCTGAACAGATTGCTTAAATGCAGTTCAACTAACACAAGCAGGAAGGATGTTTCAGGACAGGTTACGGGTGGTTCCACTTCTTAGGAAGAAGCTAGGACTAGAACTTCTTTGGACCCCGGGGGCTTTGTTTTTATATTATATTGATGGATTCTACCTGGTGAACTCAGAAGGGGCTAAATGTGATCATCTGGTGGAACAGAGTAGGAATGCGCGGATCGGTCAATGATGCAAAGCTTGCTCAACGAGCCGGTTTTATACCTGTGCGCTATCAGGCCCTATTCGGCAGACTGCTTCTGGTTTTTCATAACTCTTGGTGTGACCCCAAATGTCTTCGTGTCACGTTTTCTTGTGGCCAGATGGCCTCTTGCAAATTGATAATGGTATTTAAAACGTATTAAGTCAATTTGCAGGGAAGCTATTGTCACAAGTTGACGTAAAAATAAAAAGAGAAAAACAGCATACTTTACGTGATTCCAAAGGTTATTAAAAGTGGTTGGATCATAAAAAACAAGAATCAGAAGCAAACAATTTTAAATAAAATAGTCGAGTGGATATCACTGAGTGAGAACGAGGCAGATCTAGAAATAGATGGGAGTAAGTGGAAAAGAATCATGCAGAAAATTGTGACAACATAATGAACAGCAGAGGACTGATCCACCCTAGTAAAGGGAACAAAACCCTTGCAAAAGCAGCATAATTCCTCATAAAATAGTAATTTGTATAGCAAGGCACTGGTTTAACTTTTTATCACGAATGAAGATAACAAGATGACGAATAGGCGATAAAAAAGGAAAATGAAAAATTGTACATAGCAACCTGGAATGTGCGAGGAATTAACAATGAAGGAGCAATAAGACAGTTAACTAAAGAAGCAGGAAAAAATAAGATAGATATAATGGGACTACAAGAAACTAACATAAAAGATTCACAAACAACGGAAATAAATAGCTATGTTTACTTTAACTTTGGTGGTAAGCAAAACAGATTAGAAACTGGGTTTATAATAAAGGATACAATAAAAAAACTATCATAGACGCAAAGGGAATAAAAGATAGGCTCAGCTATGTCAGATTAAATGGAAAATACAGGAAAATAACCATCATAAATATACATGCACCATCAGAAGACGCGGAGAAGGAGGACAAACAGAAATATTATGAGGAGCTTGAAATGTTGTATGATGAGTTACCAAAATTTGATGTAAAAATAGAAAAGAGAAAGAATATAACCAACAATAGGAAGAAACAGCAAACATGAAATCACAAATGGAAATGGCAGAAGACTTATATCATATGCGATGATAAGAAAACTGATAATAAAAGCAACCTACCTGAATCACAAGGAAATACACAAGGGTACATGCATAAGCCCAGACCAAAAGACCGTCAACCAAATAGATCATATTCTGATAGAAAACATCCACTCATCTTCAATGCAGGACGTAAGAACCCTCCGAGTAGCAAATATAGACAGTGATCATCTGCTGGTATGAGCAGTAGTTACACAACAAATACCAAGAATTCCATCAATGACAAAAAATACAAACAGAAATTAAATACAGACGAACTGAAAGGCGAAGAAATTTATTTTTATTTATTTATTTATTTATTTTATTTCAGAAACAAATTAAACGTTTATACAAAAGAAAATATAGTACTTCAAAATAAAATAAACAGGAACTACTCACTTAAGTTTATAAAACTTGTACGTGAGTCTAAAATAAATAATTATTGTATAGTCGCCCGAGATGGACAGTATTGTAATCAACATATTTTAACTTAAGACTATGTATTGAAAAAACCCATATAGGTTAACAGTTACTATGTAGCACCAACAACACAGGATTGAGTAAGAGTTAATAAGAGTTAGAATTACGTTAAGAATTAGGTTAAAAAATTTCATGAAAATATTTATTGCTTGTACAGTCCAGCAGCCATTTCTTAATTTTTTGTACATAGATTTTATAAATTGTTTCATGTTTAATTTGAAAGGGAACTGAATTATAAATTTTGATTAACAGATATTTGTAACTTCTTTGACCGTGGGACTTGTTAACAATAGGAAAATTCAAAATTTTGTTTTTGTGACTTCTTCTCCTATAACAGTTTTTATCCTCATAATAATTAGCAACTGATTCATTATAAAAGGCTCGCAATAAAACAGACTTGACAAAATCATAAATGACTATATTCAACAAATAGGAAAAGAAGAGAAGATAACAAAATAGAAGCAGAGTGGGACATAATGAAGAACATAATAAAGAAAACCACCCAACAGAAGTTAAAGAGAAAGCAACGCCAAAAATTAATAGATTGGTTCGACAAAGACTGCAAAACGGCAATAAAAGAGAGGAGAGCAAAGTTAACTTATCTAACAAGAAATGCAGATGAAGATGATAGAAAATATAGCTAGCAGGAAAGCAAAAGCGATATACCGAAGGAAGAAAAGAGAGTACCTAGTAAAATCCAGAAGAAATAGAAGAAAATTAGAACAACCACAATATTAGAGCCTTTTATTAAAAAACAGAGGCAATAAGAAGAGGTACCAACAAAAAACAGTAGTAATAAGAAGTAAGACTGGGCAAATGATAGCTGATGTAGAAAAATGTCTAGAGAAATGGGAGGAATATTATAAGGAGCAGCTATATGACCAAATCGAAAATTTAAAAACATGGGTAGAAGAGCAAGTGCAAAGAGAAGACCAGCAGGTGGAAGTACCAACATTGGAAAAAATTGACGAAACATGGCACAAAGAAACAACAAAAGCCCAGGTGTGGATAACATACCCGCAGAACTAATGAAATATGGTGGGGGAAAAAAATTAACTGAGAGACTACACAAACTAATAAAATAAATTTGGGAAAGAGAGAAAATGCCAAGAGAACGGTCAAATAACATCATAGTGCAAATACATAAAAAAGGGAACTTACAATGGTGTGAAAACTACCGACCAATCTCACTCCTAAGTGTAGCGTATAAGATACTAGCGAAAGTGTTAAATAAAAGACTAAAAGAATTTGCTGAAAAAGAAATAGAAGGGGGCTTTAGGAGTGGCAGGTCAATAGTCGACAAAATTTACAAAATAAAAACGATACTAGAGAAATGTGAACAGAGAAACACTACTGTACACAACATTCATTGACTACCAACTGGCATATGGTATTAGTATAGTATGTCGCCACATCGGAAAAAACTAAACGTATGTCGCCACATCAGAAAAATATTATTTATAGTATGTCGCCACATCGGAATAAATTGAAAATCAGGAAAATTTTAATAAATAATACACAATACGTTACACATCATGAAAAGTTTATTGCAATGAAAAATTTTAATTCACAATACAAAATAATATAGGTAACCTAAATAAGCCTTTTCCGTCGCATTCGCTAGAAAAAAAACTTAAAATAAAGCAATTAGGTAGCAGTTTAAACAAATATTTGATATTTGTTAACATGTTCTTTATTCCGTAACATCTATGATATAAATATTATACTGTCTTACAATAATGATGACAATTATTTCAACTAATGCTAAATATCCGAGGCTAACTAGATATTAATACCCTCCCGTATTAACAACCTAACCTAACATTTTTCCGATGGGGCGACCTACTATACATAGTATTTTTCTGATGTGGCGACATACGTTTAGTTTTTTCCGATGTAGCGACATGCTATACTAATAGCCAGGCATATGATAGGTTAAAACGAACAGAGGTAATTAAATCATTAACCACATTAGGATGCCCACCCAAAATAACTAAATTGGTAAAAGTTACACTAGAAGAGACATACACTCAAGTAAAAGCGAATAGAAGACTTACAGGAAACTTTGAGACCAAATAAGGCTAAAGCAAGGAGACTCGCCTTCAACAAAGTTATTTAACTTGGTATTGGAATTGGAAGTGGTTATCAGAAAGGCACAAATACAAAGAGAAGGAAATATTTTCAGAAACTCCACCAGATCCTTGCCTATGTATACGAGGTAGCGGTGATGGCCAGAATAAGAGAAGAGCTAAAAGAAACAATAAAGAGAATAACAGTGGAAGCAAAAAAAGTTGGAAAATAAAAAAACAAAGTATATGGTAATAGGAAAGACCCAACAAGAAAGTTTAGTAATAGCAATAGAAAAAACCAGATATCGTTTCGAACGAGTGGAGAGTTTCATATACTTGGGAGTAGAAATAAACAATTGCAACAATGCCGCAAAAGAAATAGAAAGAATGCTAATGTTAGGAACAAAAAGGTTTGGTTCACTAATAAGTGTAATAAGGTGCAAAAACATATCACAAGCTGCAAAAATTTGCTTATATAAAACAGTTATTAGACCGGTAATATGTTACGCGAGTGAAACTTGGATATTAAAAAACGAAGACATATGAAGAATCAAAGTGTGGGAAAGGAAGATACTAAGAGCGATATATGTTGGCAAGAAAGAAGGTGAGGGGTGAAGGAAATGAAGTAACAAAGAACTAGTAGAACAATATAAAGAACCTGCTCTGATAACCATTATCAAACAGTACAGAATCAAGTGGTTGGGACACACAGTAAGGATGCCTGAAAACAGAAACGTGAAGAAAATACTATTTGAAAAACCATACAACAGGGCTCCATCTGCAGAGGCAGATCAAAAAGCAACTGGTTGCAATGTGTTGAAGAAGACCTCCAACAATCGAATGTGATTAACTGGAAGAATTTAGCAAGAAACAGAGTGCAATGGAGAGAAGTCTCCAAAAAAGCTATGGGCCTGAAAGCCCTGCAGTGCTGATTTATATATAACCAATTTTTGTAGGTTATATTGACGTCGTTTGATGTTTATTAGGTCACTAAATCTACATATTAAGAGTAAGGTACTGCCATTAGTGATTTTTTTAATATCTGTTCTTGTCACGCACAGTTTTTTCAAACTAGGGATAAAAAACAATTAACAATAATTTTACTATGCAGCAGTGCCATTACACCAAAAAGAAAATTCCCAAAAACTGTTGTCTTCTCTATTGCACTTGGGGAAATTTGTATTTGTTATCGAGGAATGCAATGGCAGTAGCTTACACTGAGTGTATTAATGTAGTGATCTTAGACGTTTTTATCTGTCACCCCGCCATCTACAAAAAATCGTAAAACAATGGATTACTTCACTGCCAATTTTGACGTTCTTCACTGCCGATTTCAACATCTTTCACTAGGTACCGATTTCGACAATAATATATGATTATAGAGTTACAAACAAAAGATGTGATGACTGTTGGAACTGTTTACAATATGGTATTGAGAACCCAAAATTGAGATGTAATACAAACCCGTAACAGGAAGTTTTCACATGTTCTTAATGATTTGGGTACAATAAAATTGTATCTTAAAATGTGTGAATGTTGATGATCAAGAGTACCTATTACGGTTCACCCAAAATCTTTTACAAAAAAAAAAAAAAAATATTGTTAATAACAGGAAAGTATGCTATTAATTTTAAAAATGTATTGATACACCTTCGCATTATCTGAAGCGCGTTAAAAAAACTATCAAACTTTTCAAAGTGAATAACGAACGACTTCAACATTTTTACACGTAGCTGAAGTACAGGATTAATTAAATATTTTTGGAATCACAAAAAAATGAGAGTTATGTTTTAGACTTGCTAATATTAATAATTGGCAAACCGAAAGAGCGAGCAAATCTTCAATGTAATTGTGCCACTGCAGTTGTTGTACTTAACCGACCAATGTATTGTAGGAACATCGCACTGAAATTGATGCCCGAGCAGGAACTTTCCATACTTTAGAACAGTTTGGTCAGCAGCTGCTATCATCTAATCACTACGCCAGTCCTGAAATTCAGGAAAAACTCGAACAGCTGAACAAGGCTCGTGAAGAACTCGAACGGTTAGTATAAAAAACATGTTTACATTTCAGTATTTTTAATAGCAGTGACATAAATGAGAACTAACCTATATTATACTTTTTACTAAGTTGGCATTCATGCAACTATATATACATTGTGTCTAGGATAAGTAAAGTAAAATTAGAAGAAATGTGCAGCATCTCAAATGCTATTAGAATTCATATTCATATCTTAGAAGTTCACATAAGTGACAAACTAAAGGTAATTCGTGAAAAATCCTTCGTTAAATAAAGAAATTGGTGTAGAAACTTTCCAAGTATATTGTATTCATTTGTTTATTTGCCATTTTGTTCAATACTCTTCCATAGCTTACTATGTAAATAAGTGTATCTTGTTAAAGATCCTAAAACTGTTTTAATTTGCTTAATCATTACTAACTGTCTTTATCTCCTATTACTTATTCTGGAACATTTTATTTTCACATTTTAATGCAATTATCACTTTACATAGAGCATGGATCGAACGACGTGTCCAACTGGACCAAAACCTCGACCTCAACCTCTTCTACCGCGACTGCGAACAAGCGGAGAACTGGATGTCTGACCGAGAGGCTTTTTTGGCCTCCGAAGAAGTGGATTCCAAGGGCGACAACGTGGAGGCTCTCATCAAGAAGCATGAAGATTTTGATAAAGCAATCAACGCACACGTACGTTGCCCAGGCAGCCTCTAACCAGCTCTTCTAAATTCCATTTTACAGGAAGAGAAGATTGCGGCTCTGCAAGGCCTTGCAGACCAGCTCATCGGCAACGGCCATTATGCAGCGAACGAAATCGACGACAAGCGCAATCAGGTGCTCAACAGGTGGCGCCACTTGAAGGACGCCCTCATCGAGAAGCGCTCTAAACTGGGTGAAAGCCAAACACTGCAGCAGTTCTCACGGGATGCCGACGAAATTGAAAATTGGATCGCAGAAAAGCTACAGCTTGCGACGGAAGAAAGCTATAAGGTAAGCAGCATTTTAAGCGGTGATCAAATACTGAAATGTTATCATTTAGGATCCAGCAAATATCCAGTCGAAACACCAGAAGCATCAAGCCTTCGAGGCCGAGCTTGCGGCAAATGCAGATCGTATCCAATCCGTGCTTGCCAATGGCGAAAACTTGATTGAGAAGCGTCAGTGTGCTGGCTCTGAGGAGGCTGTGCGTCGACGCCTCGAATCCATTGCTGACCAGTGGGAGTTCCTAACTCAGAAGACAACCGAAAAATCGTTGAAGTTGAAGGAAGCGAATAAGCAGCGCACATATATCGCTGCGGTTAAGGATTTAGACTTCTGGTTGGGTGAAGTCGAGAGTTTACTCACCAGCGAAGATGCTGGGAAAGATCTTGCTTCCGTTCAGAATCTTATGAAGAAGCATCAGTTGGTCGAGGCAGACATACAAGCCCATGAGGATCGCATCAAAGGTAACGAAAGCTTCTTTTTTTTTTAAATTTATATGTGGACACAAGAGATTACTTGGTCTCGCTGTAAAGTTTAACCGGTGTTAAAACAAAGTGCAGTGAAAAATAGTGCTAAACAGAGTTGAAACAAGTGAATCGCAACAGGAACGATTGGTAAAGGCTAAATTAAGATCAGAAATCACTTGTAAGTAACTTAACTCTAGCTAAATGTAATACATCTTTAAAACAAGGGTGAAAACACATCAACAAAAGACTGAAAGAGATTAAGTTCGCACGAGAACTACCAAGATAAACACAACTAGAAAGTGCGACATTGCCAATATTAACAAAAATACCTGAAATAAAGGAAAAATGTGTTTATAAGAAACCATAATTGAATACGGGTGATGAAACAAGCAATAATGAAGTCTTTTTGCATAAAGAACAAAAAACTCCCCGATGAAATACCAAAAACGATAAATCCAAACTTCTGAGGAAAAACAAAAGCAATTTTGACAATTGAGGGAAAGAATTGCTGTTTAAAAACAATGAAAAATTTAAACAAAAAGAAATGGAAGTAACTGCAAACATATCGGCATTTAAAGTGGCTCAAGAACAACACGAAAAACTTATTGTTATAGAATTCAATAGCTGGGGAGACGAACTGAAAGTGCTGAAAAATAAAGAGAAATTAAAGGGTAATATACAGTATGTTTCCGGAATGGGTTTACAAGAGGGAAAACTTTTTATTTTTAATTTTTCGTGGAAAATGATTTTTTTTATTAAAGGTTTTTTGCTTATAAAAATAATCACAGTAGCATGCAGAAGAAGTGAGACTTCAGACCTGTCGTATACTAATGTGCCAAGCCACCAAGGAGGAACATTATCAGAGCGAAACACAAGCTCTGAAGGAAATCCGCAACAATCCGGACATTGTAGTTCTACTTGCTGACAAAGAAAACGCCACAGTAGTGATAAACAGAAAGGACGACCGGGACAAAATTCAATCACTATTGAACGATGGGAGGGTGAATGTCCAGTGCACAACCGAGCTGAGTGGATCCTAAGGGTTGTGAAGGAAAGAGAAAGCAATTTTCGTGAAGCACGAACATGATCAGATAAGGGGAGCAGCTGATTCGAGTTCAAGCATGTGCGCGTATGAGAAACCAAGGTCGCCAAGTTTAGGTGGAGCGCTACATTTAAATAAACACACAAAAAGTAGTGGTGCAGTTGGGAAAAAAACGAAAGCAGATAGATGAATCAAAACGGGATTTCAAGTGAAAGAAGCAAGGGGTAATGATTGTAAGAAGTAACTAAAAAAAAGAATACGTGAAGAGAAGGATAGTTCATTTGAGTTAGAGTTTGCGGCGGTCTGTAAAAATTAAAAAACCATCAGATCGCCGGTCGCAAAGCAAACTAATGACGAGGAAAAAGAAATGGATAAAATCAAAAAGTTACGGGAATAAAGGGTGACATACTAGAAATAAAACGGAAATGAAGAAAAACTATGAAGAAATTAGATCACTATGCGAGGAAGTTAACATAAAAATGGAATGAAAGAAGGGCAGAAATTACTTGGCAAACAATCAGCAGCAAAACTGGAAAGAATTGAAAAAGAAAAAATAAGAAGCAACGCAGTAATAACTGGAATAAATACGAAAAACAGAGATAGAAAAGGGTTACAGGAAACTACGAAAATCTACTGAAGCAGGAATTAAAAGTGGAAGCGAAGATAAAAAAACGTATACAAAGTGGGAGAAAAAAGATGTGTGGTGGAACTAGAGAATTGGGAAGCAAAGCTAGAGGTTTTAAAAAACAAACCGAAACTGAAAGGAAAGGAACTATACGTAGATAGTGACGTGACTTATAAAGAAAGATCCATAGAGAAGTTAATACGAGAGAAAGCTAAAGTAGACAAGGAGAATGGAGCAACGGTTAAAATTCGACATCAGAAGTTTGAGATAAATGGAAAAGTAATAAAATGAAATGTAGAGGAACAAAGATGGAAGGAGAACAGGGGTAGACAACATTAAAAAAACTGATAAAACAAAATAGACGATGGGAAAGTATGACGACGGAAATGAAAAAAAAAGGAATACGAATACGATACAAAGTAACCAGAGGCAACGAAAGGAAGTGCATGAACAAATAGTTGGACTAGCAACATGGAATGTAAGAGGAACGTATACACATAACAGGAGCTTTAAAGAATCTAACATGTGAGCAAATAAAAACGAAATCAAGCTGGCTTTGAAATATTTGTATGAATAATATGTTGGTGGCACTGTAAGTCTATGTCAAATTCGAGGTTAGCAGGTTAGGTTTTGCGTCAGTTTTAACCAAGACTGCTGTACTAAGGAGATGTAACTTGCTATGACGGCTGTATATAAAAGCGGCCCCAATGCCGGAGATAGCCGTCACGGCGCTGTCGACAGCGTGTACTATCTTTGGTAATTTTCGTTCGTTTTTGCTGCCGTTCGAGAGTTGGAAGCGAGCTAGATTAACCTGTAATCGCGGTTATAAGTCAGTTTACGGTTGTTAATTAAATGGAGTGTATTTCAAGTGTGTTATTAATTGTTAAAACATGGTCCGAATTTGACATTGAGAGTTCACGAGGTTTGTGAATGGATAATAGTACACGACGACTGCCATATTTGTCAAACGCGAGTTGTTTCTCCTTAGTACAGTCTTTTTGGTTTTAACACAGACTGATGGAAAACCTAACCTGCTAACCTCGAATTTGACATGGACTTACAGTGCCACCAACATATTATTCATACAACAAATATTTCAAAGCCAAGCGTAATGTCATTTTCGTTAGCTCACACGTAGTTAAAGAAAGTGAAAAGTACAAAATAGATATAATAGCTATCCTAGAACCAAACCAGAAAGGATAAAATAGTTGATGCAGAAGGATATATCTTTTTTAACTGTGTGGCTGAGGACAGGAGGGTGGGAACAGGCTTCTTAGTTAGGTGGAACTAAAGCACAAGTAATACGTTTCAAGTCGATAAGTAATAAAATGTGCTATTTACGGATTAAAGGAATATATAGAACAATCAGTATAATAAATGTTCACGCGCCAACTGAAGGGAAAGGCCCACAGAAAAAAGACTACGAAAGTTTGGAAGAGCAATATGAAAAAATACCGAAATACAACCTAAATGTTATATTGAGTGATTTTAACGGGAAGGTCCGTAAGGAGGAATTTTACAACCCAACGATTGGGAGCTACAGCAAACATGAACTAAGCAACAATAACGGAAAAAGAGTGATAGACTTCGTCACTGGAAGGAGGATGCGAGTGGCAAGTATGTACTTTAATCACAAAGAAATCCATAAAAGTACGTGATTAAGCCTGGATTGAAAAACAGTCGATCAGATCGAGTATGTAAACATATAGCATGGGTAAGAAACCTAAGGGTGTGTAAAGGAGTAGATGCAAATTCTGGTTGCTTTCTGGTAAAGACAGATATTAAACAAGAAATGCCCAAGGAAAGTAGAGCTATAAGAGCTAGAAGAATATTAGTGATAAAAAAAAGAGGTGGTGAAAAACAGATATGAACGAGAAATAGAAGAAAAATTATCCAAAGGCAGAGTGGAGTGAAATCAAGGAAGAAATATGCCAAGCAGCAGAAAAGATACTAGGAAACCAGACAGAGATAACAAACAAGAGTGTGAAGCAGCACTACAAGAAAGAAATAAAGCAAGAATAAAGATGTTATAAGGAAAAACGGCAGAAGCTAAGGAGGAACATGAAAAATCACAGAAGGCAGCGAAAAGAATCTGCAGAGCAAAAAAGAGTGAGTACGAAGTGAAGAAGTTAGATGAATTGGGAAGAGTCGCACAATAAAAAGAAATAGGAAAATTGTATAAAGAATTGAGGAGCATCAAAGGAGGAACGACATTTTGGCAAGATAAACGAAGTAATTAGTGGAAGGGGAAAAGGAGGTAATGGAAAAATGAGCTGAGTATTTTTCAGGGTTGTTAACAAAGAACAAAACATTGAGGATGAAACAGTAAACCTAAAACTAAGAGAACCGAAAATAGATAATCCCAAAGCTGGACGAAGTAGAAAAAATTATAAAACAGATGAAGAGTAACAAAAGTCCTGGGGAAGATAGAATAAGAGCTGAATTAATTAATCATGGAGGCAAAGCATTGCACATGAAAATACACAAAATCTAATAGAAGAAATTTGGAAAAAGGAAGAAATTCCAAAAGAATGACAGAGAGCGATACTGTGCCCTATATACAGTGTCCCAGGATTGTTCTTACAAGAGGTGAGATGTACTAAAAATTTTTGAATTTTATTTAAGTTTCTGGGATTCGGTCCTGCTTAGTTTGAAAAGAATTTTAAGAATATTTTCATTTTTGAAAAACAAGTAGGCCTTGACAGGGAAGCGAAAACTATTTTATTTTCAGGTAAACTACCCTTTTTGTTCACGATACGGGAAAATTCTATGAAGGAAAGTTGTTCATAATGATAAATTATGGCCCTATACAAAATTTCAGAAAGATCTGTCAAATTAGGAAAAACGGATATTTTTTAAATAATTGTATTTTATTTTCTGTTAAACTACCCTTTTTGTTTACGATACGGCAAAATTGTATGAAGAAAAGTTGTTCAGAATGAGAAATTATGGCTCTATACAAAATTTCAGAAAGATCTGTCAACTTAGATTTAACCGTGTCATTTTTAATAAATGCAATTTGTTTAATCTAAAAATAACGTTTTAATCTAAGTCGACACATCCTTCTGAAATTTTATATAGGGTCATAATTTCTCATTCTAAACAATTTATTAATAAAATTTTACCGTATCATGAACAAAAAGGGTAGTTTACCTGAAAAATAACATACAATTATCTAAAAAATAACGGTTGTGTATAAATTGACAAATCTTTCTAAAATTTTGTATAGGGCCATAATTTATCATTCTAAACAATTTTTCTTAATAAAATTTTGCCGTATCATGAACAGAAAGGGTAGTTTACCTGAAAATAAAATAGTTTTTGCTTTCCTGTCAAGGCCTACTTGTTTTCAAAAACTGAAAATATTCTTAAAATTCTTTTCAAACCAAGTAGGACCGAATCCCAGAACCTTAAATAAAATTCAAAAATTTTTAGACCATCTCACCTCTTGTAACATCAATCCTTGGACACACTGTATAAAAAAGGTAACAAACATCAACTAGAGAATTACAGAGGCGTAGCCCTTTTAAATATAGTGTATAAAATCCTATTTAAAACGATAGCAACAAGATTGCAAAGATATACCGAAGGGATATTGGGGTAGTATCGGTGTAACTTAGTCCGAATAGATCCGTGGTGGACCAAATATTTACAATACGGTAAATACAGGAAAAGTGATTTGAAAGAAATATATAGCTGTACATTATTTTTATAGACTTCAAGCAGGCTTATGTTTCTGTCAAGAAAAGGAAATTATTTTAAGTAATGGAAGAGCTAGATGCGCCAAGCAAAATCACAAAAATTATTTCAAGTAGCCTTAACCAGAATAGAGAACCAAGTTAGAGTGGGAAGATGTCTCTTGAGGGAATTTGAAGTTAATAGTGCTTTACCACAGGAAGACCCACTCCCCACAATACTGTTCAATTTGATTTTGGAAAAAATTATTCGGGACACTGAAATGAACAGGGAAGGGACATTATAATATGTCGGCGCCGAAGATATTTGGACTAATGTCTCCGCCTATGAATTATGTTTTTCCTATTGAATGAAACTGCGCCTGCAAGACCCAAACAAATGGGAATGAGTAGCTTTGCCGAGATCAGGGCATTCTTGTATAGAAAAGCAAAGGTGTTGGACGAAGTTGCGGGCTCCGGACCATTACCGTTCCAACCCTTATTATTAGTTATGTTCATTTCGCCATTGCGTTGCCATTGCGGGCTATTTATTGGTTATTTTAGTTTTCAACCAATAAACTGTGCTTATCGGACTTAATGTGTAAAATTGAAGTGGTTACGCCCTGAACTACCCCTAAGCTCTGACAAATATAATAGATCACAGCAGTGTGTGGCTTACGCTATGATGTGACCCTGATAACAAGAACTGAACTACATAGTAATGAACATTCTTAACCTAATTGTTACAATATAAAAAGTACAGCACAACTTTTACTCTAGTGTGTAAATATTAAACAGCACTGTGGTGACACGAACCAGGCCCGTTACACCATTCCCATGTACCATACTGTTTTTGGTAATCTATTGATTGGCTTTCTGTTAAGATGCCCATCTATTGCCGCTTCAGTAGCTTGAAATCTTTGCTGTTGCTTTGTGGAGAGCACCCAGGATTCATTGCTGTATATCCTGAATACCTACTGCATTGTAGTTTGGTTTTCTTTGACCCTTCTCGCATGTTGCAGATACCGTTTACCGTGGAGTACAGTTACTCTGCCACTTATTCTTTTGTTTTATCTCATTCTCTATTTAGCCATGCTTATTTATAAACTAAATATTTAAAGTTCTCTGCTTTATCTATTTTCATTCAATTCAGCATAATATTAATATTTCTGGGATTTTTAGCAATACCATTACTTTACTTTTCTCTGGATTTATTGTGATCCTCGTATCCTGTAAGGTTTCGTGCCAAACTTGAAGTTCTTGAATTGATCCTAATAATATGTCATGTCATCTGCAAAGGCAAGATGCGAGGCATAAAGTGGTAATATCTTTCTATGGTCTACCTGGAATTTATTAGTAGTTACTTTAAACTAGTACGAACAAAATAAGAAAAACAAGAGAAAATTGTTTTCCTGAGTAGTACCTTGACTTCATATTTGACATCTTGCTTTAATTCTAAGCAAATTTTTTCAAATAACACTTTGCGTATTTTGAAAAATAACTCGGTGTATTAAGGAAAATGGGATACCTTAATAGTTATTTATTATACAAGTGGGATCATTAATATACGTGTGTGTAAGTTACAAACAAGAAAAGACTAAATGCAGCAAAGCATTCCGTCAAAATCGACCAATAATATTGTGCATGTTGACCACTTGGACTACCATTCCTAGAGGTAGTATAATGCAGGTGGGATTACAAAATTTTATAACAATATTTTTGTACAAATGTACGAATTTAAGTTAGTTGCAGTTTAAGATTTGTGTGTACTAGTGTACTTAGTACAAACATTCCTGTGTAATGTAAAAAATGTGTGTAGACCATAACAAGAGAGTTAATTTGTCTCTCCTTCCAAAATTACTGGCTCAAGAAGCAGAATAGTGTGCTGCTATTAACATCTCGCAAACACGTGCATAGCACGAGTTATGTAAGCACAGATGTACAGTCGCGGCCATAAAAACCGGGACAGTTTTTTTGACCTAATTTTCAAAATGCGAAAAGAAGTGCCGACTCTGACAATTCTAATTAATAAATGTCATCAAAAGTCATTCTTTAGATCTGAATAGTGACTTTTGATGACATTTATTAATTAGAATTGTCAGAGTCGGCACTTCTTTTCGCATTTTGAAAATTAGGTCAAAAAAACTGTTCCGGTTTTTATGGCCGCGACTGTATATTAATGATGTACTATCACACATGTATTGTACAAAATTTTATCTACAACTGCCTAAAATTGAAAAAAAAGTAAAGGAGCTTGGCGGAAGGTCAGAGCTTCCGTATCCTCGCTTACGCACCTGGCTGTCGCGTGTCAAATTCATGAGACGTGGTGATGTGATGAGCATCACGCATTAGACAACCGCATTATTACCCATTATTTCTTCGAACTCAGGTTCCCAATTATTTAAAGCGACTGGGTAGGCCGCCCATCAGGCATCGATCTGGGATTTGAACTCCTGACTTCCGCATCGCAGTTCAATGCTCGAACCATTGAGCTACGCTGGCGCTCGAAAAAAAACAACTTAAGTATCTTCAAAAATTCATAACAAATGATCCGAACATCAAAAACATCAAACAGAAAATAATAATAAAGAAGAAAACTTCAACAACTTTATCCTTAATATTCTTTAAATATGACATTTGAATTAAAAATTAAAATTGTTGTGAATTTTTGTTGATGTTCGGATCATTTGCTTGTAAACTTTTTGCAAGATATCTGTGTTTTTTACTTTGGACATAAAATAGTAATTTATTATACAAGACGATAAAGTTAAATTTTATCCACGAGTGAATCATTTAACGTCGAGACGAAGTCGAGACGTTAATGATTCAAGAGTGGATAGAAATAACTTTATCGTCGTGTATAATACAATATTTTTTTCTATAGCAAGAACTTTAACAATTTCAAAAGAAAATAATGACAGTCAATCACATTTTAAAATGTCAGTAGCTAGATTGGGTTGCTACGATAATACGAAGCTGTCATGTTTAATTTAAACAAAAGTTAGAAAATTAAATTACTTTATCTATCCTTGATGTTAAAGTGCTACTTTATCTACCCTTGCTGTTAAAGTAAAACTTGACCTTTTGTTTTGAGTTGATAAAAGCACACTTTAACATGTGCTATAGAAAAATAGTAATTTATTATACAAGACGATAAAGTTAAATTTTATCCACGAGTGAATCGTTTAACGTCGAGACGAAGTCGAGACGACGTTAATGATTCAAGAGTGGATAGAAATAACTTTATCGTCGTGTATAATACAATATTTTTTTCTATAGCAAGAACTTTAACAATTTCAAAAGAAAATAAAGACAGTCCATGACATTTCAAAATGTCAGTAGCTAGATTGGGTTGCTACGATAATGCGAAGCTGTCATATTTAATTTAAACAAAAGTTAGAAAATTAAATTACTTTATCTATCCTTGATGTTAAAGTGCTACTTTATCTACCCTTGCTGTTAAAGTAAAACTTGACCTTTTGTTTTGAGTTGATAAAAGCACACTTTAACATGTGCTATAGAAAAAATAGATTTATTAGCATTAATTTCCATTAATTTTCTTGTTGCTAAGTAAGTGACACTGATGTTTGATAGTATATCTTGACCGTATTCGATAATAAGTTAATCTGAAATGTAATGCACACGGTGGCAAAAAAGGAAAAACAGAAAATTATTTTTTGGAGTAGGCAGCTGTGACTTCGTATTTTACACCTCTCAATTCTAGGCAACTTTTCCAAATATCATGGCACTAGTGATTTATGCCTGTAAAAGAATAAGCCCAGTTTTTCAAAACTTTGAAAAAGTTTCCATATCATGTAATACATCATTGCATTCAGAAAAAAAATCCTCTCTTAAAAGAGCCAAACAAATTGCACGGTACCAATTTAAAATTTTGAGGTTAGGTTAGATTAGTAAAAAATTTGCACAAATGAAATTGGTTTTATTAAGTGCCAATAAAAGTATTTAAATTACCATGCAAATTAGTTCAAATCGCATCTCAATATCTTAAATAACAAAAAAGTTACGGCATATAAAAGAAATTAGGAGATTTTGTTTTTTTTAAATAATTTTATACAAGTGGGCCATGACAAGTAAAATTTGAAAATGTCTTAATGAGCTCTCAAACCTGCACCTTTCTCTATCTCTTCAAATACAAAAGTTACCCATGTTGTCCCTACGAAATTCGAGCACCCTGTATATAATCCACTGATGTCTCTTGCAAAAAAAAAGTGACCAACTTATTTTTGCACTTCCCGATCACCTACAAACCTGAAATTTGGAACAGACATTTCTGGAAAATTTAATAAGGCAGATCAAATATGCCGGCTTTGAGAAGTCAGCTCTTCACGTTTCAATTACTTCCAAAAGGCTTAGACACTTGAACTTTTTATAGAAGTTGGTTCATATCATAGGAACAGCCCTTAGAGTCAAAAATTACTAAAATTTATATGGGGGTTGAACTATAGGGGGTCACATTTTTTCACTCAGTGGGGAACTTTCTTTTCGTCGATGTAACCTATAGTTTTTGGCGACTTAATTATCTTAAGATCCATTTTTTAAAATCAAACCTGGGGAAAGTTGGGAAAATTTCGGGGATATGGCTTGCACAAATCACGTTTGAAATCAATATATGAATCTATTAAGACAAACAACGTTTTTTGGCCCAGCTATCGGATGCAATTTACACACATGCACTAGGTACACCTTGCGGAGAATGGCTTAAATAGTAGTTATAAATAAGAGGGGACTCAGAATTTCCCCTTGTCTGATACTAATCCTTGTTTTAAACTTACTAGAAGTATAACTCTGTGTGCACACAATTTCTGGTATTGATGTAAAAGCTTTTTATCTCTTGAATTAATTCCTTATTAATAATTCTCTTTTGTAATATGTTTCATTTTGTTTCTCTAGGTAGCTTTATGTAGATCTATAAATAGAAGAAATAATTCTTTGCTGTGTTCAATCCTTTTCTCTATTATCTGTTGTGGGGTCTTACTGGGTTCTATTTTACCGAAATCCACTTTATTCTTCTTCTAGTTGTGTTCCTTGTAATTGTCATATTCTCTTCCTTTCCTTTTCTTGTAAGTCAGTAGTGTAATTGCTAATTCCCAATCGCTTGGATCTTTTTATTTATCCATGCATTATTCAATACTTTATTTAGCAATTTAAGACCATCATTTCCTCTATACCTAAGTGTTTCAGGATAAATTTCTCCTGGTGTTCTTTCATTATATCTATTTAATTTGTTGGTTATCCTTTAGGTTTATGTCTCTTTCATAACATCCTCATGTATTGCCATTAGTTCCTTAAAATACTCTCCCTATCTTTCAATTATTTTTCTTCCTTTGTTATGATCTTATTTTATTTTGTTTTTACATGTTTCAGGCAACTTTGCTTTCTTTTCTTGCTATTTTTCATTATTTTAAGGAACATCCTTTGATTATTATTGAAGTTTTCTTCTATATTTCTCCCAAATTCTTCCCATTTTCTCCCTTTCACTTGTTCTACTGGTTCTCTGGCATTTGTGGACTTTTCCATAATGTATGATAGTCAAGAACATGACTTCAGGATTCGGGCCTTACTACAACAAGGAGAATCAACAAAGTATGTTGGCATTATAGAATAATTGTATAAAAACACCAAAGCTAAAGTAAGACCAGAAACAGAATGGGAGTACTCTCCAAATCCATTTACTTATTTTTTACTGACATGTAAACATTTTTGTAAATGTATGAACCAATTTTTAACCTTATGTGACGAATTTGATTTTGTTTTTTAAAGTTGACCAAACTGAAAAAGATTAACATTAGCCGAAATATATTTTTGACAAAATAAAACATTTAAGTGTCTATTTTTAAAATTGTATAGCTGCTGTTTCCTCGATATTTAATATCAGTACAAGATGACAGCTGTAATATTAAAGAAGAGCTATCTTGCTACAGCTAATAATAATGTACACACAAGTGTACGGAGCACCACCAAATAGAATGACTGTGGAAGTGTTATCGTGCCTATAATACAAATTTCCTGTATAATTCAGTACCAAGAGGTATTTTTGTATATTTTAACGAAAAATATTTATTTTTGTAGATATGAATGACCAAGCTGACTCGCTTATAGAAAGCGGACAGTTCGACACAGCTAGCATCCAGGAAAAGCGCCAGTCCATTAACGAACGCTACGAACGTATCAAAAACCTGGCTGCACATCGCCAAGCCCGCCTCAATGAAGCCAACACCCTTCACCAATTCTTCAGAGATATCGCCGACGAAGAATCCTGGATCAAGTAGGTTTTATGCAAATTATTCCTTGAAACTATTAACGCATCTACTGCCAACAGGGAAAAGAAGTTACTAGTGGGATCAGACGACTACGGCCGTGACCTTACCGGCGTGCAGAACCTGAAGAAGAAGCACAAGCGCTTGGAGGCCGAGCTCGGCTCCCACGAACCCGCCATTCAGGCAGTGCAGGAAGCAGGCGAAAAGCTCATGGACGTCTCCAACCTGGGAGTGCCGGAAATCGAGCAGCGGCTCAAGGCGCTCAACCAGGCCTGGGCGGAGCTGAAGCAGCTGGCCGCTACTCGTGGGCAGAAGTTGGACGAGTCCCTCACCTACCAGCAGTTCCTAGCCAAAGTGGAGGAAGAGGAGGCCTGGATTAGCGAGAAGCAGCAGCTGCTCAGCGTGGAGGACTATGGCGATACCATGGCCGCTGTCCAGGGGCTGCTGAAAAAGCATGATGCATTTGAAACCGACTTCCAGGCACATCGTGATCGTTGCAAGGACATCAGCGAAGCCGGGCAGAAGCTTGTTACTGAAGGCAATCACCATGCCGAAAGTATTAATCAGCGCTGCCAACAATTGCAGACGAAGCTGGATCATTTGGCTGCTCTCGCTGCCAGGCGCAAGGCCAAGCTTGTCGACAATTCAGCCTACCTGCAGTTCATGTGGAAGGCCGATGTTGTCGAGAGCTGGATTGCCGACAAGGAAAGCCACGTCAAGAGCGAGGAATTCGGACGAGATCTGTCTTCAGTGCAAACTTTGCTCACTAAACAAGAGACATTTGATGCTGGTAAATTTACCAACAACGTTGTTTATTAATTTGTTACGTAACACCTTGTTTTTCCAGGTCTCACTGCCTTTGAGCACGAAGGAATTCAAAACATAACCGCACTTAAAGATCAACTAATTGCTGCAAACCACGATCAGAGCCCTGCTATTTTACAACGGCACGCAGATGTGATTGCTAGGCAAGTTTATCTAAATACATCAAAATCCAGAGATTCATTTGTGATCTCCGATTAATTACAGGTGGCAGAAGCTGTTGGCTGATTCAGACGCCCGCAAGCAGCGCTTGCTGCGCATGCAAGAACAGTTCCGTCAAATCGAGGAGCTGTTCCTCACTTTCGCAAAGAAAGCCTCGGCCTTCAACTCGTGGTTTGAAAACGCCGAAGAGGACTTGACCGACCCCGTTCGCTGTAATTCGATCGAAGAAATTAAAGCATTGCGTGAGGCCCACGCACAATTTCAGGTAATGTTTTGATGCTTTGTGCGGTAATTGGCAAAGGGCTCTGCATCTATGAATTTTTTAGGCATCTTTGTCCAGTGCGCAAGCTGATTTCGAAGCACTCGCCGCTTTGGATCAGCAAATCAAAGGCTTCAATGTAGGGGCGAACCCCTACACCTGGTTCAACATGGAAGCTCTAGAGGAAACGTGGCGCAACTTGCAGAAGATCATTGCAGAGCGAGATATTGAGCTCACCAAAGAGGCCCAGCGGCAGGAAGAGAATGACAAATTGCGCAAGGAGTTTGCCAAGCACGCAAACGCGTTCCACCAGTGGCTTACGGAAACTCGGTAAGGGATTTTTTGGTAGTTTTCGTGAATTTATGTCAAAATTGGTTGTTCTCTTGCTATATTGCATATAGTATAACATATATTGATGAAATGTTTTTTTGAATTAAAAAAATCATGCTCTACAATGTGAAGTACTTTTCACATTGGCACAATGAGAATCTTAGAATTTAAAGTATTTCCAAAGTTGATTAAATTAGCAAAAAGTGGACATTGTTCAGACCTGGTGTCAGATAATAGTAGATTTATGTTATTAGGAGTAAAAGTGATACTTTATGTGGCAAAGCTGAAGTTTATTTAGCCGAACGTTAGTGAGGCAAATAATTCAGCTAAGCCACATAAAGTATCACTTTTACTCCTAATAACATATACTATTTTATCCGCAAACGTATTCAGGTAAATTTTATCAATATAAATTTAAAAAAAAAAAGGATGCATCGGCCGGGAATCGAACCCAGGCCACCCACGTGACAGGCTAGCACTGTACCCGTGCCTCTGTTGTTCAAATAACGTGCTACTGTAATGATATATGAAAATACTGAAGCACCCGAGCTAATAGCACACGGCCACAGCAGCTGTCACACCATAACCCACGGCGACAGATGCTCTGATCCGCTGGTTCAAGGTTTATTTAAATTAAAACTTTTTCGTACTCTTTTTGAAAATAAAAACCGGCCTACGATCTAAGTCTAAAAATCAGCATAATTTTAAGCCATCATACAATTTAATCGGTCCAGTATCTTCGGAGGAGATAGCGAACAAACATAGAAAGAAAGAAAGAGAGCAATGATTTTGTGTGCTTAGGCAGATAAAGTAACACTTTTACCTTGTCAATAAAGACACATAAGTTGTCACTTTTGTGACGTTTGTGGATAAAAGAATTTATAAGTGTAACAAATAATGTTAATCTTTGATTAGCACGAGAGGCCCTAGAGGCCCTTGGCTTTATTGACAATTTTCTTCCACTCTGTTCTTCAGATAGCTAATTCTTCCCAGTTCTTCACTTTCAATACTTTTAAATCTTCTTTAACATCTTGGAACCACTCTCTCTGCGGCCGTCCTCTTCTATTCCTTCCTACCGCAGTTTCTCTGAAGACCATCCTTGGGATTCTTTGATCTGTCATTCTTCCTAGGTGGCCTAGCCATCGCAGTCTTGATTGCTTTACAATATTTGTTATTGGCGGCTCTTTATATAGCTCATACACCTCTTCGTTTGTCCTTCTCCGCCATTCCTCGCCTTCTTTGATTCCTCCGAAAATCCTTCTTAATATTTTCCTCTCCCAGATTGAAAGCTTATTTGCGCACTGCTGATTTAAGGTCCACACTTCACACCCATATAACGTTGTCGGTCGTATTATTGTCTTATATATTCTAATTTTCAATGTTCGCGAAATGTCTTTGCTTCTAATCACTTTATTTAAAGACCCGGCACTTTTTACACCCAGTGTTATTCTTCTTTCTATTTCACTATATGAGTTATTTTCACTATTAATTTCGGCTCCTAGGTACATATAGCTATTTACTTGTTCGAAGTTGTACTGCTTCCCATTCTGGTTATTCACTTTAAGATCTGATAAGGCTCTCTTGGTTGCTGTCACTAGATATTTCGTTTTTCCCTCATTCACCTCTAGTCCATATGTTCTTGCTTCTTTTTCGATATTTTGAAAGACGTTTTTTAGTTCTTCTTTAGTTCTCGAAATAATTATTAGGTCATCGGCATATGCTATAACTTGGTATGAGTCTTTTAAAATGTTGTTATTTCTCTTTGTATTGCTATTTCTCATTACTCCTTCCAAAGTTATATTAAATAAAGTTGTGGAGAGCGGGTCTCCTTGCCATAACCCTCTTGTTGTCTTAAACTTTGGGGTATTTTCTCCTTCTACTTTGACTTCGCTCCAGGTTTCTTCTAATGTCATCTTAACCAGATCTGTTATTCCTTTTGGTAATTCTAGGTTTTCCATTATTGTAAATAGTTTTTTCCTTCTTACACTATCGTAAGCCTGTTTGTAGTCTATAAACAGCATATGCAGCGTTATTCCTTTCCTTCTCGTTTTTTCCTGTAACTGTCTTAATGTGAACAGCTGCCCCGTTACAGATCTATTCCTTCTGAACCCACACTGGTATTCTCCGATTACTTTTTCTGTAATTTCTTTTAATCTGTTATTTAGTATTGTTGCCAGGATCTTATATGCTACATTTAGGATTGATATTGGTCGATAATTGCTGCACTCTAGTCTATCCCCTTTTTTGTAAATCGGGTTGATTACCGCCTCTCTCCATT
Source organism: Agriotes lineatus (assembly GCA_940337035.1). Taxonomy (NCBI): domain Eukaryota; kingdom Metazoa; phylum Arthropoda; class Insecta; order Coleoptera; family Elateridae; genus Agriotes; species Agriotes lineatus. Next base: position 242,820,463 of record OW679194.1, on the reverse strand, counting down.
CATTTGGCATTATTTTCTTTATCCATACTTCGCATATCAAGTTGTACAGTCTGTCAAGTAGTTGTTGACCTCCTGCTTTTATTAGTTCACTTTGTATTCTGTCTTTCCTCGGTGTCTTATTATTTCTCAGCTTTTGTATCGCTTTATCAAATTCTTCCGGTGTTGGTACTTGCTCACTTTGTTCATCTTTGTTTCTTCCTTTAATTTCACTATCCTGTTCTTCTGTCACCCCCATAATCTCTTGGTAGTGTTCTTTCCATCTCCCGAGTATTTTTTCTTTACCACCAATTATTTCTCCGTTTTTGTCCCTGCACAGATTGACTTTCGGCCGGTAATTTTTCCTTGTTATTCCTATTTTTTTGTAGAGAGTTCTTACGTCTTGCCTGTTATAGTTTTCTTCTATCTCGGCTATCATTTCTTCTTTGATAGGAAATTGAAAACTTGCAAGATAAATCAATACCGTCTTGCCAGTTTTTAGAATTGTATGAATTAGAAATACAGTCACTGTGAATTAGTGTTGTAAATGAAAACAAAAACGTTTTCTTCTAAACAAAACTGTTTTTATTAGAAAAAAACTTACAGAGCTGTTGGTGTTTCTTACTTTTTGGGATTTTTTCAGTTTTTTTAAATGACAAAACACTTCAGATAAATGTACTAATGAACAATGACACTGAAATTTATTCAAAGATGAGAGCCCTTAACACTTTAATCGCCACGTGAAGCTAACGTGCATCTCTATCTTTTTATTTACAGCGCCGTGTGATGCTAACTTGCATCTCACATTGAAAAGTTTTCGTGGCCGTGTGATTCACGGTAGCTTCTCATTGTGCGTAACTTTACATGCTTGCCTAATGCACGTGGCCTCATATACCCAACAACACATTTACCCCTTGGATAGCGTATTTGGTTGCCTATTTATAGGCGTTTCAATATTAGATATGTTTTATTGTTTCTTCTACGTAGTGGCCCTTGAGACCCATTTCTGAATTTGTATTGCGGCGATTAACGTGTTAAGTAAAAAAAATAATGTCAATTAAATGTAGTGTAATGGTGCACACCCTTGTTGCTTTTAGCTCGTGTATGTGCCTACGTTGTGTATGTTTCCTGGTTATGGCAGTGTGATGTGACAGCGTTACAGGTGATTAACCTAAACGGCGGTGCTTAGGTGAACTTTACTCAGTTCGTATAGAGGCTGGAGATCTTCAGTTCTTACACCAAAAAAAAAACAACGTCATGGAAATCGATTATTCTTTATTAGGGCCAAGGTGAAAGCACTACATTACTCTTACAATTATTGCGCTGTTTCGGAGCCTACACTGACGTCGGATGTTCATTGTTAATTTGCCTAGCGGCAAGAAGGGCTGTCTACCAGCCTGAGTCTGGTTACTGTGGTGCCTGGCACTGTTCAGTGAAGTAAGAGAAAGGCAAAGAGTTGGTACCCACGCCGCCTTACTAACAGGGAAAACCCCGCAATGTCGGGCTGCGCTGTACCTAGTGAAATAATAAAGGCAAGGAGTTGGTACTCACGCCACCTTACTAACCACGCGATGTTAATTTGTAGCTGCCCTTTCAAAACCCGCGACGGTTTTAATCCTTTTCCATCAAGTTTTAAATTGTGGTTTCCCACAACCTACTCCAACTGTCATCAATACGTGTTTTTTTGGCTGAAATCGTAACCTAATAAATCCCAAACTAAATTAGTCGGCGGTTTGGGCTATTTGTTTCACAAATCCGCCTAAGCCCCTGGTCATAAATCTAAAGTAGCGACAAGAAATCAGACGACAAACGTCATCAAGAGTAATGACAGCGTACATAAATCAAACAAGTAGAGACACTCACTGTCGGTTCCTTTGATGTCAAAATTCTGATTTGGATGACCTTGAACGGCTCCTGGGGGGTACTTTCAGATAGTAGTAACAGATAGCGCCACTACTTGATCACATCCATGGATATATTAGTACAGGATACGTTCACTACATGTAAACGTACGTCGAATCTTAAAATAACATATCACGGAGTTCGGTACCTTCCCCCATTTCATTCTAACCTATATCACTTTATTTCTCTCTCCCTTTAGACGTATTTCATACAATGTTTCGTACGCTTAATTTTGAAGTTTTGAAATGAAAACGTCAGAAGTGTCATACAATTTCACAGTTTATTCTTCGAAAATTGAACTTTAGCAATGGTTTTGATTGCTATTATCAAAGAGGATATATCCTCTTTGGCTATTATTATCAACCGTAAAACTCAAAGGCGTTAGCGAGTGAATATCTTGCACACCCCCACACCTCATCGAGTGAGGTTATCAAGTGTTACCTGTTGAGGTTATGTTTTCTAATTTGTGTTTATTTATACGATTACTTCTTTTCTACATTTTGTAGCATCTTGAGACCAAAAAGACTATTTCTGGCACCATGTAACACGAGTTAAATGTATTTTATCAGAATTTCTCTTAATGGCGAGTCCAAGTACCTCTCTAAAGGATAGCGCTATACGTAATTCACGCATTGAGAGTGACAGAAATAGATGGTACGTCTTGTTACACTATATCAACGGCACGCCGTATCTTGTACTTATATATCTATGATCACATCATGCTTGGTAGCAAAGCCAATAACTAGCTCTGATTAGTAGAACTTTGTGCTGCCATCTGATAGTCAAGTTTAGAAATAACCCCCGAGTTACTGTCCCTGGCACTCTAGACAGGATTCAACATTTGGCATGATTGTCTCTACTTGTTTGATTTATGTACGCTGGTAATGACGTCATAAACATAGATGTTTATATGTATCCCAAGAACGATTATAATTTCCTGATAGTATAGGTATAGTATAGGTAACCTAGTGGGTGAATAAAGACGTCGTATGTTTCGCGAGTCGCTCCGCACTAATTATCAAGTTTCAGCATAATTAAGATTCGGGTGACGCGTGTGAGAGCGTAGAAGGGTGTGTATAGTCCTGAGTCACGTACGCACAAAAAAACTGCAACTTAATTCCAAATATCGCAGCAATTACAGTGAATTTTGTGATTTCCTGGCATAAACTGGACATTATTTGGTGCTTGTGAGTGGAAGTGGGCGCGAGTTACGGGCTACTCTGTGTGTGGGAGAAGGAAAGAACTCATCGTAAACTTTCTCCAGCCTAGCACATACAACGTGAACACACAGAAGCAGCTGGACGCCAACTGCACTTAAGGCCGGTGGTACCGGTAGCCGCCACCAGCCAGTAGCAGCAGCTGCCCCGTACGTGAAAAAGAGATCGAGTAACAGGAACGCAGAAGTTACGTGAAGCGGTCAACTTTTCTGTACGCGAAAAGGAGAACGATTAACAGGAGCGCAGCAGTTGAGCGAACCGGGTCAATTGCAATCCAATTCTTGTATCGTCGCTAGTTCGGATGAATAAAAAGAAACAAACGCAACGAGATAGGGCGAGCAGTGTTGGGCAACTCGCCGAGTTCTTAAAAAGAAAAAGGGAAACAACCAACAAAGAAGCAGATACAAACGCTGAAGAGCACGCAGAAGTGTTTCAAAGAAGCAAAATAACAATAAGATCGTCGATTAAGCAAGCAGAAAACGAGGTAACGAAAAACAACGAAAAAAATATACAAGAAGTAGGAGAGGAAGAGAAAACAGAAAACAGAAAAAGAAGAAAATATGGAGGAACTAAAGAAACTAATAACAGACATGAAAAACAAAATAAGCAAGAATAATCAAGAACTACGAAAAAACAACGAAGAAATGGGGAAGATGAAAGAAGAACTAAAGAAGAACAATGAGGAAATAAGAAGACTGAAGGAAGAAATGATACGTAAAGAAACAAATTGGGAGAGAGAAAGAAACCAACTTACTAAGAGAATAGAAGCGTTAGAAGATAAAACTGAGAACCAAGAAAAAGCAAAGAAATGAAACAACATCATTATAAAAGGGTTACAACTAAGACAGGATGATATAAAGAGAGGAGTAGAGATTTTCATGAGCGAAACACTTGGAATAACGCCAACATACAAGGTTGGTAGAGAGGAAGGAAAGCAAGCAATACTGGTAGAATTGAGCCAATGGAACCAGAAAAAGAATGTAATGGAAAATAAAAATAAGCTAAAAGGGAAAAGGATTTATATAGAGAGTGACATAACATTAACGGAACGTAAAATACAAATGGCAATAAGAGAAAGAGCAAGGGAAGAAAGAGAGAAAGGTCATAAAACCAAAATAGGATACCAAAAACTAGAAATCGGAGAAAAACTGTATGTGTGGAATAGCAGAAAAAAAGAGCTGCAACCAAAAAACTAAAAAAAGGACAACAAAAAGGAACAACGACGACCCAAGCAACAAAAAGGCTAACGATTAAGGAAAATAATATAAAGCAGAAACCAACAGAAAACCCAAGAAAAAGTAATAGAAAGCATGAAACCAAAAAGAAAAAAAAAGGAAAGATGTTATAAGGATAGGAACGTGGAACATAAGATCCATGTTATCTCCAGGAAAAATTACTGAAATAGCAAACGAATTAAACAGATACAATGTCGACGTCACGGCAGTACAAGAAATAAGATGGAGGGGGCAGGGTGAAATAAGAAAAGGAAACTTTGTAATGTTGTACAGCGGAGACGAAAGACAAGGACAAAACGGCACAGGTTTCATCATAAGCAATAAAATGAAAAACAATATAATGCATTTCCAACCTATAAATGGGAGAATGTCTTTGATGAGAATAAAATGGAAAATAACAAATATAACATTCATAAAGGCATACGCTCCGACAGAACAAGCAGAAGAACATGAAAAGGAAAAATTTTATGAACAATTACAACTAGTAAGCGAAAAAGTGCAAAAACATGACACTTTAATAACTCTGGGAGATTTCAACGCGCAAATAGGGAAGGAGGACTACATAAGAGAAGTCGCGGGAAGGGAAACAATTCATGAGAAAACGAACGAAAATGGTCAGAAATTATGCAGCTATGCAAATGCGATGGGAATGAGTATCAGTACTACAAGATTTAAACATACAAAACTACATAAGGAAACTTGGATACACCCAAGAACAAAAATAGGCAACCAAATAGACCATATATTGGTAACAAGAAAAAGGGCAAAAGAAATAAGAGATGCAAGATCTTATAGGGGAGCAAACGCAGATACAGACCATTTTCTAGTAGTAGCAACATTGAAACAGAAAATATCAGTAGAAAAGCAAAAAATGAAAACCTGTAAGTGGGATGTAGAAAATTTCCAGAACAAGAAAGTGTGCAAAAAATTAGAAGAAAACCTAAAGGAGAAACGACAACAGAAACACCAGATATAAACCAAGAATGGGGAAATATAAAAACCGTAACACTCAAAGCAGCAGAGGAAGTTATTGGGCGAAAAAAGAGCAAAAAGAAAAGGGAATGGTTTGATGCAGAATGTGAAGAACTAATTAAAAATAAAAATAAAGCAAGACTAAAGTGGTTGCAGTCAGGAAGGCAGGAAGATTATGAGCAATACAAGGAAATGAGACGTGACAAAAAAATGTAAGCAGATGAAAAAAAATTGGACTGAAAAGCTAATAGAAGAAATAGAATCCTGTGACAGAGGCAACAATGCGAAGAAATTTTATAGAAAAATAAAAGAACAGAGAAAAGAAAACGGAATAAGGACAAGAGGACTCATAAACGAAGAAGGAATAACAGAATACGATCCAGAAAAGAGAAAACGAATATGGAAAGATCACTTCAGTAAACTCTTAAAGGGAAAAGCGGAAGACACGAATGGGGCAATAGCTGAACCATACGATGTAGAGAGAAATACAAGCTCCAACTTATGAAGAGACAATAAAAATAATTGAAAAAATTAAAAATGGAAAAGCAGCAGGTAGTGACGACATAATAGGAGAAATATAAAAAAACTGAAGAAAAGAACTACATTTAAGAATTCACAAGTTAATAGTATCAATATGGAAGAAGGAAGAAATGCCAGAAGAATGGAAGAAGGGAGTAATCATACCACTACAAAAGAAGGGGAAAAAAGAAGACACCAACAACTACCGTGGAATAACACTATTGAATACAGCGTACAAAATATTATCAGTAATACTACACTGAAGATTAGAACCATATTCAGAAAATCTTCTCGGGGACTACCAAAATGGTTTTAGACCCGGGAGATCAACGATAAACGCACTACATACAATGAATCAAATATTGGAAAAAGCTATGAATTTAACATCGAACTAAATATACTGTTTGTGGACTACAGATACGCTTTCGACAAAGTTAATCGAAAAAGAATGTTTGAAGAAATGGCGACACTAGGAATTCCAACGAAATTAATAAAACTAATAGAAATGACGACGAAAGAATTCAATGCAGTAATAAAAATACAAGATGGAACAACCGAGAGTTTTGAGATAAATATGGGGGTGCGGCAAGGAGATGCGTTATCAGCAGTGTTATTTAACGTAGTGCTAGAAAGTGTAGTAAGAAAAATAGAAGAAATTTAAACACCAAGGGGACGCAAATCATAGCATACGGTGACGACATGGCCATAATAAGCAGGACAAGAAATGGACTCATAAAAGCATTTAGAGAAATGGAGCAAGCAGCAAAAAAAGTGTGCCTACAAGTCAACGAACAAAAGACGAAACATATGAAATATGGAAGAAACGATGAAAACGAAAACCAAAACCTGCAAGTTGACAACTACAACTTTAAGAGCACAAGCAAATACAACTACCTGGGGACACAAATAAGTAACTCAAGTCAAAGTAACGAAGAAATCAAGGCAAGAATCCAAGCAGGTCATAGGGTATATTACGCAAACAAGGACCTATTCAAAGATAAGACATTAAAAAAGGATACAAAAACAAAAATATATAATACATTAATAAGGCCTGTGGTGACATATGCCAAGGAAACACGATGCATAAGAAAAAAAGAAGAAGAACAGCTAAGAATATTCGAACGCAAGATACTTAGGACAATATTGGGACCAAAAAAGACAAACGAAGACGAATATAGAGTGCTAATGAACTTTGAAATACAGAAAGAAATAAACGAGAAAGACATAGTGAAACACATAAAAGCACAAAGAATAGGATGGCTAGGTCACATAACACGAAGTGAGAGAAAGAGAGCTATAAAAGCAACAACGGAATGGAAACCGAGTCAGACAAGAAACAAAGGAAGGCCCAAATTAAGATGGATAGACGAGGTGGCAGAGGATTTAAAAAGAATGGGAGTGAAAAACTGGAAAGAAGAAGCCATGAACAGAAAAACATGGAAAAACTTAGTCGAGAAAGCAAAAACCCACCAAATGTTATGAAAAGTACAAATCACGAGGAAAGGGGACTAATCCACCCCAGATAAAGGATCAAGGAAGTTCCTTTTGGAACGGCCAAAACCCAAATGGGTTGTGGAGCCTAAGAAGAAGAAGAAGAATAGGCAACCAACGACACAGTTAGTGCTAGAATTTTTCACAACTTTAATGGAAATTCTATATTCTTAGTTAAAATAATACAATGCCGTTATTAATGAAGTACTGCAAGTTTGATAAAACCGCAGAAGATGATTGTGCGTAAGAAGTGTAATGTAAAACTAATTTTGTTCTTTTTTTAATACTTATTTGTAGGGCGCGGATTTTAGGCCGTTAAAAAAGTTAAAATAGGCTCCTTATTCAGGCCACAAAAATGCCAGGTTTAGGCACTAAAAACCTAAAGTAAGCAATTTAGGCTGCATGGCCTAAGATAGGCAAAGAATACTGTTGTGATTTTTTTGAACTTAAAACGATTGTCTAAAAATGTTGTAGGTATTAATTTTTATTAATTATAAAGCTTGAACATTCCAATAACAAATAATAGATGCTATGGAATAAGCAAAAAGTAAATGGTGGAAAAATAATGTCTTACTTAGTCATGCTAACTAATAAAATAATGATAATTTGACAATATATAATATGTATATGGTAGTTGATGATAATATAAGTACAATATTAAAAATACCTAGCATTTGCCTCACACACTAAATATTGCTCCAAATTTTCTGATGAAAATCCACTTCGCTTCTCAGTAAACACATTTTGCAGCATCGAAAATGACCACAGTACATCGCAAGATGTAATAGGTGCGTATTTGTACACACTCCAGTTTATATCAACATTTTCTATTTCTACTTCTTCGCTACTCAATAATTTCTTAAATTGGTGTACAGTCTCATATCCAAGATTTTTAGAAAGTACATTCTTAAGTTTATTGCAAGCTGCACTGCTAATTAAATTATTAACATCTTCATTTTGCTGGCGAATAGTTTCACAGACAAGATGAATCCCGATCGGGATTGTTGACAAATAACGGCATCGTCAGGGTGTGTTCAAAAACTTCGCTCGAGCGTTGTGGTCATGTAGAGACTCTTGTAGATTCACTCAAAACCATTCATAAACGCATTCCAACAAAAAAATACTTAAAAGCTCACGTTCATAGACTGTTTCAAAAATTCTTCATGCTTGGACAGGGCTTTGAGATAAAAAGAAATCACATCGGTTAAACAAAAAGCACTTTCATGAAAGTGGATAAGGTTTCTGAACCACTAAAATTCGAAAAACAACGAAAGCCTATTTTAGGCAGTAAAAACAGTTGCTTAGGCGTTTATTTCACATTTTAGGCATTTAGGCTTTAATACATATAATTATGTTCGATGTTATAGAGAACTTGTTTTTAAAAATTAAGTTTTTATTAAACTCTGAAATTACACAAGTTACAAAACTACGAACTAGTTACATGAGTTGACTAAACCGAAGCTTAATATCGACTAAACGCTAACACGACGAATCTGCTCCATGAAACCATCTAAGGACAAAGAGCGAAGTGTTTAGAAAAGTTTATGAATGGGGCATTCTAATTATGAATGAGGCGATCTAAAAGTGCGCCCCGGATAACATAAATCTTAAGTAACACATGACATGAATAATGAATAGTTTCCCTTAATACATAAACGTGTCCTTTGACATAATAATATGCATTAAAAAGTTTGTTTTTGTTTTAAACAAATTTCTGTTGTAGTCCCATACATGGGCCTAAAAAAATGGCAATTAGGCAATTGCCCTAGAATCCGCGCTCTACTTATTTGTACAGCAAGTCCACAATAACAATACTACACTGTGATAAACATGCTATGAATTAATATTACAAATATAATTTTTATTTATTTTTCGTATGAGAAGCGTACAATACTTATCAATATAACATGCAATGTATAGAACGTATGATAATAATCTACATAACTAACTACAAACTACATAATTTCTACAATATGTATAGGCTACATACTACATTATGACTATATACTATATTATGACTACACCATGCACTATATCACAATAGAATTTAAGCCTACAAACTACAACACCAAAAAACTGTAATATTTATTTATTTATTTAATGGGTACACATGGTCAACCAACAGGCAAGCCCAATTACAGGTTGACACGAATAAAAACAAATACAAATAAACAAGTTGTGATGTAAACATACCCATTTTCCCAAATTACAATAAATTTATTACAATTAGAAAATAATCAAGATCATGATCATATAAGTCGCAACTATAACTTATTCATACTACTAGAGTAGTTCGGTTTTATGAATTAATATTCAATTTTATAAAAGTTTTACAAAAATTATGTAAAACTAAGACAAAAAATCTTACAAAAATTATAAAAGATTTTACAATTTTACAAAGACTATAGATGTTTAGTATGGGAATGTATTTATTTAAAAGAAAATCTGATTTTAATTGTATTAAATCCATGAACTTAATATATCTGTTGTGTTTAAAAACAATTTATACAGTGAATTGCATAGCAAGGGTTCCATATCACACTTGCATACTCCAGGTTTGATCTTACATATCCAAAATACAACAGCTTGAATGTCATATTTTGAAAAGAGTTAGTTATTCTTAGAATAAAACCAAGCATAGTTGTGACTGGTAAGGGATCAATATACAAAATAAATATAAAATATAGATGAATATAAGAAGTATAACAAACATAATTAAACAATTTTTAAGAGTCATTGTCACTACTAACATCACCATCGCTACTGCTATCGGTATCTTTATTTAAATTTATTATTAGGGGACATATTTCTTCCCTATCAAACCTAATTTCTCTTTCCCACCATTTTTTTATTTCCTTTTCGGTGTGCTCTATGGTATTTGACCATATCTGTGGTGTTACCATTTCTAATGCTTCTTTCCACATTAGTACTGCTTTCTCCGTACCATAGCCACCTCTACCGATGTGTTTACTATAGTACGACTTTGTGATTCCCCAAATATTTTCAATTGCATTAAATATGCAATGATATGGGGAAGTCGTAAGATGTTATGGCCATATTTTTCTGGCAACTGGTCGGCAACATATAACTTCGGAGGCTTATTTCTAAAAACATATAATAATTAGAACAAGTTATTTTCTTAGTCACATACCATGATACTAGGTCTAATAATTGAATTTTCAATGAAGTATCTTCAAATTCAATACCATGGCTTTGCAGCCACTCCTTTATTTGAGGTTTTGTCCAACCGGTGTTTGGTATTTTTTCCACCAGAGTGTTATGGTAGGGCGCATTGTCCATCACTATAATAGAAGGTTCTTCTAAATTTTTTAGTAGTTCTTCTTCTAACAAGTTAAAAAAATTTCATGGTTCATTTCCCCATGATAATCAGCATTTTTCGTTTTTGACGAAAATACTAAAGAGGCTCCAGGAATAAACCCTCTTCCGTTTCCTGCGTGTAACACAATGTACCTGAAAACGCATAGCTGTAAGCAAATAAGTACTACGTGTTGATGATTGCTTTATTATCAATATGAAACACCTTTAAGAACTGAGACCTTTTTATTAACATACACAATTTGTTTATATATATTGACATTAGTTACCACATAGCACTCTACTCTTTAATACAACAAAGGTGCGAAAATTTAAATGGATAGCTTCAACACTTCCCCTTAAACTTTAAATTTTTGCAAACAGGAAGATGAGAGAAACAATGAATGAGCTTAACCACAAATTTAAAAAAAAACTACGTTTTGAGTTCAATCATTCCTAACTTTTTTCGAAGCTGTTCGAAATTCACTCGCGGAATCGGCTTCGTCAAAATATCGGCTATTTGGTCCTCACTCGAAACATGTTCTACTTCCAGCTCTCCATTCTGAACTCGTTCACGAACAAAATGGGCACGCACATCAATATGTTTTGAACGTTTATGAAAACTCGGGTTTTTTGCAAGCTTAATCGCACTTGCATTGTCTATCAAGAGCTTGGGCACTGATTTTAGCGGTGAAATCTCGTCGAAAAGACGTCCCAACCACACCGCATCCTTGGCAGCTTCACTGGTGGCTACATATTCTGCTTCCATAGTTGACAGTGAGACACTTTGCTGCCGTTTACTAGCCCAAACGATAGCTCCACCGCTGAACTTAAAGACTGTGCCGCTGACAGAACGGCGCGTTAGTTCGTTGCTTGCATAGTCTGCATCGCTGTAGGATTTCAGCTCCCCGCTACAGAGCCTGAGCTGTATCGAATACCCATCCCAGTTGTCCCCTTGAGGTACTTCAGGATCCGCTTGACCATCGTCCAGTGCCATTCAGTGGGTTTTTCAAGAAACTGCGACACATAGCTCACAGCAAAGGCAATATCAGGTCGTGTTGCCACCGCCAAATACATCAAAGACCCGACGGCCTCTCGGTAAGGGGCATTTATCATGTCACCATCCGTCACTTCCCCTGTCAGTTGGCATCTCACGATTGGAGTCGAAACAGAATTCGCGTTTTCCATGGTGAAACGCAGGAGAATGTCCTCAGTATATCTCTTCTGACTTATAACTATTGAATTGTCATCAATACGTTCGATGAGCACATTCAAAAAATACCCAACAAGCTCGGTCGTTATCTTGAACTCCTCTTTGAGTTGGCTCAGGAATTTTTGAATTGCGATTTTCTTAGTTGCTATTACTAATCCGTCGTCGACGTATAGTACCACGATCAGCTTGTCTTCATCCGAGATTCGATAGAACAAACATGGATCCCCTGCACTCTCATTAAATTCAAAAGAAATTAACACGTCCCTGAAACGTTTATTCCAGCACCGTGGAGACTGTTTCAGTCCGTACAAGTTTCTCTGAAATTTGCACACACGTTGGCTGCCATCGTCGTAACCTTCGGGCTGTTGCATATAAATTTCTTCCTCAATTACGCCGTTTAAAAATGCTGTTTTGACGTCGAATTGAGCGAGCTCCAGTTTCTCGTTTGCAGCAATGCTTATCATTGTCCGAATCGTGTCAAAACGTGCAACAGGGCTGAAAGTTTCGTTATAGTCAATCCCTTCTCGTTGACTAAATCCTCGGACGACCAATCGCGCTTTATAGCGACTGATTTTACCATCGGCGTCGCGTTTAACACGAAATATCCAGCGATTTGAAATAGCTTTACGTTCTGCTGGTAATTTTACCAAATCCCATGTCGAGTTTTCTTTCAGGGATGCCATTTCTTCTTCCATCGCTGCTCTCCAGTGCACCTTTTCCGCTGATTTCATCGCCTCGATATAATTCTTTGGTACATCGACTTCGGAGATCATCATTTCTATGAAGCGCTGCGGTCCTTTTAAATTAGAACGATCTCGTAACTGCGGCCCCCTCATAGATGACGTTGGATTCTCCGAGTCCTGCTTTTGAACTAAATCATGCTCCAGTTCTGATTTTGACGATTCATATGATGAGTCGGTTGACAAGCGAGACAAATCAAACACCCCCTTTTGTTCCTCGAGCTGCGAGCAATCGTCAATTCCACTAGGAAACAAACTTAACAATTTTCCTGCAATTTCACGCTCAAATACGACATCTTTACTCCGAACAATACGATTTTCCGACTTGTACCAAACGCGAAAACCGTCCACGTTGTCTGAATAACCGACGAATATGCCTCGTTTGCCTTTTCCATCCCATTTCTTGCGTTTTTCTTTTGGCACGTGTACATAACATCCTGTACCAAAAACATGAAATTTCTCCAAGCGGATACTTTTTCCCGTAAACAGTTCATATGGCGATTTTCCTTTAATACTGCTCGGGCCACTTCGGTTTAAAATATATACTGCAGCATTTACTGCCTCCGCCCACAAAAACTTGGGCAAGTTTTTCGCCAAGAGCATCGTCCGGGCAAGGTCCACCACAGTTCTGTTGGTCCGCTCCGCACAGCCATTTTGTTGTGGGGTGTACGGATTGGTAATCGCCAGTGCTACTCCATTGGAAGCCATGGTTTTCCGTACTTCAGTGTTGTCGAACTCCGTACCTGCGTCACATTGGAAAATCTTCATCGGTTTTCCACGATGATTTCTGATGACTTGAACCATCTCAGTAATTTTCACCGCAGTTTCTGACTTTTCTTTCAGAAAATAAACAATGCGAAGTTTTGAAAAATCACATGTAAAGCACACGAAATACTTTGATCCACTCAACGATGTGCATTCCATGGGACCACACAAGTCGGCATGTATAATTTCACCAGGTTCAGTGGCATGTTGTCTACGCTCGATATAACTATTTCGATGCTGTTTACCCTCCACGCAGGCTCCGCAAAACTGGTCATCCTCAACAAATTCCACTCTGATCTTTCAGAACTTGCTTTACGTGGCGTTTGTTTTGATGTCCAAGCCTCTCGTGCCAAATGTGCAGCGTATCCTTCGATGACAAGTGTACTTCAGCCAGGCACGAAGTTTCCGGAGGTTTTACTCGAATCGCCATCTTGAACAGTTGACCAGCTCGTACACCACATGCCTTGACAATTCCATTCTTCACTAATTGGCATCCTCTTTGTGTAGAAGTAAACTGCATTCCTTTGTCCAGGGCTGAGATTACTGAAAATAAGTTTCTTCGGGCATTTGGTACATACAACACGTTTTCCATGTAACAGGGCATCCACTTCTGGTCAACAAGAGCCTCAAATTTAATCGTACCTCTACCAAGAGCATCCATTGTCGATTTATCACCAATATATACTTTGACCGGCGTAGGGAACTGTTCAAAGGACGAAAACCATTCACCATGATGAGACACATGATCCGTTGCCCCAGAATCGGCGATCCACGAGTCATATTCTTCAGCGTTGAGGACTTCACAAACGAATGCCTCGTCTTTTGGTTTATCTTTCAACGTGCTCGTGTTGCTGGACTTTTGTCTTTTACAATTTCGACGAATATGGCCAACGGCCTTACACCGGAAACACCTTACCACGTGCTTGCCCTTGTCATTTCTGTCTCCAGGGTCTGTTGCTCTCTTTGACTGGTTATCTTTATTGTTGTTGAAACTGCCACGATCGCTTCTCCCTTGAATTTTGGCTTGGCTCGCCATTAGTGCAACCAAATCATCTTGCTTTTCAGCTCGTTGTTGTCGACGTTTTTCGTCAGAAGTTAGTAGTCCCACGAGGTTCGCGACTGTTTGTTGCTCATCAGGTCTCGCCCACCACGCCTGCCGAAGGCTCTCGTAGTCATCCGGGAGCGAGTCCAGTAGTTTAACCATGAGCGATGACTCATCCGGTTTCACATTAAGTTGTTGCAAACTTAAAATAAGACCTTCAAATTTTACAATATGAGTAACAATATCATCAGCAGGATTTTTATTAAAACTAAAAAATTCTGCCTGAACAGTGTGGGCAGCTTGCTTTGTTTGTTGCTCATAAACTGAATGCAACTTGAGCCACATATCTTTCGCTGTCTCGCACGTTATCAGGAGGGCCATTACCTTGGACTCCAGAGTTTTAACGATGATTTGACTCGCGGCACGATCCGCCTTGCCCCAGGCTTTCCAACTCACGCTATATGCGGCAAGTGTATCAACGTCCATATCTTCCGACACCGGCTCCGGCTTTTCTAATTCGCCGTTGCAAACCTCATATGCTCCCTCAGTTCCACGCAGCAAATTCCTCACCGTGAATTTCCAGATGTTCCAATTATCAGCACCTCGTAATTTTTCAATACCGTGGAATTCCATGTTTATGCCGTGCGAAAAATCCAGTGAACAACACCAACCCGCGATACGCCAAATCCCGTGCTTTTACTGCCGCAACGAAACAAGTCCACTTTATGAGGAACCACGCTCTGCTACCATGTTGATGATTGCTTTATTATCAATATGAAACACCTTTAAGAACTGAGACCTTTTTATTAACACTACGCTTTTCTTATTATCATCCTGCCAGGATCTTAAAACTGTACCATTTTCAAACACCCATGTCTCATCAATAAACACAAATTCCAATTTCTGAATTTAAGTTTCTAACATACGATTGCAGAAACTGTGCTCTTGCAAATGCAACGTCGGTTAGTTCCATTAACCCCCTACGGAGTCATCCTTCTTCCACCGAAATCCTATGTCCCTTAAAACGTAACCTAAGGATGACTTGCCACCTTGAAAAATGTCGCGTTCTTTTAATTTTTGCAACAGTGTCTGCCTTGTTACGTGTTGTTCTAAAAAATGACAATAATTTACAATTAATAAAAAAAAAACTACCTAATGATAATATAATCGTTTATTTATTAGTCGAAATGTAGGTTTAAGTTTGGAATACCAAATACCGGGTGGCCATAAATATCTGATATCACATTACCTTTGGAATCAACACCGCTTTATTAAAGTGATGAATCCAACTAAACTAAATGTCATTAATGTCATCACAACTAAAATTTTAATCTGTCAAAAATTATTACAGATTGCAATAAGTAATGGAGTTAAAACAGGCATTTTTATAATCGAGTCGTAGGCTAAACTGCAGAATCCAGGGCACATTCCCCTCCTCTTATTGCATTTTATTACATTATATAGGTACCAATACTTATCGTAATTGAAATATAATGCTAACCAACATTTATAAGTAGCTAATTCCATGGCTACCGGAATCTCAGATTGGCTACTCAATGGTTTAGGCATGTTAAACACTAGAACTCAACACTAAAACGCAGGTTTTGTTCTGAAAAGAACAGTTTTTCAAACACAAAAACACACTTATCCTCAACAGTCAACACACGTGCAGCAGGTTCGATACTATCGATCGAATACAAACATAAACATAGTGTTAGTGATATTTTATCACCAACATTGAAGCGTTAAAGTCTCTGGCACATTTACGTTTTTTATTTATTATTCATCATAAAAGCTAAATGTACATAAAATTGTTAATTTTCCATTAATAATTGATTAAGCTTAAACCAAACGCATGATTTAAAATGAGCTGTAAAGAAGAAAATAAATATCGGTTTTGTAAATCTAATGGTGGTATTTATGACATCACTAAAATTTGCTTGGTGGCGCACGTCGTCTGATTTCTTGTCCCTACTTTAATATAGTATTTTTCGCCTCTTGCGCCGGGGTATTTATTACATCCTGCGGCACCCTTAACAGCTGCAAGAGGAGTCGGATTACAACCTATTGAAATCAAACGAAAGCTTTCATTTAAGAGATATAATTGTTTACTTCTACCATACATAAAAATACATCTACTTATAAAATATGAATTATTATTGTCCTTCCTAGAAATGAAATTGCTAAAATAAAAATGTTTGCAACTACGCAACTCTCACAGTAGTAATTACTTGTATTCTAGTTGTAAATAAAAAACAATCATTTTGTTTATTCATGACAAAAAAAACCTGTTTTTTTTACAACTCTACCATGCATAGTACATTCTTCACTGAATCAATGAAATTAGAATTTGCATAAATTTTTAAGAGAATATAATTCATGTATCATGTGACGCTATTTCAACCAATGAGGTGCATGCAAATGCCTAGTTACACATCACGGCGGTAGTAATTTATTTTTGTATTTGTTTTACGGGTGATCATAAATGGTTGTGATTTTTTTCTTAGGTTGGCACTGTTAATATTGGTTACCCTGCTATCAATTTTAAGTCTATGTCTAATTCGAGGTTAACAGGTTAGGATTTCCGTCAGTTTTGACACAAACTGACACAAAACCTAACCTGCTAACCTCGAATTTCACATAGACTTAAAATTGACAGCAGGGTAACCAACATTAACAGTGCCAACCTAAGAAAAACAATAAATATTTGATATTTTGCATTTCATTCAATATATTCTCTTTCCAAATATAATTCGTGTAATGATTGATTAATGATTAATGATTTTTTACTCGTTAAAACTGAAACAGCAAACTTAACTTGTGCTACACACTTATTAAATTTAGGTTCCGGTTTTAACTCTGAAAAAAATCATAGATAATAATCATTCCACTTGTTATATTACACCTGACAGTGTGTCTATTATCAGAAAAGTATATACTTCAAACTTGGAAGTAACTCACATTACAAGTTATTTCCCACCTCTGATGGGAATTCTATTGGAGTTGTTTAGAATGTGCATTTTTTTCTGATTCAGCAATGTATATATTGAGTTTATTTATTGAGTGAGATTTAATCTGTGCAACACAAACGTACATGGATAGCCTAAAAAGTACATTGTGTATCTAGGACGAAAAGCGTAACATTCCCAGGCGACTGTGATTATTGTTGGGCGAGGCGAATGCCGAGCTTAACAACACAGGAGTCTGGAAATGTTGCTTTTTGTCCAAGATACACACTATTTTTCCGCCGATCGATACGAGTAATTAAAAAAATTAGGAAATAGTACTTGAATGTTCCCTGCCTAGGACGGGAATATTATTCCTGTACAGTTTTATTGTAAATTACTTAGCGACGGCTGATGTAATGGAATGTTTGACTTTGCTCAACAAAATTTTGTCAATAATGTGTCAGTTCTAGTATGATTGGCGGAAAAAGGTGTTACCAGCGTACATAAATCAAACAAGTAGAGACACTCACTGTCAGTTCCTTTGATGTCAAAATTCGGATTTGGATGACCTTGAATGATTCCTTGGGGGGGGGGGGGGTTACTTTTTGATAGTACTAACTGATGGCGCCACTACTTGATCACATCTACAGTGACTATATACAAGACAGTGTGGCCATACGATTGTTGGCCGCCATTAACAGGCAAATTTGAGCGTAGTGGTCATTATTTTGGCGCTAGTTATTTTAACTAGTTGATGTTAGTTACACGTGCAGTGTTATTTTTGGACATTGACATTTCTCATTGGCGTTCGTTCGTAGTGCTTTTAAGGTGTTACATGAAGTTTACAACCGGTTTCAGTTATGCTAGTTTACAATACAGCTAAATGCTGTCTTCCTGTTCCCTGTCTCCAAACCTCCCTGTTCTGTGCTTGGTCTTCTTCCAGGTTCCTCCATGGCTCTCTGAATACCCTCATTCCACGGTTTGCGTGGTCTACCTCTTTTTTCTTAACCGGCGGCGACCATTTAAAGATCTTCATAAGCCACGTCGTCTTCTCCATTCTCCAATTCTGTCCACAACTGATTCTGGTGCCTCCATTCTGCGTCTTATTTCCTCATTCGTCACTCTATCTCGTCTCAATACCTTTGCGCTTTTTCGTCCATTTGAACTGTGTTTAGTCTTCGTTTCATTTCCGCTGTTACAGTCCATACCTCACTGCCATAACATAGCACCGACTCTACCATTACTTTACCTATTCTTTTTTTGTTTTTGTTAGAGATAGTATTGTCCCATCAAATTGATTTTAAGTACTTTGTACTATTCGAGTTCTGATCTCTTCTGTTCCCAAACCTTTTTCATCGATTGTATTGTAGCACCGAGGTATTTAAACCTTTCTACTTGTCTTACTGCGACATCTCCATTTATTAAGACTTCATATTGTGCTTTCGAGTTGACTACTAAATACTCCGTTTCCTCTAAACTTATGCTAAGGCCCCATTTATCGTAGCACCGATGTAATCTCTTTATCATATATTCCAAGTCGAACGCATCTTGTGCTATTACAACAATAGCATAATTATAAATTGTCACATTTAAATACTGTGCAGAATATTAGTTTTTCAGGGCAATAGATGATAAAATTTGACCCGCTTGCGACGCTAATGAATTATTTGACACTGACAATTTACAATTGTCAGATTTGAAAGGTTTTATTTTCTTCCATAACCAAATGAACAGGTTCTACCAATCTCTTTGAGAACAACTTAAAGTAACTAAATATTTTGCCTGTTAATGGCGGATATTCGCGTCGACCAATAGCGGCGAAGACATCCCTATGGCCACACTGTCTTGTATAAAGCCACTGTAATCACATCATGATTGGTAGCAGAGCTAGTTACTGGCTGTGATTGGTAGAATTTTGTGCTGCCATCTGATAGTCAAGCTTAGAAATACCCCCCAAGTTACTGTCCCAGGCACTCTCAACAGGTTTCAAAATTTGGCATGAGTGTCTCTACTTGTTTGATGTATGTACATTGGTGTTACCATTAAATCTTGGAACAACAGGAGTGACATTTATATCAATAACAAATTCTAAGATTCTAGGTGTTATGAGTGAAAAGTTAAACTGCTTCATGTAAGCATACCCAACAGATAGTATGGTCTTTTTGTGCTAAGGTTAAAATGGCTATATTAGATAACAAAGACTGACAGCCGTATTCATAGTCGTTTGCCAGCGGCTCGCCGGCGAATCGCCGGAGTATCGTTATGAATAGTATGTTGGCGGCACTGTACGTCTATGTCAAATTCGACGTTAGCAGGTTAGATTTTGTGTCAATTTCTGTCAAAACTGACGGAAAACCTAACCTCATAACGTCGAATTTGACATAGACGTACAGTGCCGCCAACATACTATTCACAACAAAACTCCGGCGAGCCGCTGGCGAACGACTATGAATACGGCTGTTAGAAATTGTGTGCAATTATAAGCTCAGCAAGTTTTGATTTTAAAGATCTTTACCTAGTAATAGCGGTTGGACTGATTTGTAGATTTCTAGTGTATCGTGGAAACTAGTATTATTTGTTTATTTACAGTTACCGAATTCTCGGCTGGGATGGGTAAATACCAAAAAGCGTTTGGTGTGTTTGTGTTGAAATACTAACAATTAATTTTTCATAATGACAGTTCTAGCATTTGCATCCAACAACTGCATAACATAAAAAAAATAAATGAGTGTGTTACTAACACTAACGTCCTGTCAATTGACAGTAGTTTTTACCTACCTCTTCAATAATATTGTAAATAATATAAATTGGTTTCATATTATTTCATTACGTTTTACAGTAATGTCTATGATATTTCCTAAGTAATTAAAATTTATTTTGAAGTATATCATGATAATTGTAGTGACCTAATTTTACTGCATTTACTGTTGGTCGCAGCTTAAATGAAATAAATAAATAGTAACTTTTATAAATATTTCGTGGTAGTGGCATTAATATTATAACCTTTTACAATATCATAATAATTTCACAACATTTTACAGTAATTCATAATAGGGTACAGCTTTGCTAATGCGGACAGATAACATTTCCTCCCGTCCGAATTTGTAAATTTTGACAGATTATAGAAGTATTTGAAAATATCACAAATGAAGCAAAAAAAGATTTCTAATGAATTGAAGTAATACATATTTTTCCATTATTTCTCTATAAAAGTATCTGGCTTTATCCTGTGCAATTTCTGTTTGACATGAAGCTACCTGATAAGCCCTGCTTAAGTTTGTTTTACACTTTGAAAATCATACATGTCGTGAATCTTTCGGCTAGAAAGCGAATGCTTTTCTCTCTTTGCAGAAAATCTAAAATTTTCTCTTTTCTTGAAGAGTACGAGTTTTATGACTGCTTCATTTTAACTGAAAATGCATATACATATATCACCATTGCCTACAAAGTGTATTTTTGAGAGTTGATACAGTATTTCATCCCATTTAACCAAATCTCTCTCTTGTAATAAAAGATCCCCATGTTAAAAGTGAGTCTGTGGACACACTGATTATTGTAAGGGATGCTGAACTGTAAACCCAATAACTACAGTTAACATAATAATATATAAAGTTATGTGTTCCGCATTGAAAAAGAAAGTATGCTGTGTAACAATAGCTGATGTAAATGATATTTAAACTCACCTAGTGAGTTAGCACTTTAATACTTTCCGATTAGGCTTTCCACTGAAAGTACCTACTATTTCTACATACAGGACGTCAAGTTTCTACTAGATTCTAAGGGTCACATTCATTACAAATTCAATCAGAATTTAATGTAGAATTTTGCGTTATTTTCCAATCTTAACGTGGGTAATTAATGTACTGACCTATCTTGAATATATTTTGTTTGTAAATGTTCAAAATTTCTGCTATAAATATTCGCACGTCTATACAACTAACCAGTTCAATTTAGTGTATTATAGTTTACTAAATAATAACTTGTATTCAAAATGAAAATAACTAAGTGGTTTTCGTACTAATGTTGTACAACATAACTAAAAAAAGTATTAATTTTGGTTTTTTGATTTTTAAAACTAGCACATCCATGATGGAGGGCTCAGGTTCGTTAGAGCAGCAACTCGAAGCCACTAAGCGCAAAGCAGCAGAAGTTCGAGCGCGCCGATCCGATCTCAAGAAGATTGAGGACCTGGGAGCAATCCTCGAGGAGCACCTCATATTGGACAACCGTTACACCGAGCACTCGACTGTCGGCCTCGCTCAGCAATGGGATCAGCTGGACCAACTCGGCATGCGCATGCAGCACAACCTGGAGCAACAGATACAAGCCCGCAATCAATCCGGTAGGTATTCATCATTAACTTATTTGCGCAAGATATAAGACTGGCTTTGTTTTAAAGGTGTGAGCGAAGACGCCCTCAAGGAGTTCTCGATGATGTTCAAGCACTTCGACAAAGAGAAGTCAGGAAAACTCAACCACCAAGAGTTCAAGTCGTGCCTGCGAGCGTTGGGCTACGACCTGCCCATGGTGGAAGAAGGACAGCCCGATCCTGAATTCGACGCCATCCTAGATGTGGTTGATCCGAACCGCGATGGCCATGTCTCCCTGCAAGAGTACATGGCCTTCATGATCAGTAAAGAGACCGAGAATGTGCAAAGCTCGGAGGAGATTGAGAAGGCGTTCAGGGCTATCACAGCCGGGGATCGCCCATACGTCACGAAGGAGGAGTTATATGCTGTAAGTTCGGTTAATTTCTTGGGTTGTTGGTTTTTAAATGGCGTCTTTTTCAGAACCTTACAAAGGAAATGGCAGATTATTGTGTAGCACGTATGAAACCTTACGTGGAACCTAAATCGGACAGACCAATCGCAGGCGCATTGGATTATATTGAATTCACCAGGACCCTCTTCCAAAATTAGAAAAGTCGATATTTAATTGTTCACTTCTAAGCGTCACTGCACTTGCTTTCATTCTAAATGTTCATTGTAAGCTTCTTGCGAAAAATGTATTGACAAATCTAAAAGTATATCAGAAGGAGACGTTCGAATAATATCTGTTGAGAGCAATAGCTAAAGAATTTATTTATTAAATGTTGTGTTCAATCCTTTTGTACTACTTACTATACTAATTGCAATATGTACTGAAACACTTAACTGCTGTTTTGGATAATAATTTTTCGTAAGTTAGGTAGGATATGTATTGCTTGCAATCCAATGCTTGCAGGTGACAGTGTGTTCTTTTCTATTTCTATTTACTTTTGTATTTTATTGCTAGTATTGACCATGTATAATTTGTGGCTGCTACGGTATCACCCAGTTATATTGCTTAAAAATATATAAATTAGTTTTAGAAGCGTTGCATTTATTTTATGTTGAACCCAACACCGTTTTAACCCAGCAACAGTGCAGTGCTGATGATGATGATGATGAGCACTACAGGCCATCAACCTTAGACGAGGAAAGAGAGCTGCCTTGGCTTATACTTGCCTACCTCAAATGTTAATAGGCCCTTACATTCCTTGTTACTTAAATAGCTATTATTGTCCTAGGAACTTAATAATAATATTAAGTTCCGTTGTCAAGGGAAAGCAGCAAACGAATATCACCGACTTAAACCCTTTGTTACTAAGGCTGTATCACTGGCTTACAACTCCAACAACAATTTATAGCTATTTAAGTAACAAGGAATGTAAGGACCTATTAACATTTGAGGTAGCCAAATTTGCCTGCCGAAAATGTAAATAGGCGATACATTTCGAGTTATCCAATTATATTTTTCCCGCTGCTTACCGACATTTTTCTAGATTTTTGAAAAAATCGTTTGGTTTGTCACCTGTTACCAGGATTAGTTTTCGTGAGTCGTGTTATCTGTGAGTGTCGCATGTCACATAAACAATTGCAATTTATAAACAAAACGTGCATCTTGCTTTGCTAATTTTATTATCCTAGGAATGTAATAATAATATTAAGTTCTGTTGTCAAGAAAAAGCAGCAAACAAATATAATTACCGACTTACACGTTTTGTTACTAAGGCTGTATCACTGCCTTACATGATCAGCAGCAGGAAAAATAATGTTGCTTAAATCTACCTTTAGATAGTAGTTTTAAATGAGAGGGCAAATTGTTATAGATCTTTATCTTCATCAATGTTGTTATAGATTCTTAACCAAATTAATTTTAGTATCGTTACGAGCTTCATTAACGCACTCAGGTAATGAACATTACCGCACTCTTTTTGTATAAAGGAATACATTGAACCAGAATTTATTGATGAAAATAAAATATTGAACAATACACGTTTGCTTATGGCACTTAACTAGACTCGTTTGATTGCCGCAAAACTCGTGTCGTTAAGATGCTCATAATCAAACTTGTATCGTTAATATCTATAACAATGCAGTATGAGTAAGATCACTTTTAAAATGCAGTAGAGTGAAGAGGTGGCATTAGTAGACCCTTAAACTGTAAATTTAGATTTATTATTTCAGATCTTAAACTGATTTTATTATACAAGTATGGGGAACATCCATAAATTATAATGGTATGATAAAGACGAGCAGTATTTAGTAGTTGTTGATTACTCATGTTGAGCTAGTTCAGATCTATATACTGTTTGAAGCTTTTGCGGTTACTCAAATGATTCTTATTAACATAGAGTTTCTGCTTACACCGTGTAGTATTTGTGGATAAACACCCAGCATTCTCTGGCTTAATTTATTTATTTATTAATAAGCCCAATACTACGGGATGAATCCCAATCACATTGCTGGGGAATCCCAGTACAAGTGCATAATACCTTCATTTAATATTAAAAACAAACAAGACCAGTATTGCAGTGAGGTGTGAGCAGTTTAGTCCAGATTAGTTACTCTCCGTATCAAAGTAGTGCTTTTTTTTTAAAGGATTTTGTAGAGTTACTAAAAATATCAATATTAAAATTACTACATATTTCATTTGTTATTTGCAATATTTTAATCATAGTTGAGTTATAGCGTAATAAACAAAAGGGTATATTAAATAATTTCCGAGGTCTGCAACACAAGGCAGGAACGTACAGCTTGACCAGGAGCAGCAAGGTAGGACAGTTGATTCTGTTGTTCATCAGTTTATGCATGAAAAACAATTCCAACATCACTCTTCTTTTGCTCAAGTTCAAAATTCTGAATTCATTACGAATATTTTTATATTCATAGTGTGGGTAGCGGTTTCGTTTATTAAAACAAATACTTAATAAACTTATTTTGAACTGTTTCAATATTTCGTGCATATAAAAGCGAGCTAGGATTCCATACATTACATGCAAATTCGAGTTTAGATCTTACAATATTGTTATAAAGTAGTAAAATAGGTTTAGTATCAGTAAATTCGGATGTAGAACGTATTAAAAATCCCAGATTTCTTAGCGATTTTCCAACAATATCATCGGTATGGGCTTGCCAACTAAAAGTTTTATCAAAAATTATACCCAAATCGCGGTTTTTTTGTTACGTTTTCTAACTCAATATTGTCATTTTATACTTTTTTGTTTATTAACTCCTTGAGAGATCTGCAATCTGCCCAGTAGGCAATAAGCGTTTGATTTGACAAGAATGTAATGACATGTAGAGTATCACTCCAGTGAGTGATCGCCTTTAAAATTATCTAATCTTAATCTAGAGTATATTTGTCTATGCAGTCGTAAGTTTAAACTTATCTGGGTCCTATAGTTAGGTCTAATGGCAGCAGATGATTTAGCCTATGCACTTCATTGACTTCACGCACGTTTAACTAATTAGCCAACACATTAGGATGCATTGACACTCTTTCACTGTATTTCGCACTGAATTGATGTATGGCTTTCTTGACAGATTCCAGAGGGGGAAACGTAATAAGGCGCGTCAACGATGACACGCAAAACCTTGTTCTGAAACCTCTGCAGGATGGCAATGTTCGAGTCACTAGCAGTACCCCACAACTGAATTCCATAAGTCCAGATTGGCTTTAGGATGGATTGGTATAGCAGAATTTGTTGTTCAGCGATAATTTTGATTTGCGGCCTATGAGCCAGTACATATGACTTAATTTAAGTCCAAGCTGCTTACGTTTGGTAAATATATGTTTTTTCCAACTACGGCGACGGTCCAAGTATATGCCGAGATATTTAGCATCTTCAACTTGCTGTAAGTAAGTAACAGTTTATTAGGAAATATCTGCTACATATTTTCAAGAACCTATAACAAAATACACAATAAACAAAAACAAAAACCTATCCAAAAAGAACAAAAAAAAAAGATTTTATCAGGTACATTTAGAATGCACAATATTTCTCCTAAACTCCTTAATATTATTAATAGCACGCATATGTAGTGGCAGGTCATTGTACAGAACCAAACCATCATGAAAAAGCGATTGCTTGGTTACTGCTTTCTTTACAGAAGGTACGTAAATATTGGTTGCTGTTCTGATATTATAACTATTTACATCATTTACAAATTTAATTTTATTTGACATATACGTTGGTAGCAATTGATAGTGGGGATGAGGAAGGAGCTTCTTTAGTTTGACTTGTAAGCCGCTGTGCCATATCTTATCAAAAGCTTGAGATATGTCAAGGAAAGCTGCAGAGCAGTATCTTTTGGCATTTAGATCTTTATTAATTTGGTTGACTAGTCTATGAACTTGCTCTATTGTTCCATGTTTATTGCGGAAGCCAAACTGATGGTTCGGGATTATTTTCCTTTCTGCTATTATTATGTTGAGTTTTTTAACGTATAACTTCTCAAAGACTTTGCAGAGTATTGGTAATAAGCTTATGGGCCGGTAGAAGGAGGCATCTTCTGGCTTTTTCCCTGGTTTGAGGATCATAATGATTTGAGTAGTTTTCCAGCTGCTGGGGAAGTAGTTTAATCTCAGTATTGCCAGCATACATAAATCAAACAAGTAGAGACACTCACTGCCGGTTCCTTTGATGTCAAAATGATGTCCTGGGGGGTACTTTCCCATAGTACTAACAGATGGTGCCACTACTTTATCACATACATAGATATATAAGTACAAGATACGGCGTGCCGTTGATATAGTTGAACAAGACGTACCATCTATTTCTGTCACTCTCAATGCGTGAATTACGTATAGCGCTATCCTTTAGAGAGGTACTTGGACTCGCCATTGAGAGAAATTCTGATAAAATACATTTAACTCGTGTTACATGGTGCCAGAGATAGTCTTTTTGGTCTCAAGATGCTACAAAATGTAGAAAAGAAGTAATCGTATAAATAAACACAAATTAGAAAACATAACCTCAACAGGTAACACTTGATAACCTCACTCGATGAGGTGTGGGGGTGTGCAAGATATTCACTCGCTAACGCCTTTGAGTTTTACGGTTGATAATAATAGCCAAAGAGGATATATCCTCTTTGATAATAGCAATCAAAACCATTGCTAAAGTTCAATTTTCGAAGAATAAACTGTGCAATTGTATGACACTTCTGACGTTTTCATTTCAAAACTTCAAAATTAAGCGTACGAAACATTGTATGAAATACGTCTAAAGGGAGAGAGAAATAAAGTGATATAGGTTAGAATGAAATGGGGGAAGGTACCAAACTCCGTGATATGTTATTTTAAGATTCGACGTACGTTTACATGTAGTGAACGTATCCTGTACTAATATATCCATGATCACATATGATTGGTAGCTGATCCAGTAACTGGGCTCTGATTGGTAGAACTTTGTGCTGCCATCTGATAGTCAAGCTTAGAAATACTCCCTGAGTTACTGTCCCAGGCACTCAACATTTGGCATGAGTGTCTCGACTTGTTTGATGTATGTACGCTGGTATTGCATTAAATATGTAGGTTATTAGTTTGTAGTATATTTCAGACAGTTCTTGCAATATTTTTCCAGAAATAAGATCAAACCCAGGTGACTTTTTGATGTTTATTTCTTTCATTATAACCTGTTTTATTTCTTTGGTTTTGAATTTGCAGTGGGGCAATTCCATTTGGAATGGGACATCTAAGAAACCTGTTATCTCATTTTCCTCTTCGGTGAACATCACTGAAGGGAGGGGTTTGAATACATTTTCTAAATGTTTCGAGAAGGCTTCAGCTTTTTCTTTGTCGTTTCTGGCTCAGGTGTTGTCCTCTTTTTTTTTATTGGAGGATTGTGTTGGTGGATCTTTTTAGCCTTCTTGTGGCTTTCTGTTGGCGTAAGACTTTCTAAGTTTTCTTGAATACCTTCGTTCTGTTCTTTTTGAATCAAGTCTTTCAGTTCTTTGGTGGCTTTATTTAACTTTCTTTTGTTTTCTTCAGTTTTGACTTGCTGCCATTGTTTCCGCAAGTGTCTTTTTGCTGAGATGTTGTCTTTAATAGCAGGAAATATTTCACTTTTCCCTAGATATGTTACTAAGGTAGGTGTAGCAGACCATGTGGCCTCTTGTATATTCTTTCTTATATATTCCACGGCTGTTTCTATGTCTACTTCAGTCTTTAATGGTTGATCCAGCGAGATTAGATAGTCTAATTTTTCCCTAAATGCATTCCAGTCTGTTTTATTGCTGTGAAAGAAAGGTTGTTTTTCTTTATTCAAAATCTGTGAATGTACGGTTAGCAATACTATAGAGTGGTCTGATGACAGGTTTCTGCTTTACATTTCTTAGTGTCAATTCCTTTTGTAATACAGAAGTCTGTAGCATCAGGAATTTTGTTTCTATCTGTCGGCCAGTACGTTGGCTCGCCAGTAGATAAATGTTGCAAGTTATTTGCTTTCATTGCTTTGAGGAGTTATCTGCCTTTTGGGGTTGGCAACCTTGAACCCCGTGTTGGATGTTTAGCGTTAGTCTCCCCCTGCGAAGAATTTGTTGCCTAATGTTTTGAAGAATCCTTCAGTGTTCCTTTTTGTTGAGGTTTTTAGATGGGCAGTAGATGGCAGACATGATTATTGGTTCAAGCTCTCCTTCAATAGTTACGCTGATGGTGTGTAGATAATCCGTAATAAATTTTTCTCTTTCATAATGTTTTATACTATTTCGTATGATAATGGCAGTTCCTCCGTGTGCTTTGTCACTTGGGTGTTTTGTATTGTATAATTTGTATTTAGGAATCCGCAGATAGTGCTTGTCTGTATAGTGCATCTCAGAGATCATCATGATGTCTATGTTTTGGTCATGTAAGAATGTTTTAAGTTCTTGGGCATGTTGTTGGAGGCCGTTGCCATTCCAGATAGCTATTTTGTATTTTAGATTTTCTGCCATTATACTCGTTTGCTTACAACAGTGGTAAGCAAGTTGAGCATTGTACTCATTTCCTCCATGAGCTTGTTCATCATGTCTTCGAGTTTGCTCATATTGTTGACAGGTTGATTGATTATTGGTATTGTTGGATTATTTTGTATCTTGTTATTTTATACTTAAAGTTGCTTTCGTTTGATTTGAGAGTAAAAGTCATTGATTTGCATTTATTAATATTACATTGTAGTCCATTCTCTTCACTCCATTTCAGAAGTGCAGAAAGATCACGTTCTAATAAACTACATTCGCCGTCAGAGTTAACACTTTTAAAAAATTTCAAATCATCAGCAAAGAGAAGAGTTTTTGAATGCAGTACTACCTTTGGTAAATCATTTATAAATACAAGAAATAGCACTGGTCCCAAGTTACTGCCCTGTGGAACACCCGAGAGGGTTATGTATTTCTGCGATACTGTTCTGTTAAATTTCACAAACTGAGACCTATTTTGCAAATACGATTTAAACAGGTTAATCAAGTGTAAATTACATCCTACAGAGTAAAGCTTAATCAGAATTATATCGTGTTTGACTTTGTCGAATGCTTTGGCGAAATCTGTATATATTGTATCAACTTCTCCACCAGCATCCATAACCTTTGTGACATAGTAACAAAAATAAATTAAGTAGGTTTCCACTGAACAACCCCTCAAGAAGCCATGCTGTTCATTGCATACCAACTGTTTCATGTGATTCATTAATCGAGCACACAACTGTTCAAATATTTTTGCAGGTACTGAGAGAATCACAATAGGCCTATAATTTTCTATATCTGCTTTATGGATAGGTGTGACACTAATTGTTTTCCATTGATCAGGAAAAATACCAGTCTTTAAAATCAAATTGAACAATAGGTACATACAGAGGTTTTTCAACAACTCATGGCAGTCTTTAAATATATAAGGTGGAATTTGATTGGGATTGCTAGACTTTTTAGGTTTTAGACGCTTGAGAGCATTATCAATCCTCAACATCAAAAGCATCGATTGAGAGCAAATTTGTCGATTTTTGACTAGCCTGTTGAATAAGTTTAGGTACATTATAAGTTGAATTCGAGACATAAATGGAACTAAAATATTCAGCAAATTTATTGACTATTTGATCATTTTTTGAGATTTCAATTTCATGATATCTAAATTTTGTTTCAGAGTTTCTATTTTCTTGTTTATTTTTAATAAAATTCTAAAAACTATTTACATTGACAATTAGTTCATTCCCGATCTTTTTTATATAATCTTTGTAGGCTATTTTTATATTCTTCTTACATTCTGCACTCAATCGCCGAAATTCTTGTAGATGAAACTCTGAGTTATTTTTGCTTCTATGGTAATAATTTTTTTGTTTCAAGTCGTGGATGATTTCTCTAGTAAACCATTTTGGGTATCGTTTAGATTTAAGACCAACAATCTTCGGAACACATTGATGAAACACATAATAAATTTTGCGATAACATTTTTCAACCGCATGAGTTAGATCAATGCATTGTTCTAAGTCGCCCCAGTCCACGTTTAGTAACAAATTGTACAATAGTAGGAAATCTGCACCCTGATAATTATACTTTGGTGTAGAATTAACTCCAAATGGTTTATTTTTTGAACTATTGCGTATAAAATGTTTTATGAGAAGTGCAGTATGGTATTGGGTGTCAATAGGTACTAGGGCGTCACGTTCATTACATACTTCATAGTCAAAATTGCTGAATACTAAATCCAACGTCCTCCCTTCTACATTAGGCACATTACTATATAAGTCAGCATTTATGTAATTTAGAAACTCAGAAAGTCCTTTCGTTATTCTATTTTCAGGAACCGTATCAATGCCTAGTTTCGGAGACATTGTAATCCCCCAAAAATATATCACCGTTTTCAATAGCTTTGAACAATTCGTTGTATTTATCAAATGGCGAATGAGGAACAAATTAGGCATTACTCATTATAAAATGTTAGATCGCAAAGTGTACATTCTCAGATGTAAAATCAACGTAAATCTGTTTAGAGATATATTTATTATTAACCGCAATTAACATTCCACCTCCGCAAGCCTTTTTGGAAGTACGTTCGTTGCGGTCAGACCTGTATAGTACCGTATATCGCGCATTCTGATAATATATGTTAATTTCTTTTTTCCTCATTAATATGAATTTGATCTTAAACTAAACTACTCATGTTAAACCATAAAAATTAACAGAAAGTAAGAAATAATGTGTAGATCTAATTTTTACAGAAAAAAATTGCTCAAATTTAAAATTATGAACAGAAGTGAAATAAATATTTTAGTAAGTTAGTCAATTAATATTTGTAATTTCTATATAGTAAACAAAGAAAATGCAAAAACTCAAAATGTATTTTAGCTGCTGTATTTATCAAAAATAAAATTTGATATTGCTTTTATTTGCAAGTGTTTCAAGAGCGAACTGCACTGATAGATAAGTAAACTTAAATCTAGCAAAAATAAACTTAAGAACTAGAGAAATTCGTGCAAAAATTCCACTGCCAAGGTATGTTTTGATACAGGTAGAATCATTGCTCGCATACATACTGCTTACATTAATTTACGATTGATTTAAGACGTTTAAATCACAGCGAATTTTAATTTAATTAATTTTATTATCTACCTTAACAAAGATGTTGAACTCGAGCACGGATCCAAGTGATGAACATGCTCTTTGGTGGATCACGTTGTTTGAGTAGCTTTAGAACTAGGATACTTACGTTGATTTGGCCTTGTTGCTGTTTGTGCACCCATATTGCTTTTACCATAAATTTTACAACTACATCACACACTTAAAGATGAGTAATGGTACTTATGTATTAAGTTCAAATAGGAAAACAGGATTCGTAGGGTTTTTGATGGGTCTTCGATTATTACTGTGAATGTATGATACTTTTATCGGCACAGATATGCTAAAATTCAGTGGCGGCACTAGAAAATTTTGCTTGGGGGGGCCTAGAGGGGCCAAGTTAAAGTTAGGGGGGGGGGGACAGATCAAAAAATGTTTTAATAACTATTTTATTAAGAAATAAAACCGTTCCTAAATTTACAGATTATTGCAGGGTTTTATTTTATTTACTTATCATATACTATAATAAAATACTAGGTATAACAACAACTAAACACTGTTGAAGAACTATTTGCCTATTTGTATGACTCGAGGAAAATGCACCCACTACTTCTACTAGCTAAATCTATGTTTTTTGCAATTTCCTTTTCATTAGATAAAGTGGAAATGTTGCAAAGCCTCTCATTAGTCATTCCAGTTCTAAGATAAGTTTTGATTTTTTTCAAACTTGAAAAAGACTTTTTTCAAGAAGCAGTTGAAACAGGTAAAGTCACTGCTATTTTTAGTAAGTTATACAATGTTTAAAATGCATTATGGTATTGATGTACTAAATTAAGGAGCTTAAGTGTTGAATCAATTTTTTTCTTTTTGACTTCAGACTTTTTACATAATTTCCTTATTAATAAAATTTCCGCATATAAGGAGCTGGCGTTCAAAGAATACCACTGGGCAAATTTCGACAACTCGTCTAAATAGAACTTAAAATAACATTTTATTTTAATTCATTGATAATATGTAGTACAGGGTAAAAAAAGTGAATTTTTGATTCATTGTAAATTTGAGTTTACTTTCCAACTCTGAATTTCAGTAATATATTGTGGCAGGTTCTGTGGCAGTTTACTTCATCGCTTGTTTGTCATATTCTTGATATATCTGCTTTGAATACCAGTTTTCTGGCACATTGTTTGTATAGACCAGGGGTGGCGAACCTTTATTCATCTACGTGCCATTTTTTTCTAAAGAAATGTTTAATGAGGCCATGACGTGCCATCAAACAATCTTGACTTAGTGATTAATGGAGAAAAAATAAAACTAAATACTATCAACTTAGAACTCTTTATTTGCAACAAAAAATATACATTTTGTACAGCAATAGTGACGTTATGTTTATTTAAATGAAAGAAAAAATTCGTGCGACTTCTGCTGTTGCAAATTAGATACTAAATAGCTTATATTAGCTCCATACTTTGTTACTTTTAGCAGAATACAAGCTGGACTGGATTCATCTGAGAAACGGCTTCTAAGCGAGTTTTTAATGTTATTCATTTCTGAAAATAATGACTCACAAGCATAGGTAGATAAAAATATTGTTAAGATAGCAAAAGCCAGCTTCTTTAGACTGCTAAATATGTCTGGAATTGAATTCCACGTTTTCATAATTTTGATATTGGCATTTTTACTTATATTGCCTGATACAGATAGTCTTTCTATTTCATGAAATTCCAACTCTTTCCTTGTTTCGATAAATTTTTGAATCCATATTGAACTAGACTGGAAATCAGTCAGCTGCATTTGAATTTCTTCAATTTCCAACCAATCAAATTTGGGCAAGTTCAGTTTATCAAGTGAAGTTACATCAGGATATTTAATAAATTTCAGTGTTTCCGATAATTCTTTGACCTGAGAAAAATCTTGTTGAAAATTCTTTGATTGAAGAATTAATTACGGAATTAAACTCTTCAGTGACTTTTGCTTGGTCTGGTTTTTCATGTAAATCCAAGTCTCTGGAGATTTTTTTCAAGTTTGGAAAATACTTGTAGTTTTTGGTAACAATATCGTTACTGAAAACTTACAGTTTAGCTTCGAAAGCATGAATGAGATTTATCATAACAATAATTGTTTTATTTGCGCCTTGAAGCTTCATGTTCAATCCATTGTTAAATATAAATTGTTTCGATTAGGTACCTAAATTCCTTAATTACTGCCGTGCCCAAATTATTTTGTGGCGTGCCATCAATGGCACGCGTGCCAATGGTTCGCCACCCCTGGTATAGACGATCAAATACTTTGCCACATGTCATCGTCATCCCGCCAGTTTTCCATAACACGTATTCTTGCATCAACTAAATCTACGGCATTATCATAATTTAAATTTGGGTTCTGTAAATGGTCAGACAAAGAACTTGTTTGTTTTAATAATACTTTAAAAATAAAAAGAAACTAGAAATTTTTCATTTACTTGACGAGTACTCTCATCTTAAAATTATCTTCACTGTTGGCTATACTATGCAGTAACAATATAATTGATTCAAATGCTTTGATTACTACATCACATGAAAGAAATTGTGCAGTCCAACGGGTGTCACTCAAATAAGAGCTTAATTTGATATTCTGCATCTAAGTAGTTTCCTTTATCATGTTCCTCAAAGACCCATTAATAATCAAACCAGGGCCCCCCGTAGTGCCGCCACTGCTAAACTTTATACCTACCTATGTCTAAATGTTCGTAGGATCACGTTGAATTATTTTTTGGGTCAATTCGTTCGCCAGGGGGATATAACAACAACCCTACATGCAGAAATCAGAAAACATGGGGCAGGAAATTGCATACCTTTAGAAAACATAACAATTTCAAACATTTCTAGTTCAATCGTTAATGAGTTACTTGCTATTGAAAATAGTTCAGATACAGAGGAAGAATCAGAAGAGTACCTTCTGAATTTTTTAAAAGTAGTTATGCTATTACTTGTAATTCCTTATCACCATACAGTAAGGAAATTGTAACTTATATTGCTGGTTTCATAACATTTAAATAAGAAAAAAAACTAAAATGTGAATACTGCATATCTGAGTTGAATGGTGATAAAGATTTTTTTTACTTCGCTAATAAATTGCAAAGTAGAGGAGGGTTAAGTAAGTTTTCCAAGTGATAGTATTATTGACATTTGCATGAAAACTGAACAATTAATAAGAAATGAACAATTAAAACATCCTCACAGACTGAATAAAAAGTTCATATATATTTAAACTAGTTTTTGAAACCACCAAATAAAGTGTCCTTCAATTTTCACTAGAATTAATTTCCATACACCTAGAAGTAATACTATATTACAGTACACTTTTTTTAATTAAAAGCAACTAGAACTATTCTACTGTTAAAATCACCTGTAACAGTTGTGTTAATTTTTTTTCCTCACTTGTTCATTGAATATCACAAAAGTGGTGGGAGTAGGCTTGCCAACACACCTTGTAGTTAAGGCCACACCTTACAATAGTTGCAATGGACCAGATACCAGTGAACAACGTGTATATGTGTTAGAGCAAACCCTTCCATGAAAGTCGTTTGGACCATATTTCCAGGGGAAGTTTTCGCAAAGCAGAGGATATTAATTGCCCCCTCAGAACTCCAGATTAACACCCATGAATTTCTCCCTATGGAGTTATCTCAAATCAACAACTTACAGTAAAATCTGAAGAAATTTGAACCAATTAAAACAAAGAATTTATGAAGAAATTCGGAGAATTGCACTGTTCATTTAATGTAAGCCTATAGAAAGAAATATTTACTTACTTACTTAGTCTTCACCTGTTTTACCCTTACTGGATGTCGAGATCAAATTATAAATTAGTTTTTGAGCAAAAAAGCCTTGTCCACGAAAGTATAATAAAAATTACACCCAATGACAGAGAAAGAATTGTCCAAGCTTACGAAGATGATATAGATTGAAAAGAAACTGCTAGATATTTGGGTGTAAATATTAGAACAGCATATGAATGGCTAAAAAATGAGCAGCCAGTTCCCAAACCTGAAGGAGGTGTTGGCTCTAAAAAAAAGACTCCTGCAATAGTGGAGGCGTTAGTAAAGTGGGTAGAAGAAAACAGCACTCTAACCCTTAAAGACTTGGCCGATTGTGATAATGTTGAATTGAAGTTCGAGTTTGCCATAATAACATAAAGAACTGGTTGGATGGCAGACTATTTTCACTTAAGGTAGAGACCCTGTATATAGTTAGATAAGAGTCGGGCAAACGCGGTTCAATTTTTGATTGGCTACGATCCACTGCGCATGCGCAGTGATCTAAAATGGAAATTTGAACTTTGAAGGGTGGCTATGGCAATGACAATTAAATGACGTACGTAATATTGTTCGATTCGACGACAAGACAAGTTTTTAGAGGTTATATGTTTACTACACCACCAAAAAACCGTTCGTAAATTACTCAATCCGATCTATCTACTGCAAAATCAGCTGACCACCAATCGGTAAACGGTAGATACCTACCTACCAGTGTAGTTTTCGTAAATGCATTAAGTTTACCATTTATTGACAATGTCAAACTGACAAGTAATTAAATTCATCAAAGTGACACATACTAAGGAAAACAACTCCGGCCTTGAACGCATCATTTATTTTTGGAACACTAATGGCGGCTGACATTTGCGTTTGCCCGACTCTTATATAACTATATACAGGGACTCTAACTTAAGGCAATTAAGCCACAAGTTGCAAATATGAATAGAAATGAAAATAAGGAAAAGCGTAGAGAATACGTAGAAAACATTTTGTAAAGCAGAGTAAATGGAAGCACTCTTATTTGGATTGATGAATGCCGCCGTAGGTCGAAAATTGGCCACAGAGCTCATATTATTGTTCTTGCAAATAAAGGCAGTAATTTGCATTGCATAGGAGCAATGAGCTCAATCCAAATTGTATCTTTTGATCATAGAAAAGGATCATACAAAGCTGAAAATTGTAGATTTTGGCTCGGGAACTTGATTACAATCTGTAATAATAATGGCGTTTTACACCTAACATTTATTATTGATAATGCGCCCGTGCATACAAATCGTGAAGTTATTTTGGAAGATGTAGAAATTGTACGCCTTGCTCCATATTCGTATTTGTTGAATTCAATTGAACTCCTTTGGGGTTCATTTAAATCTTCTGTTAAGAAACAGCTCTAAGAACATATGCAAAACATATTAAATTATGTTCGTCCTAACAATCAAACTGTAAGAATAACTGAGTGCAGAATGTGGATTTTAGAAAATATTGGCGACACCAGCATTACTGAGATTCAACAGTAACAGCTCTTAAGGTGCGTATCCATTTGTTGCGTATTCACGTATCGTATCATCGTTGCGTATCAGTGGAGACGGGAAAATGTTGCATCGTTGCGTATCAAAATGTGATACAAAGAAATGCAACGAACCCGATCGGCCATTTGGCGGTTTTTCTCCGTGACATCAAAGAAATGCAACGCCACGAAGTGAAATCAGTATAGACGGCATGTTGTTATCATCCCGTTGCATGTTCATTCCTGTCGCAGACTTGCATCAAGCTGGTAATCAAATTTGTAGTGACAGCTAGTTGTTCGTTTATTACGGCCATATTTTTGCACAAATGGACTGGAGTAACGAGGAAACCTTACGGTGTATAGATATATACCGTAAAAAGGACCTCATTTGGAACCCAAAACACGCAGATCGTTATAACAAGTTACGAAAGGAGGATGCGTGGGCGGATATTTCAAAAGAAATGGAACAGTCCGTATACATAGGTATGCAAGAAGAAGATGGAATATTTCTTTTTTCTTTCTTTTTATAAAAAATGAATACAAATATACGAGGCAGCTGTTATTTGCAAAGACATCATTGGGTCGCTACATAAACAGTATTGACCACTACTCCGTATCGTAATATCGTATCCTCCGTTTTTAACATAAACGCAACGATGATACAAAGAAAAAATTCAGTACGTTGCACGTTGCACAGATCGTATCTTGATATGCAACGGTGATACGTTACGTGGATACGCAACAAATGGATACGCGCCTTTAGTGTATGCAAATCATATGTATAGGTGGTATTATGCTGCTGTATTAAGGGAAGAAGATTTGCATGAGATTCAATTATGTTAAAATGATATGTTATGCATTGTTCATTATTTAAGTGATTTTTATTGCATATTTAAATTACTGTTCTTAGTTTATTTCATTTACATAGTTAAAATTAAATTAATTGAAATCTGTTTTCATTTTATTGAACTTTGGTTTTGTGTGTGAGAAATTCACTTTCTTAAATTTGAAACCATGTTCATTTGTGTGAAATCTGTTTTCATTAGTTTGAAATTAGGTTTTTATTAATGACATTATGGTGCTATAACTGCTGGGGCTTTTAGCATCTCTATACATAGATTACGTTATTATATTATATTAGATTAAACAAATTTGTAAGTTTTAAAAATTTGAAAAGGTTAACTATTGATTTTATATCATTTTGTAGCACTTCACTAATATTATTTTTAATTGCATATGTTGTTCTTGGTCCTTGTAATTTAGCAAAGGTACAGGTGTTCCACTGTTAAAGGTACCATGCAGGTATCACATTGAGGTTCTACAACTTTCGTTAGCACATGTTCGTGCGTTAATCGCGCGTGTCCTATTCTAAGCCTGTTTATCACTATTTCGTCTTTTAGATTGTTACCATCAGTCCATTTATGTACATAATTTTTAACGCTGCGCAGTTTGTTATTACTCGTTTCTGTCCATTGCCTTTCCCATCTTTGCTGTATTAGTTTTCTTTGGTGCTGTCTGTTGTCTTCAAGCGTAGTTTCTATTCTGTCAATCTGTGTTTTGTATGTAGCTGCTTTGGCATGTAAGTCCACTTTCTCATTGCCACGTATACCAATATGTGCCAGTATCCATGTGAAGGTTACAGATTTTTTTTTTGTAGATCTTAAAAATAATTCCTGCAATGTTTCTAACTTGTGGGTTTTTATTGTTAGCATGTTTTAATGACTGTAGTGCGCTTAGTGAATCTGACAGTATCAGAAATTTATTATAGTTTTGTGAAAGTGCAAATTCAAGCGCTTTTGGGATTGCAAACGGTTCAGCAGTATTCACTTAATTTATAGCTTTCGACATATTCTTCATGTCCTGACATGGAAATTTGATTTCATTAAGTGTGAATTAAACTTGTAAAAGATATAGTTTGCATTTGAATAAGGCTCCGTGGTCTCATTAATATTTTACCTTCTTATGGTTAAAATAAGCATTTTACGATTTTTTTTATTAAGCATACTCTGTAATTAATGCACAAGTGTTTTCTATAATTAGAAGTAAAAATAAAGAAAAAGATCAACTTTAGAAAATTTGTTTGAGTACGGTCGATAACTTATTTGTACAGATTATTAACATTAGTGAACATTTGCAGTGCACAGATGGCGCAGCTATATTCCTCTCCCTAGTAATGTTCGTACACTAGTAGTATACAAAGCTAAATAAACTTTGCTGTCATCACTCTGGTTTCCCTTCAGAGCGAATAAATCTTTCGCCTTTTACTAAAGATTTCCGTGGAGGGGAACAACTCAAATGAGTTTATAACTAATTTTTCATATACCCGGCGAAAGCTGGGTGCTAATGTAAATAACAAATGCGGTTATGCCGGTTATATATGTATTACATTCGCGCATCGCGAGGTGTAACTACTACTGCAATAGTAGAGTTACAAGGTTTACAACATCGGTAGTAGAAGAGCTGAAATGAGTTCTCTGTTGCGGGTGGCATGTGTGTGTCATTCGTATAAAAGTAAGGTTCTTGCCGCACGTCCCCATTATCGGGATTTGTGCTGATTTGGAGTAAATTGTCCCGAAACGAAATGCTATGCCGATTTTCCAAGAAATATTTACGCTTTACCAATTTGGTGGTTCCCAAACTTATTTGGCCTACCGCCCCCTTTTTAGAAAAAAAATTACTCAGCGCCTCCTGGAAATCTACATTCTTTAAGCGAACGAACAGAAAGATTTTGTGTAGTGTGGTAGCTTCTTGAGACTGATAAATTATCTATATGAGTATTTCTAGGTAGGAAATTATTTTGAAAGAATAAAATAAATTAATTGCAATTAAAAAGTACAAGGAAGGATTTATACATTAAAAGTACAACTAAATATTTGAGAATTGTTTAATGAATGATACATTAGATACATTTACTGTTAAATTGTGAATAGTTTATTAAAAAGGTTCGAGCATATGTTGATTTAGTTGGGATAGTTGCAGGGCCGGATTTACCAATTTGCCGCCTGTAGGCTCAATAATGTTTGCCGCCCCTTAGGAGCAGCCAAGTTTTTGCGCCGCAGGCGAAAATTTCTGAAACGTCAAGGTCAACGCGGTTTAAGAAAAATTATAATATTTACCACTAGTAATAAACAACTGAAATCTTAACAAATAAAAGCGAGATATTTTTAATAGAAACACAATGTTTGAACGATATTAAAATTTTTTTTGGGATTCATTTTATTAAAATTTCAGTGCAAAGAACATGTATTAGTAGTTTTCGAAAATTATAATCTACCCACTTAAGACATTGTTTAAACATTGTTGTTTTCATTCAAG
The DNA here is from genome assembly GCA_940337035.1 of Agriotes lineatus. Lineage (NCBI taxonomy): Eukaryota > Metazoa > Arthropoda > Insecta > Coleoptera > Elateridae > Agriotes > Agriotes lineatus. Next base: position 242,780,687 of record OW679194.1, on the reverse strand, counting down.
ATTAATTTCAGATTTTAAAAATGTAATTTTTTATACTTACCTAGATCAATTACTAATTGTTTTTTCAGAGTTACGCACTTCATGCTAATGTTAATGTTTAAAATAAATTATTAGTAATTAACACTGAATTTTAAATTTGCTTGCGACGCGCCTTTTTAAAGCAAAATCGTCATAGTTAAGTTTTTGTGCCACTGCCGATTCAATGCAGAGTATAGACAAATGATTAAGTTTTTCTTGAGAAATCGATGATCTCAAGTAGTTTTTTACCCGCTTGAGACAAGAGAAGCTACGTTCACCAGAACAGTTGGTTGCCGGAATACAAAACGAAATTCGTAAGGCAATATCGAGGTTTGGATATACAGATTGAAGTGAATGGTCTCTGATGAACTTGCACATACCAATTAAGGTTTTTTCAGGCTTCTCATTTAGGACAGAACAATGCGCTCGAAAGTGTAGACATTCGTCTACAAAATCATCTTCAATGTTACACTTATAAATGTTCACTAAGGATTTTGCTTTGCTTATTAAAATATCGGTGGTCATGTCATCCATTTCTATAAAAAAAAGAGAACTTTTTTTGGAATTCTACATAAGCATTATGCCTCTTAGCTAACTCATTTTGTAGTCGGTCGATAATTTTTATAAACGTCTCTATTCTAAAAGAATCTCTGCCACTTGATTCTGATTCCTCTTGTTGAGTTTCGTCATGCCAACGTTTCCTCTTTGGTTGTCTCTTGTAGTCCTTTTCATAATTTTTTATTTCACTTATTTGCATTGCACGTGATTCGAAATGATTAAAATTGTTACGCTCAGTTTTTGTGAACTCTTCAAGAGATCCATAAAGATTTTAAATTATGACTACATCAGTAGTTACGGCTTGTATTTTTTGATTGACTAAATTCAAACGATTTAGAAAACAACTCCAAAAACAAACCATGAAAGCCGTTACTAGTCTTTCCAATTTTAAACGGATTCCTTTAGCTTCTCATCTTGTTATGGGTTTTTGAGACGTATCATCCTCGATATAAGCCAATGTAGCAATAACAGGTTTCCAAGAGTCTTTCAAACTTTGGCAAGCATCATTTCTAGCCGACCAACGTGTATAAGAAAGTTTTTTTAATGTCTTTCCTTTGTCGATTTTAGACATTAAAATTTCCATCGAGTCGTAGACTTAGAAAAAAAACCATAAAGTTCTTCAAGTAAATTGAAAAGCCAACAAGCTTCTTCGCCAACATTCAGCTGCCGTGGTTCCAACTAAATTTAAAGAATGGGCCGAACAAGGAATATATAAAATAAAGCCAATGGTGCCCGTTCTTCAATTTTTGCCTGCAAACCATTATACCATCCCGACATATTTGAAGCATTGTCATAGGACTGTCCTCGGCAGTCTTTTAAATCAATTTTTAAATTCTGTAATTCATGAGTAAGAGCATTCAACATTTCTTCAGCTTTGTACCCTGCTGATGGTATAAATGTAAGAAAACGTTCGGAAGGCATACCGTTTTTCATTACATATCGAATCACTAAAGTAAGTTGATCCACGTGAGAAATGTCTGGAGTAGAGTCCACTATTAGAGAAAAATATTTTGCTTCTTTAATTTCTTCACAAATTGTAGCTTTAACTTTTTCTGCCATTAAACTAATGAATTCGTTGCAAATGGTCGAACTTAAATAGCTAGTATTTCCACTACCTGTGTTTCCAAAACGCGCAATATGTTTAGCCAAAAATGGGTCGAATTCCGCAATTAATTCTAAAACCATTAAATAATTTCCATTGCCAGGCGAACCAAATATTTTATTATCTCCTCTAAAAGCAAGACCCCTTGAAGATAAAGCCTTTACAGCAGCAGCTACTCTTGTTAAAACGTTTCTCCAGTATATTGTTTCTTCGTCTATTTGAGCTGTAAGGGCAACGTCTATACGACCACGAGCAATAGCTCTTGATTTCATCGCAAGTACACAGGATTTATGAACGGAAGAATTTTCATGATGAGTAACAGGACTTCCAGCATTTTTCAAGTCACTAAATCCATCTTTACTTTCAAACTGAGTCTGATTACTATTACAAAAAAGTAAACAGGGAACACAAAAAACTGAACCTTTACTTTCGGAATAAATTATCCAATTTCTTGAGGTTTTCTCGCCATTCAGTAATTTTCGTTCAAACAATGTTTTTGTGAAGAATCGATTATAATCAGCATAATTACGTTTACTTCTAGTAAAGTCAGATGATACATTTTGATCAAAACCCCAAGTCGCAATGTAATCCTTCATGGTGTCGTTCAAAATCCAGTAAGCAGGATCTTTATTGAAAGTGAACGATTTTTGTTCATGAATAGTAGCCGCTTCATCGCCTTTCTCATAAGAGTCATCAGCAACAGGTGTATCTAATGGTTCTTGTTCACCACTAGTAGACGCCCTTGCGCCTTGTTCTTCTACTATAGCGGAGGGCTCCTTTTCTGTATATTTAATAGATACAGAATCAAGATCAAGAACAATTTATTGATTGATTCAGTACTAGAGTACCGATTTGTGAACAACATTCCACTTTTAGCTAAAATCCGTACTCCAGTACTGATTCTCAAAAGGTTACAAATTAGAAATTAAATTTCTGGTTTTTCAATAAGTAAGAATTGGTTCAAAAATTAAGTGTGATTCAAGCTTTTAAATCATTAATTCCACTACGCAAACACAAACACAACCACAACTAGAAAATCGTACATCCTGGCATTGGATGGTGTATTTAATTCAAATTCTAACTTCCAATTTGAACTTGATCAACACTTATTTTTTTAAATCAAAAATACATATTTAATTTTTGCCATAAATGTACTCACCATCTTGATTCTGTATTGAGTTCTCGATTTCCGAAGCTGGCTCTGTATTAACACTATGTTCTAAACTACTTTTATTACTATAAATGTTAAATAATGTGTCTATTTTCACAGTTTTTTTCACCACAATCTCCCTTTCTTTGGCTTTCAATCGTGTAAGCCCTTTGTATTTTGCACCACTAAGCCTTTTCCTACCACTCATTTTTAAGAAGTTAAAAAACAAAAACTTAGCAGTCGCTATCAAAGAACGCACAAGACTAACTTAAGAAATACGAATGTACATATATAGAGAAATAAGTATATTGAAAGTACAAAAATGATTACTTGCAACTTGCAATCACAACTCAAAAGCAACCACATCTACTTATATTTCATTTGGTTTTCTTAGAAATTAGTGTATGTAGGCAAATGTAACTCTATACTTCAGGGGCTCTAGAAGTTGATATGCTTGATAAGCTTATTTGAGTTAACTAACAAATTAGAAAATGTATGGTTGCAAAATATTTTCGTGTAGGTACCTAATAAAATACTTATCATTTTTTACTTTTACATTCTAAATTTGCCGCCTCAAAAATTTGCCGCTCTAGGCTGCAGCCTACTCAGCCTATTTAGAAATATGGCCCTGGATAGTTGTTTGGTAACATCAGAGCTTAGATTTTAATTTGTAGGTATTAACTGACAATCAAAATAAGTGAAAACCAAACTTAAATAAATGATTATCTGAAAAAGTCAGTTATGAAATGTTATAATAAAATATACCATATAGAAATTTTGTATAAATTATTATTGCAATAATAAAAGCCCTTTATTATAATGGTATTTACTTTCTAGATGGTGTATTAAAGGGTGTGACAAAGTAAAATTAAAGAAACTGAGAATAAACACTGAATAAATAAAGTAATAAATGGTATGAAGAAGAATAAGAACATTTAATAATGGTAAATAGTCTTCATGGAATAAATAAATCTGTAACTTGCATTTTGTGTGTTTATTTGGAAAATAATGTTACACTATGTTACACAACAGATGATATATGTACGAATGGTTTTTCTAAATCTACTTATCTTCTCTTCCTTTTTTAAGCTTTCACCGCCCCCTTATTTTATTCACCGCCCCCCAAATGCACCCGAGGGTACTATCGCCCCCCTGGATCGTTCCGGCGCCCTCCAAGGGGCGATATCGCCCACTTTGGGAATCACTGGTCTACAAGGTACAAATTTCTTCCACTTTGGCTCCCCGACTTTCACCTGTGCAACTACGTTTGTTGATGTTTGTAAAAGAAATACATAAGAGGTTATTAATGTACTTTAAAACTTTTGTTTAATATTTATTGTTTATATAATAATAATGAAATGATAAATGATTTTGCAGCTGTTCACTAAAAATGAAATTAAGATTTACTACCAAAACGCACGAGGACTTAAAAGCCAAATTAAACATACTATTTAACAACGCGCTTGCTGAGGACTATGATGTGATAGTTATAACGGAGACCTGGTTAAATGATCGTGTTTTCGACAGTGAAATATTTGATGATCGATATACTATATATCGTCGAGACAGAGACCTGGGAATCACAAATAAATCTGATAGAGGGGGAGTGCTAATTGCGTTAAAAGTCAAGTTTATATCTCGCAGCCTACTAGATTTGGAGTCCGACAAGTTAGAAGATTTGTGGGTCAAAGTGCATTTTAATAAACAGATTGTTTACTTGTGCCCGGTCTATATTTCACCACCATCTCCTGCAGCAACATATAAAATATTTTATCTACGACCACTACTGAAAGTAGGCCTTTTAGCGCTAGCTTGTTTCACTAAAAGTGACGTTTTATAGTTTACCGTGTTTAAAGAAATCAGCTGTTTACTTTTAGCACATGTGCTAAAAGTGAAGCGAGGTTCAAAACTACACTTTCGAACTGCAAGTGAAGTTGTAAAGCTATTCTAGTTGCTTCTTGCGTTACAGGTAAAGCGTTTTTGAAATAATTAAAGCGTTATGTAATGAATACAGTCATGTGTGGAGTATCAATAATTACATTTCGTAACTCACCTTGACAGCACGGGCGTGGCCAAACAATCGCCAGCGGCGTAGGCTACTATTCATTATGACGCAGCGTCGCAGATGCGAACCTTTCTTAAATCGATATTTATGGATTAATAACGATAAAATTAAGGTCGTAGATAAAATATTGTATGCAACGCGTGCTAAAAGTCGTTTATGCGCGAGACCTGTTATGAAACTCAGCCTTCGGCTTCGTTTCATAATTTTCATGTCTCGCGCATAAAAGTCGACTTTTAGCACTTGTTGCATAAATAGCTATTATGATATCCTAGAGACAATTTTACAATATACTTATCTTTGGCGAGTTTAACATTCCCAAGTACGATCCTGCTTTCAATACAGTTAATGGTTCGATAGAAAAGGAATTTATAAATTTTTTAAATATTAATATTTCTCAACATAATTTTGTATTAAATAAAAATAATAAAGCTTTAGACTTTGTACTGTCAAATATGAATATAAAAGTTTCAAAATCGACTTTTTCTTTGGTGAAAGTATATTTGTACCATCCGCCTTTAGACATAACATTCGAAATGGATATATTTGTTAGAACTGGTGTTTATTTTGTCGGACCACAGCATAAGTACCAGAAAGCTGATTAAGATAATCTCTATCGAGAGGTGAGGAATACTGACTGGAATTCGATTAACCATTGCAGCGATGTTGATGCTATGGTAAGTGAATTCTATAAGTTATTTTATAAAGCATTGGATGCTTCAGTACCAAAGAGCAGGCCTAAAACCAGATTATATCCACCTTGGCTTACTTCGGAATTAATAAAAAAAAATTAAATTTAAATCAAGACTGCTTAAAAAACTGTAATTTCAAAACACACCACTCAATCTTCAGAGATATAACCTTTTACGGACTGAAATAAAATGTAATATTGCCGAATGCTTTAAGAATTACGTTAATAATTTAGAGATTAATATGCAACAGAACCCGGCTTGTTTTTGGTCGTTCTTAAAAAATGAAAACAGGGTAAAATCTGCTCTTCCATCCATGATATTTGAAGAAAAAACTCCAAATACAAATGAAGAAATTACAGAAGCATTTGCAAAAATTTCAAATCAGTTTATAGCTTTAAAGGAAGTAATGTGAGCAGTAATGTACAAAATTTTAGTGAACCTAATGACACAATTGATATTTTAAATATGACGCAAATAACAACCGATGAAATAGTTTTGGCAATTACAAAAATACAACCCAAAAAATCTGTTGGACATGATTTGATACCAATATATATATTTAAAGGTTGTGCCAATATATCAAACTACCCTCTTATTATAATTTTCAATAAAATAATTGCTACTTCTACATATCCTGCTGCATGGAAGATAGCCAAAATTTGCCCAATTTATAAGAGCGGCCAAAGATCCAATGTAACAAATTACAGACCAATTTCTATACTACCAGCAGTGTCAAAAATTTTTGAATCTATACTTCACTCTCGAATATTTAATCATGTTAAAACACTTATTTGCGATAATCAACATGGTGTTTTGCCTAAGCGTTCTACAGTAACAAATATATTACACTTTACACAAGATGTATCTGAAGCCATAGATGAAAATTTACAGACAGATGTAATATATACGGATTTCGCAAAAGCATTTGACAGAGTGTCTCATAATGTGCTTTAGTCGATATTGAGAATGTATGGATTTTCAGATAGTCTTGTAAATCTAATTGAATCTTATCTTGTTGACAGATTCAGTATGTAGTATATAATAGTTGTCAGTCACATAGATATTTTGTTAATTCCGGAGTTCCCCAGGGTACCAATTTAGGTCCTCTACTCTTTTTGTTGCTAATAAACGATTTACCCAATGTTTTGCAATATTCTAAATCATTACTTTTTGCGGATGATTTAAAAATATGGAAAAACACAATCAGTCCAAGACTGCATTGAATTATAAAAAGATATATTGACAATTTATATTTTTGGAGTCAAAAAAATCAACTTTATTTTAATATTGCTAAATGTTCTTATGTAACTTTCTCTAAAAAACATACAAATTAGCAATTTAATTATACTATGAATCAGGAACCACTTAAAAAAAATAAACAATACGGGACTTGGTCGTTACGTATGATTCAAAGTTGTCTTTTAATTTTCATATAGAAAATGTAGTTAACACCGCATAAAAAGCCTTTGGCTTTTTAGTAAGACAATCACAAATGTTTTCCAGTCGGAATACCCTCACAACTTTATACAATTATTTTGTAAAAAGTAAACTGGAATATGCCTCGCTTATATGGAGTACCATGTATGCTCACGGTATAAATGCAATAGAAAAAGTGCAGAAACGATTCCTTAAATACTTGTATTTCAAAGAAACAGGATACTACTTTTTATATTCGCATTACTCAGAATTATTAAAGAAATATTCAGGTATTATAACCTTAGAGAAACGGCGTTATTTTGCAACACTTGTATTTTTACACAAGGTATTTAACAACGAAACTGATATTAGTCCAATATTACACAAACTACGTTTTCTTGTACCCAGACAAGTTTCCCGCTGCAATCAAATATTTTATCTTTTACCCTCGCGAACAAATTTATTAATAAATTGTCCAATTTATAGAATATGTAAATATGCAAATATTGTAAGTGGATATGTTGATTTTTTTAACCTCAAAATAAAGATATTTTTAAATATGTGTAAATATGCTGCAAATTTACCGAGAGTTGAGGCTGATATTGGGGCGAGGCATATTTAAGTTTTAGCTTAGTAATTTAGTTTTAATCTACAACTTACTCTATAATTTAGTTTTTAATCTAGCCTATCATGTTTTTTGTTTTTGTTTTTGTTTTGGTTTTTTTTGTTAAGTTATTCAACAATCTTTGCTATTGACTTTTACTTTGATAGCAAATTCTAAAGTTATTTTCGTTCATTGTTTGTTGTGTTCTCTTAATTTCTGCATTTGAAAACTGGCCTATACTAATGTTAATTATTTAAAATGTAGCCTGTCATTGGTATTAGCTGTTGGCTACAACGATAATAAATAAATAATATTGATAACTGGATTAGATGCAGATATTATAATTTTGTTAAATAAGATGGCAAATGTCTGCAAAAAAAGGGTTTACTAAACACTAATTTAAGAAGTCATGTAAAAAGATTTCATCCTGGTTATTTTAATTATCTTTTTAATTTCTAGATGTAGTAGTAACCAACTAATATTTTATAATCATTTAAATTATTAATTGTTAATGTGTAATTTTTCAGATGAAGTTAATCAGCTGATTTCGCCAAAGGTGTATTCCTCCTATCAATGTAAAGAATGTCAATTTGTTTTTCAAGTATTAAGTATTACAAATACCATCAAAATATACACTCACATAAAACAAATTTTGATAAAAGACTTGATCAACTGAAGTGCAGTTTATGTGATTATATTTGTTGTGTCTAATAAAATTTTATATGATCACTTTTTTGAAAACCATAATATAAATTTTATTCTAAAATATTACATTTTCCAAATGCAGATGAATTTGTTTGTTTGTTTGTTAATGGACAAGGTCTAGGCATGCATAGTACCAGGTACCTTAGACACCGACTGCTTGGGTCATTGGTCAAAGTCCTACTTAGAATTTTGCCGAACAGATGAATTTAAACATTGGAGAAATAGTTTGGAACAGCAAACGCACTCTTTATATATAAATGAACACGGTTCATATAAAACCTCTTAAATAGTGTTATAACTACTTATATTTGCCAACGTTCAGGATATTACATTGCAAAGGGAACTGGTAAAAGGCATTTAAAAACTCACGGCAGTAAAAAAATACACGGTTTATGACCATATGAAATACATGTTTAAGTCTTGAAAAATGGAGATCATAAAGTAACTTTTATAGAGACCCACGTAGGACATAATAATACATTGGGACATTTAAACTTAACTGTTTTTCAAAGAATGGAAATCGCTGAAAAAATTGCTACTAAAGTGCTCTTTTCAGCTATCCTTGATGATATTAGGGTTTTGTAACCAATGAAAAGTTAGAGAGAATTCATCTCTTAACTAAGAAACACCTACATAATATAACAAAATCATTTAATAGTAATAATATATTTCTTTCAAGTATCCAAATAATACAATGCTATACAAAATATAGAAATGAAATAATAAAGAGTAATAATCTTAAGTACTACAACAGATACAGACAAGAAATAATAAACAATATTAATTTGCTCACAGAAGTTTAAAAAGAAAACTTGTGCGTGAGCTCTCAAATTAGCATTTAACAAACATATAGACGCAGTATTTTTAAATGGAAAGTTCTGTAAGAATAATATGGCTCAGAATAACATTTCGCATAGAGAAAAGAAAAGTACTAGTTAAATTAACGTGAGCGGTAACATTAATAACTACCATTGGAATTGTTATTATAAATTGAATTGTGAATTATATACCTAGGTTTACTATAAACCTAGAGTTTAAGTTTGCGTTTAAACAAATTATAGTATATTACATACCGAGGTGGGAAGTGTTTCATTACTGTCGAGAGATTAGGTAGTTTACCGAGACGCGTAGCGTCGAGGTTAACTTTATCTCGAGACAGGGATGAAACTTTCCACCGTGGTATGTATACTATTTTATTTGCAATCATCTAATTTTAAAAATAACTACAATTGAATTCTGAATAATAGATATCTTGATGTAGCTAATATTTTTGTTACCATGAAAACAACCCACTCAATGTTTTGTTACCATGGAAACACCCCACTCTTCAGGTATGTAATATTTTTCGGGGTACGTATGTATTAATTTCCTGGCTAGTTTCAAGTAATCATCTAGTTCCCAGCTGTTGTCATGTCATGAAATTGACACATTACAATGTGATTGCGAATAATAGTATATTATGTTATTAGGAGCAAAAGTTATATTTTATGTGACAAGGCTGGACGGGTTATCTGCCGAACTTGCGAGGCAGATAAGTACAGCCGAGCCACATAAAGATACTTTTGCTCCGAATAACATATAGTATTTTTTCTTCAAACGTTTTTATAACAAATTATTTACAACTTTGTGAACAAAATTCGAAGAAAATTACTTGATCTCGTCAGCGGCAGATAATATTATCTGCTTCTTGGCAATAAAGTGACAGTTTAGCATCATCAATCCAGCAGTATAATGCCATATTTTACTGCCGTTTGAAGAAAAACATTATTACAGTTCTTGACATTGGGTAAAATAGAAAATACACGCGGTGCAATATAGCCTGTCCTAATGTTTTCGAGGCACCTTAAACTTGTATTTCGACGTGGCGTTTATATCTTGTATGGTGATGATGCGGTATACGTTTTAAATTGTCACTTGTTTTGTATTGAAAGCACAACATTCTGTAGCAATATAATATTGTCGAATATCAAACAATTTGGAGTTTTTATACAATAGATCTGGTGAATATAGTCGATCTTTATCCATAATAATTTTTAGAAAGTATTTCTGTAACACCTCCAAAGGCAGCAAGTGACTTTAAAATTCCACCTCAGGCAGCAATACCATATTGTAAATGAGATTTCACTAATGAATGATATAGAATTCGTAAATGTTTAACATTAAATATTTTTTTAAATTTTTTAAAATGAAATAAAAGAACTCTTAACCTATTTATTAACTAATTAACGTGCACATCCCATTTAAGATGTTGATCAATTTGAACTCCTAGATATTTGATACTACTTACTGATCCAATATCAAAGAGCATATAATTAGGCTCTTTGCCAATATGGTGAAGTACACAATTATTTTCTATAATTAATTCTGTAAATGATTTTTTTTTGTTTTTGTAACAACTAAACGCTATAAATTTAGTTTTATTGAAATTTATTGAGAGTTATTTTTGATAAAACTAATTTTTAATAATTTTTAAGTCGTTTTCTGCTGCCAGTTTTACATCCTTCCAAGAATTTGCAGTGTATATTACTATTGTGTTATCTGCAAAGGCAGATATTGTGCCTGTTGAATTAATATTAAATAAACCATTAATATAGATAGAGAAAAGGATGGGACCAAGTACTGTTCCCTGTGGAACACCTCGCTTTACTATTATTCTCTCACTCAGTTCACCATCAATTCGAACCCTCTGTGCCCTATTTTCCAAATACCCTTTCATTAGTTTCAAGGTCAACCCACGGAAGCCCATGTCCTGCAAAGTCTCTAGTAATTCCGCGTGACTAACAGTATCAAATGCTTTTGCGAAATCTATAAAAACACCTATAACACATTTACTTGAATCCAAATTTTTATAAATGTAGGAGGTAAGGTGAACTAAAGCATTTTCTGTAGATATTCTTTGTTTAAAGCCCAATTGTTTATGGGATATTAGTTCATATTTATTTAAAAACGACACAGTACGTGCTTTTAATATTTTTTCTGCAATCTTCGCTAAACTAGAAACGAGAGAGATATCCATTTTATCATCTTTTTTATGAACTGATATTATTACAAGTATTTTAAACTGAGACGGAAATGTGCCATACTCCAACATTTTATTTACAATATATGCAATAGGTGTCTTTATGAAGTCAGCAGTCAGCTTCAAAATTTCATATGTAATGTTACCAAGCCTTGGTGTTTTATTTGGTTTTAATTGGTTTATAAATTAAAAAATTTCTAAAGGGTCGGTTGGATGGAAGTAAATAGAGCGACTGAATACACTTCTATTTATCGTATCAGCTGGTTTAGATATAGTTTTTGATATGTTTTCTCCTATATCTGCAAAATATGGATTAAAGTGATTAGAAGGTTCTTTTTTATTTTTTATTAACTGTTCTTCTACCTTTATTTCACTAATGCCATTATTACATTTATTTTTATTAAATAGATTATTGACAACCTTCCATTGGGATTTATTGGAATTTTGATTTGATTCAACTTGATTCCTATAATATTCAGCTTTTTTTTGTTTAATTAATATAGTTAGCCTATTTTTATAAATTTTATATTCATTAACATACTCGAGATTTTTTGGATATTGTAACGCTTTCTTATAAAGAACATTTTTTCTGGAAGCAGATTTCAAAAGCCCATTTGTAATCCAAGGATTGCGCTTTCGACTACGACTCTTCGAAGTTTGAGTACTGGAAGATTTCTGAAGAGCATTTTTTATTTTATTAATAAATAAGTCAACTAAATATTCTATGTTATTACTTTTATATAAATCATTTCACGTTTCTTTTTCTAAAATGCTAATTAATTTGTTTTTATTCAGTTGGATGACTGTATTGGTTTTGTTATTATTTATTAAGTTCTTGTTATTTAAATCAACATTTGCAATAATAGGAAAATGGTCTGATATGTTTATTTTTAGTACGTATGATAAAGGATTAACTAATTTATAACTTTTAAGAAAAATATGATTAATGCAAGACTTACATACTTTTTGAATTCTTGTGTATGAGTTGATTAAAGACGCAAAACCAGCAGCATTCATAATATTTAAATAATCATTACAATAATCATCATTTGCTTTGATGTCAATGTTAACACCACCTACAAGAAAAAAAAAACCTCTGGCTGTACAAAACCATGGTCCGACCAATAATTTCATATGGAATAATCGCCTGATGGTGGCTCAAAATAGAACAAGCAACTGTGATCCACAAAATCAGCAGAATACAATATCTAGCTAATGGGTGCATCACTGGAGCCTCAGGACAAGCACTGAATGCTATCTTAAATCTGCCACCTCTGCACATCTTCCTGGAAGGTGAAGCCAGAATGGCAGCCTACAGATTACAAAGTACTAGTCACTGGATGACCACAGCTAATAATCTGATGTCAAGATGGCAAGATCATGTCACACATCAATATTAGAAATGGGTTTTGATCTTATAATCAAAGCCTATGACTTTAAAAAGAACTTTACTGCACACACAAGTTGGATCCGGACCAACTACCAACTCCAACAAATAAGAACATCATTTTTTACACTGATGGATCCAAGTTTGAAGAGGGTACAGGGTCCAGTGTGTACAGTAACAATCCTAGAACCAACGAAAAAGTCAGTCTAGAATCCGATTCCAGCGCCACCTACCGGGTCCAATTGTGAATCTAAATCATCCAGGGCACGGCCTCCTGGATTAGTGCGAGACTGACGTCTCTACGCGGCCCGCCACATTTGCATAATTTTTGTGATTCTGAGGTCAACGTACTTTGGCGCCATCTGTTGGGTTTTTGATAAATTATCTGTAACGTAGGCGTGACTTTCTAGATTAATTTTAATCCAGGAGGCCGTGGACGTATGCAACCAATACCAAAGGCACAAGCGCAACGTACTGTAGCGCCTCTACAAACCAGAAAAAACGCCTTGAACTAAAAATACGGCGGGCCGCGTAGAGACGTCAGTCTCGCACTAATCCAGGAGGCCGTGATCCAGGGACCCACTCAAGCACACAAAAAATTTCATCAAAATAGGTCCAGCCGTTTAGGAGGACTTCAGTCACATACAGACGTATACTAGAAGAATTATATACAGTGTGGTCCATTAAGTGTGCAACAAATGGGAAATTTTTTTATTAGTTGTACAATCAAAATTTAAATATTGCCAAAAGTTAGTGCATGTTTGATAACCATATCAGATGCCATTAGAATGGCTTCAAGTCGAACAATATACAGGGCAGGATAAAAAATATGAAATTCGTTCAAGAATAAAGTTACTTTATTTCAAAAAATATAGCAAAATTTTATTGAGAAAAGTTGTTTAGAATCAAAAGTTATGCTCAAATATAAAGTCACGGCCTCCTGTTCGAATTTTGATTCTTTTTTTGTAAAATTTTGTATTATCCCCGTATGATACATATTTTTATTATTCTGATTTTATTAAGAGTTTTTCATATGTAAATTATTATTAGTAAAGCATTTCCCTTGTTAAAAAGAATATTTGCGAAATTCTAAAGTTCTGTTAAATATCGTTGCAACAAACATGAAGTGGACGCTTACCTAAAAAAATATAAATCCAAGTAAATTTTACAAATACGCTTCAAGTTGCTAAAAGGTATTTAAAAGGGATGTGGTTGTGGCTACTTTAAATACATATAAAATGAAAATAATAAAAATATGTATCATACGGGGGAAATACAAAATTTTCCAAAAAAGAATCAAAATTCGAATAAGAGGCCGTGACTTTGCATTTGAGCATAACTTTTAATTTTAAACAACTTTTCTTAATAAAATTTTGCTATATTTTTTGAAATAAGGTAACTTTGTTCTTCAACGAATTTCATATTTTTTGTCCTGCCCTGTATATTGTTTGACTTGAAGCCATTCTAATGGCATCTGATATGGTTATCGAACATGCACTAACTTTTGGCAATATTTAAATTTCGATTGTACAACTAATAAAAAAATTTCCCATTTGTTGCACACTTAATGGACCACACTGTATATAAAGATATAGTATATATATAGTGTTCAAAACTTAATTGATGTAAACGGACACCTTATAACGAAAACTGGAGATAAACTAGGAACTTGGAAAGCATATGTTGAACAATTGTTTCAAGAACACCGGTCTGATTTAGAAGCGCTATCCATATATGAGTCTGAACCGCATATTACTAAGGATGAAGTGGAAAACGCTATATATTCTCTTAAACATAACAAATCACCAGGTCCAGATAATGTACATGGAGAAATGCTAAAACTAATGTGCGATACCGATCCACAATCTCTTAAAGTGCTAACGGATCTTTTTAACAACATATATAACAATGGCGAAATACCTCAAAATTGGCTGGAATCAACTTTCGTGCCAATTCCCAAGTAATCGGGAAAAAACCTGTGATGATTAGAGACTTATTAGTTTAATAAACAACATCACTAAAGCTTTTTTGGAAATTATACATCGTCGTATATGGTATATACAGCAAATGTGAACCAGCGGCAGGGGAAACACACTATGGATTTAAAAATGGCCTTGGCACTAGGGAAGCGATTTTTGCATTACAAGTTTTAGTTCAGCGATGTAGAGACGTAAATCACGAAGTCTATTTGTGTTTCCTGGATTATTCTAAGGCCTTCGGGTAAAACACTCTAAGCTGATTAACATTCTTTATAGAAGTTGGTATAGATAGCAAGGATATTAGGATAATATCGAATCTATATTGGAGATAAACAGCGAAGGTCAAGATTCAAGGTAGCTTAACTGATGCTATCGACATCCAGAAGGGGGTACGCCAGGGATGTGTACTTTCGCCTACATTGTTCAACATTTACTCTGGGAAAAATTTTCAAGAGGCGCTGGAACATGCCGTAGGTGGTGTAAAAATAAATGGCAAAATAATCAACAATGTAAGATTGGCAGATGACACCATTATAATTGCAAGTGGTATTGAAGAATTGCAAAACCTAGCGAATAACATCAATCACGTTAGTAAGGAGTATGGCTTAAATTTGAATGCGACAAAAACGAAATACAGGGTTATTCACGTAAGATGACGAGCCTGATCAGGTACAAATGCAACCCAAAATACGATTTATAAAGCTAACTGGATCCCTCTTGCATTAGCACCTCGAATTTGACATAGACTGTTTATATGTCATTGGTAGCACTGTAAGTCTATGTCAAATTCGAGGGTAGCTGGATAGGTTTTGCGTCAGTTTTGACACAAACTGACGCAAAACCTAACCTGCTAACCTCGAATTTGACATAAACTTACAGTGCCACCAACATAAACCGTGCCAAGCGAATGACAGGCCGGCCTAAATTTATTGTCCGCCAGTGTACATACTACAAAGCTGTAGTCCAGAATTAATCCTTACAGAAAGTGAAGCCGAAAGTACTATGTGAGAATAATTCCTTTATAGCTTGATGACTAGTAGTTTTATTTCAAGTTGGAAGTACTTTACGATGATTTTGTGCTTGTGCCCGTTACAATAAATAAATCACAAGTAATAGTTATAGACCGATAACTTCTCCCGACTTTGATGTAGATGTGGTTCCACAGACAGTTAACAGAAAATGGACTGTGTAATTAAAGCTATAAGAGAACCACTAATGAAAAAAAAAAGAAAGTATCTACGGCTTCAGATACTCAAACCATGTTCTTCGAAGATGCCCGAAGAACTCTATCTTTAATTACATGATCTTCTAAGGTACAGTCGTGTTCATTAAAGTGTTGTACAGCATTACAGCATTAGTTAATGATACTCTGTGAGCCTTTGTTGAGTAATAACACCATCACCAATGCCCTTACAACTGTCTCTGTACATACAACACATTTTTGAAAACGACTGTACATGCTGAAGCTAAAGTGGCAGATGAATTGGACCATTTCTTTAATGATATTAAGACAGAAGTACGAAATTTAGAGGAGGAAGTAGTAGATTATATAACAAATGGATTTTTTCTGTAGTACAGGACGCAAAGTTAAAATAAAAAAAACTAAGTTTGTTATATTAATTAATGTTTATTTAAACTAAATAAAGTAACATAAACAAAATTCAATTAAGAATGTAATGCACAACATACTAGTGAAATAGATTATACCTTTTCAGGACTTAATTTAATGGTTGTTAAAAAAGATTCAACGACTAGCTAAAATTCCAAACGCATTTTCAACAACTCTTGATGCTCGACTGAGCCTATAATTATTGAAAATTCGCTGCCTTCATTTAAACCTCTAGTCGGAAATGATTTCATGATATTCTGCTGAGGAGGATAGGCAGAATCAGCAACTATGGCATATGGTAGTAGTAGTAGTAGTAGTAGTAGTAAGTAGTATGTGGTGTATGTAATAATGGTAGACTACAAGGAGCTGGGATATAAGATCCCCATGTCTTAAGGCCCTACTTAAGTCGCTTTCGCCAAAAACACGTCCATCACTAACTCTGCTATTAGTGCCAGCATTTATGTATAAAAACTTGTAATTGGCATCAATCAATGCCAGGAGTATAATGCTGTTCCAGTGTTTGTAATTCCAGTATGTAGTTTCTCCTGTGGGCAGAAATCCTAATGTGATCGTTAGCCGATCTCTAAGAGATATGCTCAAACGCATATTTATCTCCTGTTTTTGAACGCTAGGCCGAATCATTGACAAAAGCTTCTAAAACGTTGCTTCATCCCTCCTTAGAAAATTTTTATATGAATCTTCGTCGCATAATTAATTTTGTAATAGGGATATTGAACCAAAGTTATTCATAGATCTGCATTCTATCTAGTTTTTAACCCAATATCTTCTTTTTCGTATCTTCTTGCTATTAATCGCTGCTGCAGTAGATGCAATTACTCAAAGCAGTATTACAAGTTTCAATTGTTCTCCTAATATTAATATACAGTTAACTAAACTTTTATTCTGTATTTTGTAATACTTACGGTTTCTATTTCTAATGCTCACTGTATCTATTTCGTACGAGAAAAAACAACACTATGGTAGCCCCCAGGACCCTAGGATAGGCCTCTTTTTTGAGGTTATGTTTCTATTTCATTTTAAATAGATTGGTATGACTACATGACAGACAGACTGCAAGTGAATTTACAAGAAAAACTTGTTAGTGTAAACGGACTTACAATTTACTTTTAATTGGACTTGTAACGTCACTGTACCAGAAATTTTGGTTCGTGTAAATGGCTATTTTAAAGAGAAAGGTTTGCCTAGAAGACCAGGTAGCAGCCCTGCCATCAGTACCTACCTTAGGTATGTAGTACCACCGGTACCGACTCTAGTGGAAATTAATTTATTCACAAACTTCCCGAATTTATTAGTCAGACGAATCAAACACAGCGAGAAACAGGAATAAGCGATTAGGAATAGCACATTTAATAATAGTAGCAGTATGGAATGTAAGAGGGCTCCAACGAGAACTTAAAAAGAAGAATATCGATGTAGCCATAACATGGGAAACAAAAAAGGAATTAAAAGGATCAAATGATCTAGAAGAGTACTGCATATTGTACAGTAGAGTACCACAACAGAAACGTGCTGCAGTAGGAGTACCTATCTAAATTGAAAACTAATACGCATAGCTACGAATTTATATATGAACGAATAATTCAATTACGATTATTGACATCAAGAGAAACATGACGATACTAGATGTACAGTCGTGTGCAAATAAATCTGGGACAGTGTTTTTTTTTACATGCAGATTCAGTTAAGAATTGAAGAATATCTCCATCGATTTCCTGCTATCAGAAAGAGTTACATTAAACTTTAACAGGTACTGAAACCCGTAACTCTCTCTGATAAGAGGAAATCCATGGAAATATTCTTCAAATTCTTAACTGAATCTGCATGTGAAAAAAACACTGTCCCAGATTTATCTGCACACGACTGTACATGCTCCAGAAGAAGGTAAAAGAGAAGATTCATAATATTTTACGAAAAATTACGAATGCAATGTAACCGAATTAACAAGAATAACTACATCATCATTGCAGTGGACAAAGAACCGATAGAAAATGTAGTTGGTTAAGAAACGTTAAACACAAATGGTAAACAACTTATAGATTTTTCATCATATAACACTTTGAAAATGATCAATACCTTTTCCCGACATAAGAACATTCAGAAATTTACATGTACTGCAATAGGCACCACATCGATTATTGACTACGTTATAATTAACCGAAAATGCTCAAAGGCAGTTCAAGATACGCGGGTGCATAGGGGCAACGATGTTGGATCTGACCACTATCTTATTATGTCAGCAATCTCAATTCCAACAAGATGGAAGAACGCAACAAAGAGAAGGAAACGTTCAAGATACACCTATTATAAGAAGAAGACTTTAGAGATCTGTACCAGATGGGGATAGAGCAATATTTAGCGGAAAGCCATTGCAATAAAAACATAAACTAAAAAAATAGAATGCGAACAAGTAAAAAATTTAATGATGCAAGCTGCAATAGAAGCCTTAGGAGAATGGAAGAAAAGGTACACTAATAGGGGCTTAAAGATTTGGAATGAAGAAATAGAAAAACTTCTACAAGATAAGAAAGAAGCTTATTTGAAATATTTAAGAACATTAACCCAAATAGAACAGAATACATGAGAAAAAATTCAAGCGCAAGAAGGAAAGTGAGCGAAATAAAACGCCAAAGCTGGGCACGACATATCAACAACATCGACATACACTCGAGAGTTTTTAAAATTGTAAAAATACTTAATAAGGGTGTAACGTTTGTTTCTGTATTGAATTTTGATCATACATAAAATGTATTGAAATTTAATACATCTCGCAATTACGCGCTATATCAATGCGACGGGCGAAAAGGCGATAAGGGAATCCTATCCGCTCTGCGCAAAGTGGCGCTGAAGAACCGATCGCGTCGTTCCCTTTCCATTTGAAGCGGGGGCCAAACTGCCAATATCGCCGCAAGAATAAGTATAAAAGGAGACCGCAGTACCAATTCCGGTCTGCTTTTGAGAATATTCCGATCTTGAGATTACCTGACCTGTCCCTTTCCCAATTCCTATCCCTCCCTACCTGCCCATTCCGTCCTGATAGCGCTTACTGTTTCGCGGAATAAACCATCAACCGTTATCCAGTGGGCACTAAGGGAGATGACAGCGCTTACTGTCGGCATAAAATACCCTTAACTTATTCGTAGTTTACCCGACCAGACCGCCTTTATTTACCTCTACCAATTTAATTCCCGAGCGCAAATTTAAGCGCATCCAGAAGAGCAATATTTTACGAAACTTAATTCTGTTCGTTAAAGCACGCAGAGTTTTTCCATCGCCGTCGTTACAGGCAAGTAGCTACCACCTATAGTTTGTTCAGTAAACATAAAACACAAAGTGGCCTTTGATTTCCAAAATTTCATGAGTGTACTTCCAAAATGTATCTTGGTCTAGGAATGTACTTACAAAAAGTTACTGAAACAAATATGTTAAGGGTGTGACATTTAGTTCCCATCTGTCATAAATATTGTAATTAACTATTTTTAAGGGTATTATACGAATACTGTGTTGGATACTATTGACGTAGCGTTTATGAATAGGTATTGTTATTACATTTTATAACTTCAGATGAGAATTTTTAGAAAAATATCTACTTTGACACATAATGAGAATTATTAATTGTCATTTTTAAATTCAAAACTGCCTGTATACAGGTGTGGAAACCTTTACAAAACAAAATACAGAATCCCTAGCACAAAAATTATATGCACATGCCAACTTCAAAAACTTTTAAATGTTTTTGTGTTGACTGAATGCCCTATAGAGATTGTTCTACGAGAAGCTCACCTGGTGAACCTGTTCCGAACGCCCGAAAACGCCGTCCAGAAACTTGCCGGCCGTGCCCGTCTACAGCGAGTTCACTGCCATTCTAAGGCAGAAACGTCGCTTATCAGCGAAGAAACAAAGGTTTTCCACTTGCTGGACTAAAAGCTGCGGCAGTCCCAGGAATACGCTCTGACCGCACACGATAGCAAGATCTCGCTGCAGGATTAAAAAACCAAAGCCGTCTTCAGGTAAACTCTAAACTTGCTAATTACTACGGCAAATTACAGTTACCGGTCAACAATACAACGCCGGAGGTCAAATCTGAGAGTACAAGAATGCTACGACAACAATTTTTTCAAGAAGTGACGTACGTGCTGATTTCCGTGGCCCTTTTCTGGAGGACTTGGCGGGCGTCCTATCGGACTGTCAAAGACGAGCCCGCCTTACGCTTCGGCATCGTGGGTTGCAGCACGGGCCAGGAAAACGAACACAGCCCCAGGAGTATTTACTAATTAAATAATGTATAATGCATTTATTGCCTATTAATCAATGTATATACCTAAAAACATTATGTGTTATTCTGGTAATTATCTGGGGTTTTTATTAATCGAATATTAGTAAAAACACCAAATCCATTCAATGGATAATTCACCCAAAAGTCTCCATAGCCTCACACTCCTTAACTATAATGTCAACGGGATCAAATCCCAGAGATCAGTATTCATATATTTCCTTGCCAGATACAAGGTTGACATAGCATGGGTAACCGAAACGCATTTAGCTGACAGAGAAACGTTTAAGATCAACGGATATGGGGAGGTGTAGCAGTAATAATAAAACGACAAATCCAAGTTAATACACCTATTCACATATATACTTTAGATCTTGAAACAGTCTCAGTTATTATTAACATTACAAGCCATCACCAAATACAAATTACTACCGCCTACAAACAGCCCAATAAAATGCTAAGAAAGACCAACATTATCAATTTGTGTAACACATCGATACCATCAATAATAATAGGAGATTTGAACTGTAAAAGCACCTACTATGGATGCCGTGCAACAAATCCCAATGGAACTAAATTAAACAATATTGTAGTGAAACACCAGCTACACTTGTAGTTATGACTTCATAGCATCCAACGAATTCATCTATTATCCGTACAGATTCGATCATCAACTAGACCTCCTGGACCTCATAATCACTAAAAACTTTAATCCACCCATACAACAAAAAGTAATACCCGAACTAGACTCCGATCATCTTCTAGTGCTTATAACATTCACAGCAGTCCCTCCGGGGTTAATTAAAGGATATTTCAACTGGGAGACGTTCCAAAAACATCTAGATGCTCGACTTGTTAACCCTTACCATCTGGTAAACCAACAGGATATCGACACAAGCATAGAAACCCTCACTAACCATCACAGAAGCAGTAGAATTCGGAACTAAACTCTGCTACTACCAAAAGAAATACAATCCTAACATTCCCCCGGCGTATATATGCTTCAACTGATCAAACAAAAAAGCGGAATTCGGAGAGAATGACCAAGAACAAAAGCACCACATCTAAAAAATCCAATTGAATAATTTAACACACTAAATAAGAAGAGGTACAGGATTTACAACTATAGGAAACACGTCGAAAGCATAGAACCAACCAGTTTAAAACTATGGAAAGCCACGAAGAATATAACTCGGCAAACAGAAATTATTCCGACATTAGTAACAACAAACTCCACATATAGCTCAGATGAGGAAAAATGCAACCTCTTCGCAGAACACCTTCAAAAAACCTTCACTCCAACAATTTCTGACAATAATAGACCATTTCCAGAATAGTAAACTATTACAATGAAACACACTTACCGACTACAGAGGATTTTAACAAGCCCACGACACCAAAAGAACTTGAAAGCTACATTAAAGATTTACCTTTAAAAAAGGCACCTGGTCATGACCAAATATCCAATGTGATTCTTAAACATCTTACTAAAAAAGCATTTGCATACTTGGCCTCGCTTTATAATGCTTGCATGAGAACTGAATACTTTCATGTGAAATGGAAATTCGCTCATATTCTTCTGTTTCACAAACGCAGAACAAACAAAAATGACTGTAGCAGCTACCGTCCTATAAGCCTGTTGCCGACCCTATCAAAACTATTTGAACGAATAATTTCATACCAACTGAAGACATCCTTAGAGGACCTTAAAATGATCCCTGCAGTGCATTTCGGTTTCAGAAAAGGCCACTCGCCCGTGCAACAATTGCAAAGAGTCGTAGAAATAGTCGAACCGGGATATGAAAACGAACAATTTATCGTAGCTGCTTTTTTGGACTTCACCCAAGCTTTCGATAAGGTTTGGGTGGAAGGGTTAAAATACAAATTATTGTACAGTTCTCTACCTCACTATCTGGTAGCGATATTATTTTCCTTTCTGGAAAATAGAACCTTTGCAGTTCGCAGGAGTCCCACAAGGCAGCGTTCGTGGACCAACACTGTTCAACATATTCATCCATGACATTCCTATTCCACACATGACTGAGATTGCTCTGTTCGCCGATGACACAGTCATAATCACTCGGCATGCAGATCTCCACATCTCAATCGATCGACTTCAATCAGCAACCGATACGCTAAGTGCATGGCTCAACAAATGGTATATAACTCTAAATCCTGCCAAATGTGCAACGAAAATATTTACATTAAAACGTATTACGAATCACAAAAACATAACGATTCTAGGGACAGAAATTATGTGGAAATCACGCACAGAATCAGTTAAATATCTAGGAGTTCAATTGGACACACGATTAAGTTGGAGTTCACATATCAATGATAAACTCAACCTGAGATATGCAAGATTGAAGGAACCTTTCCCGCTAATCAACAGGAACACACCACTACGCCACGATTGTACACTACTACTCTACACATCACTCCTTCGACGAGTCCTAACATACGCTTGCCCAGTGTGGAGTACAACTTCTAAAACTAATATTAAAAAAATTCAAGTTTCCCAAAACAAAGTGCTTCGAATGGCTGTTAATGCGCAATGGTTCGTGCGCAACCAACAAATACACAGAGAACTTGGAATCGACTCTATTGAGCAGTTTATCAAGAAAACAAGAAAAACAATTCTTTCCAATCTCCATAATACCGAAAGTGACGTACTCCAGCAGTTGGGCCATAAGAACATACATATTCGCCTCAAAAGACAACTTCCCCAAGATCTCCCACTAAGCTTAGGCGACAACAACGAAGATAGTGAATAAAACTTAAAAGTTCGAGGAATCAATCTCCTCCGTGTCAATAAATTTATGTGAATAAAGTACTCTTACTATGTATAACATTGTAAAATGTTGATATGGTAACTTTAATAAAAAAAACAAATCGAATATATATTTAAGGGGAGGTAATTCGGTTCTTGCAGTTAATCAACGTAAGCTGGAGATACGGACATATACCGGAAGCATGGAAAGTCGCGTTCGTCATGCAATTACATAAAAAAGAAGATAGAAGAAAATGCTCAGCCTATTGAATCTATTCTAGAATTCTTACTCGTAGAATCAACATCTTATCAGAAAATATAATTTCAGAAGCACAAAATGGATTCCGGAATTGAAAAATCTTGCTCCGACTGTATATTTACTATCATTTAACTAATAGAGAAACGCAAAATATAGTCTTCCTAAAACAAATATTTTTTTAACTATATACCGCCAACAGACGGACTAACGGACAGACAGACGTATAGACGAGCAGACAGACGGATAGACAGGCGGACAGACAGACAGACATACGGAATTGAGAAAACGTGTTTTTCACCATCTAGTGTTTAAATTTGATTTAAACACACATAAATTTTAATAACAAAATTTACGAAATCCAGTCAGAAGTTCTAAATGTACTTCTGATTTCATAAACAAGCAGTTTTAACCTCCAGTTTTACTTCATAATTTCGCCAGTTTATATTTAATTTAGATCTGTTTAATCTTGAATTAAACAGGCAAATTGCAGTTCACATTTACGAAATATTAAAAACCAATCTTGTTTCGCAAGCATCGAGTTTAAAGACCGTAGCAAACTGCAACTTAGCATTTCACGCCGTAAGCGACCTACTAAACACAAGTCCACCGCTCTGGCTTGCAAACACACACGGAAATGGAATCCGCTTACAGTGCTGAATTGCTACTTCGTACCTTTAAACGCGCTCTAGTAATCTACACAATAATTGAACTTTGATATGTTACTTAGTTAAGCATTCTTGTTTTGTTTAAATAGAACGTTTATTTTCGTAATAAAACAATCTGCATCTAATGTCTGATTCATTCACTACGTCGCTACCCCGATACCAAGCCATAATATTATTGGGACGTAGGGTTCCTTCCCTCAGGGTAGTTTACTGTCGTCCCTTTTAAGTACCATTGACTATATTGGTTTAAAACATAAATGCAGTCTCATTTATGTGCTTAAGGGATACAACCAGCGCAAAGCAACGGAAACCTGATCAGCCTCCAGGCAATTCTGTTCATCTAGGGACCCTGAAACGTGAAGATTTGAAGAAATCTCGGAAAGTGATTTTTTCGCGAATACAATACTTCCTTCGTCTTTTAGATGTGCGAAGTAAAAAGCGAATGGGGTGCGACTAAGAGCCCAGTTCACGACTGGTAACCCCGTTTTCACAGAAAACCCACATTTTAAAGTGCGTATGCACCTATGCCATTTAAACGACGTTCTAATTTCCTGTGATGACGTCACGCAAGAGACCTAAAGCCTTGCTTCTAGGTGGTGTTGGGCAAGCTCTCGAGGCAGTTTCGATTGCAACCAACACCTAACTCTTGGCGCGTGCAAAATTACCAGTGAGTATGTTCGCCCTTGTTATGTTACTTATGAAATTTAATACCAGTGGTCGACACGGACTACTTCCTGTGCAAATCCAAGCAGCGCTTAAATCAACCGAAACAACAAATATCACAATTAGAAAAAAACCTTTCAAAAAGCCGAGGTTTTTGGACGATGCTTAGAAAAGGATTTTCAACCACTTCAGGCTGAATTAGAGGACGAAGAATAAAAACAATACCTTCCAGCGCCATATTAAATGACCCCTCTCATAAAACCATTTGCAGCAATAGAAATAAAGAAGGTAAGAGCCACTGACTTAAATCTTTAAAAATCTTCCGCATGTAACCTCATCGTATAGTTCATTATAAAGGCACTTCAGAGCAAGGGGATAGTTCTAAGTACTTACATATTAGATGAGCACTTCGCAGCTCAGTGGAAGATAATCTGGTGAACCACAAATCAACTTATATTTATACAGGCCAATTGGTTTACTACCAATTATATTGCAATGGTTTACTGCCCACGGCAACTCTGGTTGCCACGAAAATGAAAGAATAATTCAAGATGAGCACAGAATTAATGTTTTATTTATTGCAAGATAAAGTCAATATTTTACACTAATAAATGCACGTGATATGAGTAGCAGTAATTATAATTTGGCTGAGAAAGGTTAGCATTAGATAAGGCATAATCAAGGGGTTCCGTTCAGCGTTTTATTTATAATTGATATTTGGAATGGCAAAGGCAGCTTAATTTATGCAGCTGACAGATTTGAGTTTGGGAAATCAATACAATAATATGAGTTCTAATATAATACAGAGATGGTTTGTGTAGTTACAAAAATTATATTAGCGTTATGATCAAAAATCACCAGCAAACGGCAAGACAATTGACGGGTAAAGAAACGATGCAAAGCAGTACGCGGAAGTAAAGATTGCAAAGAACGATATGGCTACCTATCAAAGCACACAGGCATTGTGCAGTGCTAAAATAAACATGTGAACGAGTGCATTTAAAACTGAAGTGATTAAAAGCAGAGTAAAAGTGTTGCGTTTGACAATTTTCAATAAAAATACAGTTTAGTTTCCAAGTTAAGAACATTATATCTTAAGTAAAAAACATGATATCAAACCTTATTTCATGAAACAATTTTAAATCTAGGTTACTAAGATACGAGACAGTGTGAGGAAGGATAGATGTTTTTGGCTTTACCTGTTGGCGAAAGTTAGTAGGTATTTTGGCGGCTGATAAATATCGGCCTAATTGGGCTAACTCACCGAGAAGGGTGGGGGTTTCAGCTACGCTGAAAAAAAAAACAATACGAAGGGAGAGGGCGCCAGGTCCTCGACGTTGTCTAATCCTTGCGTCGGAGAGATAAATCCAGCAGCACAAACAAAATTAACCAAAAATTTATCACAGCTTTATTAAATTGTGGATACTATAGTGCAATAAAAAATATCTCTATAAATATTCATATATCTAGGCGACTAGTTCACAAGGCAGTCAAAGAACAAGAAAACACATTAAAATTAGGCGTACGCGGCACAAACAAACGACGACAGAATTACAAATGTATAATGACTATAATGATTCAACGGGTGCAGGTATTCCCTCAGCCAAAAACGGCACGGCAAATGGCGTTCCGCGAACAGTAAAAATAAAAATAATTAACAATAAACTAATTCCCAAGCAGATAGTCTCCAAGCATACAGTGATGCGGGACGCTGCAGGACAGAGCATTGATAGCCTTCAGCTGACGTCTAGCCCCGAGTGTCAGCTCGAAATGACTTAATTATGATACCCAAGAATTTCTAAGGTGCGAAACACCAGGGGTTATATGGTCATATCAATTCGTGGTAATTCCTTATTGTAAAGACATAATTTGGTTTGTGAATGAAAAAAAAACAAACGGCTTGAATACACTCCTAACACCAGTATATAAGCGAGGAAAAGAAAGAAATTACGTATCTAGTTGACGGAAGCTAGTATTCTAAGCAATAAGTTGCCGTCGTCAAGACCTTAGCCACAACCGAAATAAAGCGCCAGCTTCATGCGTAATACGCGGTGACTGTTACAAAATTTTAACCTCGATTCGAAAAATACTGGGCTTATGTAAATAGGGGGTCCAGGGTGCCGCGGGACACGGTTAAAACCTGCTACCGGGGAGTACAATCATTCTATTATATTACTGTTACAACTCCCAATACTATGTTATACTAATTTTGTAGGAAATGGACGCTGTGAAGCAGCGAAAGAAGCTTCCCGAAATCGAGTCTAAATTACTCCAGGATAGTCAAGGTAAATTCCTTGAACAATAACTAACAGTGAGCTGCAAAGCAGCCGGTCCTACCTGGAGCTTAAAAATTAAACGTCTAAAATCAAAGCGATGAGCATAACCTGCTCTTGTGCTAACTGTATCCACTGGTTTGCCTGACCGGAACACAAATACGCACAGGGGAACGAATTATCTAACATGCCCAGTGTACTTTTAGAATAACTAACCTGGCGGTTCGATTGCATTAGTACACACCCAAATATATTTATCCCGCTTGATCCCTTGCAGCTGGTGCGCCTAGGCTACGGAGACGGGAGCCAGGTGGGACTGCTTCCAGCGGTAGCTCAAGCGACGTAGATGACCTTGTGCTGAAGCCAACGAAGGCAGCAAAAGAGAACTACAGGTGTGAAAAAGGGGCCTCAGAATTCCTAACGAGGTCCTCAGCGGATAGTTAACGAAGTCCAATTACAATACTTCACATTCTAGGAGCACATGGAGGGGTTCCCACGCAAGTTTGCGTCCCAGTAAAAAGTTGGCTGAAAACGTACAAAAATTCCCGAATAAACCCTTGATCAAGAAGTCGATGCTAGCGACAGCTTACCTAGTGTTAACGGTTAGCCATGTAGAAGTGCAAGAAAAATGCTGGCCCTAAGTGATCCGCAATTGCGAACGACGTAAGTAAAACAATCAAAATAACTAATTATAAACGTCACAGAGGCATTTGGTGTTCTAGGTCCTCCATAAATTCAACGGAGATTAGCCCAAACTAAAGGGCTTTACGAAGCACCACACTGCTGGGGCACAAACAACTTGCAGGAAATTTTAAAAGGAAAAGAATGTCAGAAATCCTCCAACCGTTCCACAAGCAACCAGTTATCAAAAACTTTCCAAAATTTGGGCAAGAGGATCCACAAAAAACTTCCTAAAAAGCTGAATTGCATGAATAGATAACAGAGCTGCAACAAACCATGTCAGGGAATTTACTTATAATAAATGCGCGCATGGTTGCCTAACCATTCAGTAAAAATTGTTGTATTTTTAGAAATTAAATGTAAATTGCCGGATCTGACTAATTATTTCACCTATTATTTGTGGAAATGACAAAATGAGCGTAACAACAGTCAATTGTTAATAATAAGAACAAGACATGCCTTGTAAAATTTGTATTTGATGCAAGAGGTGCTCCCAGTTTCATGTAAATTTAAAAATAAAAAGGTTAACTCTGTTAACCAAATAGTGGTTTTTCATATACATCAGTGTGCAGAGCATCTTTGAGTATAATTTTCATCGTTGTAACAGATTCCAGTGAATAGCGCCAGCTCTGCGTAGGGTCATCCAAGCGCGTCCGACATCGGGACCCCTTTCCAATAGATAGAGGTATTGGCCAGCAAGAATAGAATGTGCAGCAAACTTATCTGAGTGCCTGGGTGCAGAAATTTGGATCAAGAAGCCATCACTAAGTTCGTAATTTCCGTGGCGTCCTTTCATTGTGTGAAGCCAACCAACGAAGCCTATTTTGCAAGGTAAATTGCACTTGGAAGAAATTGCAGAAGGCCCACTAGCTTCGGGTTTCATCAAGATTAGACATCGTACGAGGTCGCGAACGTGGTTCCAGATGCATAGATTCATTCAGATTCGGGTAATCGAGGTGGCTTCCCCAGTAAATGCATGGATTTAGCAGGAAATTAAACAAATGCATATCGCGCGTTGTTTTGCGTCACTGAAACAAACCAGATTAGCCGGAAACTACGTCACATAATTTGAATTATATTTTACCTGATGTGATTTTTGCCATTTTGGTGTTTGAATTCAAATTAAGAAAAGTTTTATACATGCAGATCATCTTTGTGTTTTGTAATTGCCACACTGGTTAATTTGCAATACACAAAAGTATTTGTAAAACAAGCTGTTGAACCTACCCCTGTTGAAATAGAGTTTTTATCATGCTAGATCGGAGCTTTACCTAAATTAATTGCAAATAAATAAAATACTTACTTACTTACTTAGTCCTATGCTTTTCTACCTTTAGGTGTAAGGCTGGGGGGTTGAGTCTTGTATTTTTGTCTTCACTGTTTTCTATCTTGCGTTAGATTACGTATTCCATCCCATGTTATTCCTTTTTTCTCTGCTTCTTCTCTCACTTTGTCGATCCATCTTGTTCTTGGTCTTCCTTTTTTATTTTTTCCCGGCACTCGCGTTTCGAACACTGTTTTTGCAAGTCTGTCGTCCGACATTCTACACACATGACCAAACTATCTCAGTTGCCCTTCTATGATTTTGTCATTGATAGATTGTATTTGCAAGTTTTGTCTGAATGTTTCATTTCTTATTTTGTCCTTTCTTGTTTTAGTTTCTATTTTTCTGAGAAATCTCATTTCCATTGCATTAATTCGTGTTTTTTGTCTTTCAGTTAGTGTCCATGTCTCGCTGCTATATGTGATTGTTGGCCTGACCACTTTTTTACGACTTCGGTTTTTATCTTTTTCGGCACTTCTCTTTTTCCTAGAAACGTTGTCTTCATTGTATTGAATATACTTCCCGCTTTTCCCATTCTATCGTTTAGTTCCTTATCCAATTTCCCATTTTCTTCTATTATTGCGCCTAAATATTTACAATGTTCCACTTGTTCGGTTTGATTTCCATCCAGCTTTATTTCACGCGTTTTCTTTGTGTTTGCGATTATCATTGTTTTTGTTTTTCCGAAATAAAATACAACGAGCAATAAATCATTTATTTAGCAAATAATTGTCACATACTTTTAATGAGTCTGGAGATTGACACATAAATTCACGATTAAAACTATTTTAATTCATAAATTGTGGTGATTAGTCCAATTCTATTACTTATATTTTTACTAAAGCCTTTATAGTTAAGGGCATCATTATAGTATAAAAGCTAAAGTCCTGGCAAAAGTACTGTTGCCTATAGTCAAGGAAAACCATTTAATACCCGACCATTAGTTTGGTTTTAGAACACAGCACTATACGACAGAGCAGTCTCACAGATTAGTAAACAGCATATACTGTCTTTGTAGACGTCAGACAGGCCCTTGATAAGGTTGGCTGTACGAACTGAATAGAGGACTTCCTCATACGCTTTATGTAGTCATGAAATCCTGTTTGACAAAGAGATACTTCCAAACAAAGTACCCGATAACAGTAGCAGTGCCCCAAGGTAGTGTGTTGGGGCCTATACTATCCCTGCTTTATAGAGATGACCGGACTAATATGTGCGGCAACATTTGACAACTTTAAATGGCGTTTGAAAAGAAATCTCAGTATTAAATTCTATCAGAGTAGCGATATAGGCAAATATGCAGAATGACAGGCGATTCAACTACAGAGTATAAAAAATATCTAGATGTAAGGTTAGTGAGAATAAACCCGAAGAAGGGGCAGACCTTAGGATCTTCAAAATAAATAAAAGAAAGAAAACAAGAAGCAACAAAAATAAACCTAAGTGCATTGTATAATGTTGAAATCAGAAAATACAAAAACTGTTCAGTGTCATAGGAAACATTTATTTTAAAATATACACATTCTGCGCATTCTTATCTTATATGCACTGTAATTAATGCCATCACCTGCATGAATACAGGAATATTACAGTAACCGAACGGTTTCTGCTTCCGGTTATAAAATATATAATTGAAATGCTGCATATTTATTAAGATATATTTTCATTCTGAAATGCTGTCGTTATTATACCTGCTGGTTCGATAATCTTCTCAGCTTTATTTATGTCAGCTTGCCGCCGGACGTCATAGAACGAATGACCACTGGCGACTCATTTGTGAGATCGGCATAATGGGATTTTCCCACGATAACTCTGGATTTATACGTTAACTTTTTATGAGGACTACGTGGATATGAATAAGATAAAGTTGTCGTTAAACGAAACAAGTAGTCCCCTCCAGTGCTCGAGAACCAGTTTGGTAAAAAAAGTTTGCAGGCATAATATCCAACAATTTAGTTTGGCTCTACAGATGTGGGAATAGTGTTAGTTTGCAACAAAACATTGTGTGCGTGCCGTTTTTATGTTACTTGTTTACAATAGCGAAATTCTGTTTTAGGACAAATCACATATATTGCGGCATTGTTTGTTTTTGGAATTTGCAGCTTAATCAAAAAAATCTAGAATATACCCAAGCCACTAACTGTTTCGTACCATTCACTTGTTTACTACACATTTGTATCTAGTATAATTTTTGTTTCATTCCGTTTTAGGTAATCCAGAAAAAATACGTAGCTGAATTGAACCTTACTATATATCGACAATGAAGATCATTATACTACTTATTTCTGGACTGTTGCTAGTCCTAGGACAAGAGCCGTCGCAGCCTCTTCAAGATTTTGTTCATGGAAATATTAATTTTTCTACGGAATTATACAAGGTAGTGCAGTTTTTATTACTTGCTAAAGTAAACAAATTTACTCTATTATAAACAAAAACACTACTTATGCTAACGTGGTGTCGTAAAAAATCATAAATATAAAGTGCTTTGCCTCAACGACTGGCGAAAATGTTGCAGAATATATTTGTGTTAAGGTGAAATGTGGTTGCCAAAATGTTAACGTTATTCTTATTTAAACTAATATTTTGGAATTTATAATAAACATTTTTTAGCAAAAAAATATATTGAAAAAACTCTAAAAACGTTTACAAACAGTATGTATCCACTATGCAGTCGATATAGTCTCAGTCCAAGATATGTCCCTTGAACAAGTTCGTGCAAAGATCATGTTTGCTTTTCCAATTAGATTGGTTGCAGTAGTGATGTTTTTTTTTATTTTCACCTTTAGTTTCGGTTCGATATTTAGTCAATTTCAGTAACAATAATTGTTCTTATGTCTTATGTCTACTTAAAGACATATATTCACAGCCAGAGTTATAAAGAGCACTAATCTGAGGTTAACTTTAATTCATTGTTAAAATAAACAAAAGGGCATTAAAACGTTAGTGCTTATAAAATTTTATTCATTAGTAAACAAATTTTGCGGCGCTTTTGTTTATTTTAACAACGAATTAAAGTAAACCTCAGATTAGTTGTTTTTATAAGATTGGCTGTAAGTGGTTTAATATTAATACGGGATTACCGATTAACGGCTGATTGTAATCTCTGAAAAATACGTTTCTTCAAATTTTAACGATAGAATTTTCTCGCCTTTTTTATTTAATAGTTGTATTTTTCTGTTTCTCTCATCAAAACGATTAGCTACCTTTCTCTGATTAATATTATGCTCTGAAATTAGTACCGGCTGTATTGTGTGGCTGTGTGCACCACTGGAGATCAAATTCCGGTTTTCTTCTACTATTACCGAGCTACAGATGATTTCGCAGGCTTTCACGGCCATTGTCATTACTTAACAAACCACTTCAGGGACTAGACCGTGTCATTATTGAGGTCAACGAACTCAACGTTTCACCCACTTTCGTAAGGAGCTTCATCAGGAGAAAATCAAAAGAGCACTGTAACTCAACGTATAAACCACGCCAGAGGCGAAACTCTTCCAGGAGAGTTTAATGAATTTCTATATTTCATCGAACGATGCCAATTTTGAACGTAGTTTATTTATTTATTTATATCGCACTCAGCCAACAACCGTTAGGCCAATTATAGGCGTCGCTGTGCATTTATGGGGACTTCCAACCCCACTAACGACTGTCATGATGTTGTTATGACCGCCGGGACCAACTATTTCCGTGACAGCCGTATCACGAGGCGCGAGAGATGCAGCCGTGGAACTCCCATCCAAGTTCTGACCAGAGAGAGCGTTGCTTAACTCTGCTGATCGAACGTAGACGCTTGTTCAAGCTACACCACCCGGGATCGTATTATGGCTGCCATTGCGTTACTTTGGACACCAAGGGTTTCTTAAGCTACTTTAAATGAGAGGTAAACGGAGCTCTATTTAGCACGACGGCGACGTGGAACTGTACTATTTATACGAGAATTTAAAAAAAAATTCAATTACATTGCGGCTAGTCTAGACTAACCAGCAATTCTTATCTAACTTAAATTGTCTACTTGCTTATGTTAAGAGTTCACTTATTGTCAGATCTAGTATTTTTGAACAATCTTTTCATGCGTTAGGATCTTACTTTTGCTCTGTCTTTTATTTTCTCTCTGACACTACACGCCACTCTACACTAGCTCAAACGGTTTTGTCTTCTTGAGCCTCCTCACTAATTCCGCATTGTCAAAGCGTTGGAGGGTCTCGACGTTTACACGTTGGTGAAGTCGGGTGTCAAGCTTCTGGGCAAAGTTTTTTATTTCCTCTAGTACAATTATCATCATCCAAAGGTGCACGGTTTTTCGTTACTAAGGCAATTTGTTAAGTTTTTCCATACATTATAACTGGCTATTGTCAGTGGCGTTCCTTTTTTCAAATCATTTAAAAACGAAGTAATGACAGTGACATTCAAAAAAGTTTGAGAGGCCTATGATTAAAAGGCAAAGTTACAAAAGTTACAAAGCGTGTACCTTTGGATGATCGTAATGATATAGTTTTTGTCTAGGATCCTATGGATATCTTTGATTTTGACATACCAGGATTCATCAACAATATTAATTTTGCTATGTATGTATTACCGGTAACCTCATTTTACCTTGCGGTGTAGAGGCTGGTGTTTTATACGTTTGCGTCTGGCGGTACAATGCTCAACTTGCCCCGGATTCGGGTTACAAAGTTGGGGCGCTCCTTTTGTGCTTGCGCAGCAACCATTGTGTGAGGTGGGTGTCATGGTGTTGTGTTGATATTGTTACCCTATCTCTTAGGTCTGTGATTCTGAGTAGAACACAGTTAATTCGGTGCCCAAATGTAAATGGTCTCACCGAACCCGATTCCAATAGCCAAGGTGGCGGAAAAATGCCGACCCCAGCGGGATTAGAACCGAAGACTTACTTAATGCAATTCGAGCGCCTTCTCAACTGCGCTACCTGGCTTCTCACTTTGTTAAGACAATTTTTAATTTGTTTAATGTTGGTTTTACTGGCACAGCCCCAACTGTATGTCCAGTACTGGTTTTAATACTTGGTTATACAGAAGTAACTTGTGGTGCATTGAGAGTTTAGACTTTCTTCTCAGCAGTTATCAATACATTTTTTTATATTGTATATTTAGTTCTTCTAATTTATTTCTTACGTGCTTTTGGCGTCCAAGTTCATTCCAAGATACTTTTTTTGTATTAGTATGCTGTATACCTTTCATATAAGAGAATCAAATATGATTTTATTTATCTAGGGGAGGTTGTGGTATACCGTTAAAAGTTAACAAGTATTGTAATATGATCTGCGTTTAGAAGTACGAAGGACTTCTAACTGAAATACTTTATGCGTAAACTATATAGTTTATAACTTTTTGAAATTAGCTTTCCAATTACTTCCCTATAACAGCAACCTAATTGAAGATTTCTTTTACAGAAACTACTAAAATCAAATCCGGAGAATTTCATGGTGTGCCCCATGTCGGCCCAAGTAATCCTTGCGCTGACATATTCAGGCGCTAGAGGCAACACGGCAAAACAACTATCGACGGGACTGCGCCTTCCTGAAGACCAATCCAAAGTGCAAGACATCTTCCGGAGAGTGGCCCCAACTCTCAACGTTAATGACAAGTACATTCTAACAAGTGCCAACAAGATGTACCTCGCCGATCGCTTCAAAATCAGCGACCAATTCAACAGCACCGCCGTTAATGTTTTCGACGCCAAGCCGGAAATAATTAACTTCCTGGAAAATAAGCAGGCGGCTGCCCAAATCAACCAATGGGTTGAGCAGAAAACTCTTAACAAGATCAAGAATTTGGTCAAGCCCAACTACTTAACTGCGAACACCGTCGCTGTGCTCGTCAACGCTATGTACTTCAAAGGCACCTGGGTGAACCAGTTCGACTCCAAAGTCACGCATAAACAGCCGTTCTATGTCGGTGGCACCAGGAAGGTTGACGCTGAAATGATGACAACGGTGGCCTATTTCAACTACTTCGAAAGCAAGGAGCTGGGCGCCCAGTTCTTGGAGCTGCCTTATGAAGGGGACGACATTACGATGACCATTGTGTTGCCCTTTGCCAAGGACGGCCTGTCTGCTCTGGAGGCGCGTCTTGATGAAGTTCTGGTCGCACCAAGATATCGTGATTTTGAGGTGACTGTTGTTATCCCCAAGTTTAAGATCGAGACCGACGTTCCTTTGAAGCCTATTTTGGAAGAAGTAAGTAATTCGTTTAAGAAAACCTAATAAACGTTTTCTTATTGTTTTATAATAAATATTTATTATCACAATAACAATTAAAAGGAGTAGTTCTTGTAAGGCAGTTAACCACAATTAAAATAAAAAAAAACTAATACGGTACAACAAGGTAGGTATACATCAGTAGTGAAACATATTATGTTATCGGACTTGGCTTCTTAAAAGATTACAAATGGGCCAAACAAAAGGTATCACGTGACTTCCATTATCTACTAAATTTTACATTTTTTGAAAACAATTGCGAAAAATGAATTTAGTAGTCAAGATAGAAAAAAAACTGGTGTGATACACACACACAACTTCCTTTTACAGTGATGTTATACTTAGTAAGAAATTTATTTTTAGCTTCCTTACAGCATTATACTTTTGTCCCAGGCCATGTTTCTGTATGGAATGAAATGCCGAACTTTACTTTACTACATTATACAGGGTATTTTACGCACTTAATGCAAACAAAAAATACTAATAAACATGGTTCCGAAAACGCTTCGTTTCCGAAATACAGGGTGTTAAAGTAAAAAAAAATCTATTTTCTATTGCTATCTTAATAACGCTTCTGGCGATTTTAATAAACTTTTACAGTTTGTTTATAACTTATGAGGTATCTTTTGGATCCATTACAGTTAATCCAGTAATTCCAGGGGCTTGCCCACGGAGCATATCGATTAGGTTTTTTTCACAAAAAATTAACGCCCAGCAGATTTTTTGCAATTTTCATATTTCCTATAATAATGCAACTAAAAATACAACTTTTTTGTCTCCCGAGTTTTTTCGTATCTCGCTTCGTTTTCAAGAAAAAAAAAACAAATTCGCCCTTATTTTTGTACATCACTGAACCTGTTAACACAAAAACTAAAATGCTTCAATATGTAAAAACCTCTTAGCCGATTTTAGTGAAACTTTGAAGGTTTACTGGTGCTATTAAGGATCACTTAGATTTAAATTATTTATTTCAGGGGCGACCAGGATTTTTTTTGAAAACTTTAACACCCTGTATCTCGAAAGCGAATCAGTTACGGAGCCATATTGATTGGAACTTTTTTGTTTGTATTGATGAGAGCTATAAGTACGTAAAATATCCAAACGTATTTTTTACTCCCCTATATTAAAAAATAGTCGAATAGAAATAGTCAGGTACACGTTTTGTAAAATGAAATCGGTGCTATGCAAACGAGATTTAAATATAGAAACTCGATGGAGGGTCACTAGATGCTACATTTTGTCAACACTTTTATATGGCGTCGAAGGATGGACGCTTAAAAAACGAGCTATGCCACGCATCGAGTCGTTTAAAATGTGGCTATGTAGGAGAATATTAAAAATACCATGGGTTGATCAGGTGACTAATAATGAGGTTCTCAGAAGAATGAATAAAGAACAAGAGCTTGTAAAAACAATAAAGAAAAGGAAAGCAGCATACTTTGGCCACATATTTAGAAACACCAAATATTAGTGGCTACAATTAATTGTTGAGGTAAAGATTGAAGGGAAGCGTGGCATAGGACACAAAAGATTTTCGTGTCTCAGGAATTTACGCGATTGGTTCAATATCAGACATGCTGGCACCCTTATACACTTGGCACAAGATAGAGAGGAGTTCCAAATGATGGTCGCCAACCTCCAGTGAAAGGAGACGGCACCCTAAGAAAAAGAAGATATTAAAAGAAGAGACTCATGTTAGAGGTATTTAACTGGAAAAACACCTACCTCAAAACAATACACATTAAAAATGTAATAAAACTGTAACGTTTGAAACAAATCATTGAAGCCGTTTTTGAGAAAATCGAAAAAACTGAAAAATCACAAGAGTAAACACCATACTTCCGGTTATGCGATTTTTTTCAAAAGTTTGCGGTTGCATCTAGATAGTACACAAAAGTTATATATGATGTTTCAACACCATACTTGTTTTCGTATTTGAGATATTTTGTTCACACACAGACTGACAGTCAGACCAATGAACAAAAACATGTTTTCCGGGTTCAGGGAACTCTAAAACGTGAAAATCTGTTGAAAACTCAATTTTGAATTTTTGGGGTGAATCCAATACTTCCTTTGTTGTAAAAGGAAGTAAAAATATTACAAAAAATGTTGTTTAAAATGTGACACTCTGTAAATTTTTAGAACATGTAAACTATATGAAGAAAAATCTCCTCATCTAGACAACTATAAAAGAACATTTACAGGAATTTTGTGAAATTAGTTCATTAACAGAGTTAGAGGTTTTAGAAGCCATTTAATTAGATATTGTTTAAAAACACATATGATGCTATTTCTGTTTAGCTTAGACACTGAAATTTTTATGCGTTGTGTGCAGTAAATTAAGATGTTTAAAAGCACACATATTGCTATTCACCT
Organism: Agriotes lineatus; assembly: GCA_940337035.1. NCBI lineage: Eukaryota > Metazoa > Arthropoda > Insecta > Coleoptera > Elateridae > Agriotes > Agriotes lineatus. The sequence continues at coordinate 242,742,870 of OW679194.1, read as the reverse complement.
AATTCTAATTTTTAGTTTTAGTTTAATGTAAGTATCTTTTGTTAAACTTGTATAGGCTACATTAACTTGTTGCTACCTGTCCTAATTTCAATAATAATAATAATAATAATATTAATTATCATTGAAAAATATTTCTCCTAAAAAGCGCTTTGCATCAAATACGTAAAAGTTATGCAAAAACATTACTTCTCGGTAATTAATAAACTCTCTAACTAACGGACTAATTAACATTTCTATTGTTTTTTCGAATTATAAATTTTTCGAGTCTTCACCTAAAAAAATTTTAATATTGAAAATGTTGTGTTCTAGCCTTCATATTGTTCAGTTAGCGAAAACTAAGCCACAATAAAAAATATCATTGAAATCTTGCTTTACTTCCGACAAATAGCACTTTTTGATTTTTGGCAATTTCAAAAAGCGCCATATTATAAAAGTAAAAATTGGTCGGTATATCTTATAAGGCTAAATAGGTTTTCAGATAGTATAAATTATTGCAGCAAAAAGTTTTTTTTGAAAAACCAAAAATAAAAATTTGTCCCACTTAATGACAACTTTGTGGCAGTTACTGTATATAATTGACTTTTTCCATCGTTCTTTAATAATTTTTACTATTTTACTGTTTGTATCGTTAACTTTCATTCCTTTTCTGTCTAGTATTGTACATTTTGGTGGGTATATATTATGGGACTATGTTTTTCAGCGTATACTAAATATTTTTGGTGTGCTATTTTTTATTGTAGTACCTCCCGATCATATGCACCATTTTTATTCATGTTTCTACTGTGTATTGTTCTGTCGGCTTCCATTTTAAATATTCTTTGTTGCCATCTTTGTTCAGGTATTTCCATTTTAGACTTCTTCCTATTTTCCTTACTACAAAGTCGTTTGTTCTCATTCACCTTCTTATCTCTTCGTTCGTAATATGCTGAAGCCGTGATATACTAGCACTTCGTCGTAAGTAGTCTAACTCCACCGTTTCCAGCTTTTTCTTCTTTACTGCATTGACACCCATATTTCGCAACCTTTTTCACCATTGCCTGGCCTATCCTTTTCTGCTGTTATTCAATATGTTTTTATTCCACCATATGGTATTTAAGCTACCTATAACAGTTTTACTTGGTGGAATTCTATTTTTAATTTGTGTATCTCCTAGCTTTACTTTATCTTTACTTTACTTAATCCTGATGCCTATCTACCTTTCAGTGTAAAGTGTAGTAAGTTTAATTCGCGCTTGGTATTATTTTCCATACTTCTCTCCATTTTTTATGTCTTCCGTGATTTGCCTTATATTACTCTAAACCGCATCTCTCCCCCCCACTCTCTCTCTCTCTCTCTTTCTCTCTCTCTCTCTCTCTTATGCTGATTTTCTCACTAGCTCTTGCCAACTCTTTCTTGGTCTTCCTCGGTTTCTTTTCCCAATGTCTCTTGCTTCGTATGTTCTTCTGGGTATTCTTTGTTCTCCCACACTGTTTATATGTCTTAACCATCTTAGTTGTTGTTCTTGTATTGTATGTCCTATCGACGTTTCCCTGTACGTTTCCTGTTTATTTTGTTTAAATTTCGATGTTTCATTTCTTGTCGGCACATAGTTTAAGTAGTATTTTTTGAAATAAATATTAGTAATTCTTACTAGCTTGTCTTCGATTCCTCTTTTCTTTAGACATTTCCACACGTTCTTTCTTCTGAGTCATTTTAAATTTTTAAATTGATATACCTGATTAATTATTACGCCATCATCTATGTTTATATTATACCTGTTTTCTAAATTAACCATCAATCTGAAGAATCCTTTCTCTATACTCTGAATATGGTCTTCTTATCATAAACGGTCCTAGGACTATTGTGCTAACACTACTTAATCATCCGAAAAACTATGGCTAAATAGTGTTTGATCATTGACCAGAATCCCCTGTCTTAACAGCGTCCTTTCAAATTGCTTAATCCACCTTCTAGGTATATACGGTGCTACAAAAAGATGCGGACCGACTTTATGTGGTTGTAGGGAGCGTTGATATAAATTTGAGTATAGGAATGCATGCCCGCTGAAGCCGTGCACGGCTCTGATGTTCTAGCTTTTGATACAGGGTGTATTCAAATGAATTAGCATAAATAATACCGGTGAATCATTTAATTAAAGCCAAATATATTTTAATACAAAGTCACGCCCCTGATGACTTACAGCCCCTTAAAGTTCAAAACAGTTTAAAAAAAAAATAATCGACAGAATTTCTTGACACATAGTACTCCTGCTTGGCACACGTGTGTATCTATTGCTGAGCCTATAAAGTGATTTTTGGAATGAGCTACCACAACCTGGACACGGCTTCGCCAACCTTTAATAAAAAAATACTAGTTTTGGTCACTAAATGAATAATCTGGCAGTGCACTGTCCCTAACATTCTGATACATGCCAGTTGAAAAAAAATCTTTAAAATCGTTGCTATTTACATCGTAGTTCGTCACTTCACCGTAATATTCGATTGAAAAATAATTCCTAATGGGTATGTACCTAACTCTTCATTGTAAGTAAATGGTTACTGATTTTGATTTCATCTTAAACAGACATTTCTTCAAAATAACTTGCCTGGAAGCTAGTATTGCAGTCGGAACAAGTCTCTTCATCTTAGCAACCTTTATATCGGCTTATTAAAGTGATTTTCACAAACAACAATAATCTTTCCAGTCTTCTTAATTCAAAATTTGTTGCCATTTTTGTGCCACTGTTTCATTCGATGAAAGTTTGAATACGCTAATATATGAAGCAACTGATGGAACGTAGTTAATTTCACTTGCAGCTTGGTACGTAACACTTCAAAGGCATTTTTGCAACTGATGTGAACTGTCTTGTAAACATAGTTTATTAACAGCGTACATAAATCAAACAAGTAGAGACACTCACTGTCGGTTCCTTTGATGTCAAATTTCCGATTTGGATGACCTTGAACGGCTCCTGGGGGGTGATTTCCGATAGTACTAACAGATGGCCCAGTACTTGATCACATCATGGCCGACTACATTAAATACTATGGCCTGCACATAGGGAACACCACCTAGAGACATCTACTAATTAATACTGAAACGTATTTTATGTATGGCGGCAAATTTAAATATTTGACATATGGAATACAATAGCATATGTTGTTTCTATAGAAATGCTTATTTTTCCAATGTCGAAAATTGAAATATGAATAGATTAAGTCACCTTTAAAAATGTATTGACAACTTAAATGTTATTCTAACAATCAAAATAGTTATAGCACTTATTAGTACTCTGCTTGTTAAAAGTATTGAATATAATTTTATTTATTTTATTTTAACCTGTTTTACAGTATAAATACCCAATTACAAAACAGTTTTATCTCAACCAGACTTTGAACACCTGCAATATCAAGCACCAGACAATTCTTTGCACATTGGGAGAATTCCTATAATAGCCCCGGTATAATAATATCGTCGTTTTTTGCCATATAAGAAGCATGGTATTGTTTTTTGAAGCCTTCCCAACAAACTCCTTGCGGGTTTCTGCTGATAAAGGTTAAACAAGCTGTGCAGTTAACTATTGGCACCCATAAGGTTATCACTATCGTAACAGTTCAGGTCTTCTCAATATCGCCGAAAAACTTTTTAACTTTCACTCCACCCTCAGACCAGCTCTGTGTACATCCTTAGTTGTGAAAATATTCTACTAAATTTTAAAATGGTTAGTGCCAACTGCCTAGTGGATTGTGTGTTCGGCAGCAATGGGTTAAATTTTGTGGTATTAATAAACTGTAAAAAAACTACATGTTGCATGCTAACTACATTTTTATTGCACATATCTCTAAAATTACAGACTATACAGCCTTATGTAAAAATCATTTCAAACCACAGCAGCTTGTTAACAGTGGTAATTTTTGCAACTTTTAACTGATTGTGGTTTTGTTGTGTTACGACTGGTAACTGACAATTTTTCATCTAATGTCGCACTTTTTAAAATGTTAAGTGGGGAATCAATTAGAAATTACATTGAGCATCCTTTTCTTTCGCCACTACCACTATTTTTGTTATTCGATTATTGTCGAGCTTTAAAATTGGCAGATATTTGTTTTTAGAACGTGATATGTATTCTTTGAATGGAAAATTACTTCAACGTATTTGAGATTATTATATAATTTACAGAAGGGATTACCAGTTAAATATGTTCGATATTTAACAAGAATGCATTTATATCTCACAAATTTTGAAAAGATGAACGTTCTGCGAGCTATCCCAATATTTGCTCCTACAGTGACTAGTTCATTTAAATTTTTAAAAGAATCCGGTGACAATAATTTTCTTAACGTTAATACTACAGTAACATACATGGGAAATATTTATATTTTTTTCCAAATACGCGTTTCAAACAAAAGTCAATACATTCGTTCTTTGGATAGCAGCATTGCACCTTACGTTCATGTAGTACGGGCTTACCAGGATTGACAAAGGCAACCGCACACGCTCTAGAATTCCCTTCAGAAAGTACTACTTATTTATGCATAGAATTTCTTCTTGAGCAAGCTGGCTTCTATTATGTATTAACACGAGTATTCAGTTCTGATGCAGTTTCAGCAACTTTCTCTCAATGAAGCTACAGATGCCTGAACAGCAGAATATGCACTAAGGCAAATTTTGCGCTGTGGAATAGTTAAATCATCTGCCAGTTCAAATAGCGCAGAACATTTTAGTTTTATTAGTAGTATTGCCCAACTGTCATCTCTCCAAACAGCATCCATCAATAGCGAAGAATTGTTATTACCAGTAGAACTACGGTTGAAAACCCAAAGTTTAGAAATCAATGATATGCCTGAAACCAACATTTATACAGCATCCATAGCATTTGTATATTAAAAATACAACAAAAGATTACCTGTGATAATTGCATCTCCCCATTATTGTCAACTACTGTGCCAGGACCCTTGCTACGTTTAATTTATCTGCAAGACCGTGGATTAAAACATCCACAAATAAACTTACTTTATGTATTGATTTATTAGAAATTGTGTTAAATTTCAACAAAAACAATAAACGAGATTTCATGGTGCAACTAACCTTTTAAAGTTAAACGTCAGATTTTGACATTTGAGCTAAGAAACACACTAAATGCTTTTAAATTTCCACAATAGGTGGCTACAGGAGGTGTTCCCTATGTGCAGGCCATAGTAATTTAGTTGGCCGTGATCACATCATGATTGGTAGCAGAGCCAGTAACTGGCTCTGATTGATAGAACTTTGTGCTGCCATCTGATAGTCATGCTTAGAAATTCCCCCCCCCCCCCTCCCCCCAGGCACTGTCCCAGGCACTCTAGACAGGTTTCAACATTTGGCATGAGTGTCTCTAGTTGTTTGATGTATGTACGTTGTTATTAACGTCAAATATATTTGAGAGTTTTTAAAACTTAGCGTGTCCTGGAAAGGCCTACTATAAATTTGGAATCAGAGCCAGTGTCATGGCTTGAAACAATATAGACCGCCATTAATGCACGGGGGTGCTGTTGCAGCTGTTGCAGAAATATGATGTTTACTTTGTATTATTACATTTTTTAGAGATTATGAATATGATATGATTTTTAATCTCTTCAATTTTTTTTATTGGCTCTTCGTTTTCAAAATAAATGAGCAGCTAACTTGTCCCTAAACATAAAAAATACTGGAAAAATCATGTTATCCATCTAGCGGTTTTGTTTTTCGAAAAGCTAGTGAGTCGTCAAATTCTAAAAATTGTTAAAACCAATTGTGATAAAAGGCAAGACACAATGTTGCAGAAATATTGAAGAAATAGTGTTTCTTGCAATATTGTGTTTCTCCCTGTATTATTAAAATTTGTAGAATGTTTTAGAATTTGACAACTAACTATCTTTCTAAAAACAAAAGCGCTAATAACAAACATTAGATTCGTGGATAACATGATTTTTCCAGTATTTTTATCTTTGAAGGCAAGTTATATGGTCGTTTATCTTAAAAATGAAAGCTCTAATAAAAAACTAAAAGACACAAAACATAAATGTAGATGAAACCGGTCTATCATAATTTCTGAAGGTGTTTGTGATACTGGGTGAGACACAATTTTTCTGTCAGAAAATACGGCATCGCTCATCTGCAACAGCGCTCCCTGTACCTCAATTTCTGCATAATTAAGAGGATGTATTACTCAATAATAGATACAAACTTGTACCAAATATGAGAACTCAATGTTAAGAAATTTTTGACTAATCAATTTTCTTGTCTTGAGCTTTAAGGGGCTGTAAGTCATCAAGGGTGTGATGTTGTACTAAGGTATATTTGGTTTAAACTTCTTATTTTGACTCAAGGATTCACCCGAATTATTTATGCTACTTCATTTGAAGGCACCCAGCGGACATGCGTTCCTATATTCAAATTACTTATATCAACTACACAATATCTGTCCACATCTTTGTGTAACACCTTGTATATTAAGAAACAGAGGCTAAGGGCTGCAGCTCTGAGTTCCTTGATGTGGTGGTGGGATTAGGAAGTTGTTTGCTTTGTTTAACGTAAGAGGTGTTGTTTCTATTAACTGGTTATTGATTTCCAGATTATTTGACAATTCGCAGAGCTTTATTCTGGGTATTGAATTATATGCCTTGACAATATCAACAAATGCAAGATGGGTTTCTTAGTTTTTTTCGGATTACTTTTTCCAAAACCTGTTGCAGAATAAACAAGATGTGTACGAGTGATCGTCCTGGGGTAAATCCGTTCTGATATTCACCTATTTTACTAACAATTTCTTCTCTAATTTTTGTTTGTAATAGTTTACCCAAGAGCCTGCTGAAGCTGCTGTTAATACTCAATCCCCTATCCAGGATATATTCTGTTGCCTTTTTTAAATGTTGATACTAAATACAGCTTTTTGCATTCTTTGGATATTGTTTTGGAATTTAAAGCCTTGTTAAATAATGCTGTGATTCATTGTAGTAGGATTTTGCCTCCGCATTTGAACAACATCGAGGGGATATTACCATAGCCAGGCGATCGTTCATTTTTCATCGTTTGTAAAAATGTTCTAACTTCTTCTTCTGTTACCACAATCTCTCTTTCTTCTTGGTCAATTGTTACTATGTCATGCTTATAGCGGAGATGCTGTAATACGCAGCAATAAAACCCTCGAGAAGATTAAAGGGTTTTATTGCTGCATATTAACAGTTTTGTCAAAAATTGTTGCCGATCTTCTGTTTACAGTTTTTTTTTATAATATGCTTCCAATTGTTCACGGTTACTAGTTGGTCATACTTATTTAAATTGTTATTTTCCCTTCCTTTTATTATCATCCACGCTTCAGACGATTGTGTTTTTCCTATGTAGGTAGCTTTCTATCCGTTGCTGCCCCATTAGTCGTTTTTCTCTTTGGTAATGGCTCTTTTCACTTCATTATTTTTAGTTTTATAGTGCTCCCTGATTTCTTGGGTTCTTTCACTAAGCCATCTTCTATGACAATGATTCTTTTCTTTTGCCAGTTCTTTAACTTCGTCAGTTTAATTTTGTGTTTTTATATATTATTTTATATTCATTTCTTGTTAATACTTTTCCTGTAGATTTTCTCATTTTTTTCACAAGCTCATGTTCTTATTTAACATCTTATTGAGTTGAATTTTTACCCTAACTGATTTGGGAACTCCTGGTCAGTATATGCAATATTGGTTCAGCACTTCCACTCCCTACTTTTCCTTCTTCGTTTCCGACAGGAGGACAATTAGTAGTAGTAGTAGCATTTGTGGGCAGACTGATGTCTGGCAAGTAGACCTTCACAGGCCCTTTTTGCCAACCCCGTGGACAAGGTCGATCGGAGGACCATGTCGATTTTCAAATTTTGTCGCGATGCAGTAATTTATGTTGTGTCAAATTCCGTCGAAAAGATATTCTATCTGTTTTCCAGGGGTTGGTTATAAGAGTACATATTATTTAATTGTTTTTACAAGCAATGAGGTGCTGGCCCAAAACTAAACCTCCAACCTGGAGGACCAGATTTTTTTAGCGTTTTCTTCCTTAGCCAAAAAGGAAAAGAAAAAGATACGTGGATTTATAAGATGGAAGTTAAGTAAGTCAGTAAGGACAGGTGCTTCAGATAATCGTCTATTGTGCCACGGTTGTTGGCATTTGTTCTTAATCCACTGTCTCGCCGTATCTCCGCAATTGATTAGTTCCGGTGTAATTACATCTCTTCCTGCTGCTATTTTTGTATTTTCTTTGTTGTTTTGTTTTCTTCCTACGTTGATGTAAGCTCTTTTTCCGCTTCTCTTTCAAGGTACCATCATTTTCTTTTTTTGGAGAATCTTCCTCTGCATTATATGGTCTTACTACTGCGTCTTTATGTTTTTGTTCAAATTAATATTTCTGCGTCCTCAAAATTCCTTGGGGTCTTGTAACAATTTCATTATTCTCGTTCTTTATGTGTCGCACTTTAGCTTCGTGTTTTCCTGCGAGTTCTTTCACTGTCAGCCAGATTTTTTATTTGGTTTCCGAATTCTTTTCCACGGTTAAATTCCATTACCGTTTGTCGGTTTAGCCCCTCTTTCTATTGTACCCATTCTTATCTTCTCTATTATATTGTGATCATTCCATATTTTTCTCATTTATTTTTCTGTTAACTTATTTGTTCTACCATTGCTTTATATTTACCTTCTTTTTACCAAACGCTCTAACGCTGCTTTTAAAATGTCTACCTTAAATATTTTACATATTCTATTTATTGTCTATTGTTGTTCTTCACAATGTCCTCTTATTTTGGAGGTTCGTAGTTTTACTAGGCATATTGGATCATATTTTTTGTTTTGCCATTTGTTTAGGCATTTTCCATATCCAGTGTGGCACTAGTATTTAGTCTATACTCGGTATTTAATTCCACTTTCCCATCCAACATGCTGCTTTTCATTTCCCTGTTATTCACTATATAATCAGTTATACTTTTCACTATCATTTCTTGGGCTAGATATTATCATTTTGTATCCTTTCACTTCGAAATCTTCTCATCGTACCTTGTCCTAGTTCTGGATCTGGTTTTATTCTCAATCCCCCATTAAGTTAGGAGTTTTTTTATTTTATTGTTTTTTGTAATGCATTGTAAGAAGCTTATTTTTCTAGGTTATAAGAGCATTTTGTGGGAGCATAGATTTGGATAATTATTGCTATTGTTATCTCTATTTCTGTTAGCAAACATTTTTTTTTACTTTTAAAGTATATCACTCGTTGGTTTATTTCTCCGGATAGTAGATATTATTTCGTCCATTCCTTCCTTTACTCTCCTGTTTGCTTGTACTCTTGAGATTCTCAGAATGTATTTAGTTTCTAATATCGTTTCTCCACATTGCTTCTTACTTACTTCAGTCTCTATTCCTTCTATGATCTATATCTTTTCTCCGTTTTAACATTCCAGATTGTAAATTGTGTCCCATTTCTTAAGTCTTTTTATCATCCATACTTGTCCGGGATTGTGCCTACCCAATAACGAATGTTTTGGGACACCTGTTTTAGAATTTATACCTTGAGTAACAGTTATTTAGTTTCTTAAAAATCGTAAAAGGGTTTTCAAAGAATACTGTATAATCAAGTTGAAAAGACGTTACAAAATTGCCTTTATAAAAGTCAAACTGGCAGTTATCAGAATTGCAAACGTAAAAAATACGATGATTGTAACTGACAGAAAAAATATTATAGTAACCAGACGTCAAATTAATTTATTATGTATGAGTATTTAAACCATTATATGCTAGCGAATGAATTTGTTACTTCCCTCGTCTAAAAGAGGAAGGAAGTATTGTAACTGCGAAAAAATCACCTTCCGAGATTTCGTCAGATCATCACGTTTCAGGGTCCCTAGATGACGAAAAACATACTTTCTCAGTTCCGTCTGTCTGTCTGTCTGAATGTCTGCTTGTTGATGGATTAACTTAAAAATTATTTTTTGGAGGAAGATAATATTTTGCATGCAGATTATATATTTACCTGGCATGAAACCAAGAAAATTTCGGAAAAATAAAAACAGGGTGTGCATTTAAAAAAATAAAATTTTGTTTATTTTCGCTTTAACTGAAAAATAGATAAAAGTAATAATTTATACATAGCTCAGGCATTATAATTGACGAAATGAGACTTAGCAAATATAGGATAAACATAACAAGTGAGACAGCATAATATGGTGTCTCTATAATGCAGTAGAAACTCGTACAATTCGAGCAGAGTCGTAGCTCAGTTGTTCAAGCTGCTTCAAGCGGGAGACCCGAGTAGTGGACTCTAACTGAGCTCGAAATATTCGTCTGGGAGCTCGGAGTTCGAATTCCAGCGGGCTACATTTCTTTTTTGCAAATTGATGTAATTCGAGAGAGGGACATTTCGTGTAAACCTCTTTACATATTTTTTAAATGCATTAGAAAATTGATTGATTGACAGATTAATAAGGTAACATAAGAAAGAAAAGTCATTTTACTAGCTCGAAAGTGTAAATTCTCGTTATAGGCATGCAAAACAATATAAATAGATAACAGAAATTACGTCAGTCACCTTGTATTTCATTAATCTGGAAGTAATAACGGTAGGTTGTAGAAAACAATTGACAATTTAGATTATCTGGCCGATCCTATTCTTCGATTGTGTCAAACTATAAAGCTGCAAATGTTGAAAAAAATTATAGAGAGCTTGCGAATGTATTTGGACAATGGCGATTACTTTGAATGAATGATTTAACCATGTGTTAGTTTTAATCTGTTTTCATTTTATACTTTCACTAATTTTTAAATGTTATCATACTTTCTAGGCCACTTTTACTTAGGCATTTGTGTCTATATCCTATTATTATAATACTTGTGTAATCTCTGAAACTGTCAGTTGTCAAGCAATTTACTGTGACCATGACTAAAAGATATATTTCTAATTTAATTTCAAAACATTGAGGATGTTACTATGATTTATTCTTTAGATGAATAGACTTGTTTCTCAAATACTGGTAGATATTTCATTTTCTATAGTTCTCTTCTCTGTTTATGCATGCTTTAAATTATTTTTTATTCGACAAATATTTTACAGTTGGGAATCGTCGATGCCTTCACCAGATATGCGGATTTCAGCGGAATGGGTGCCAAGGAGAACCCTATACATATTAGCGAAGTGCTTCAAAAGACATTTATAGAAGTTCATGAAAGGGGAACGACTGCTGCTGCCTCAACTGCTGTTTGTACGTTCTACTCTTCAAAACCCTCGTTCCTAGAAACAAAGCAAATTTAATTTATGCATCTTTTCTAGTGTTTATCGACAAGAGCATACCTGGACACGTGTTCCACGCTAACCACCCCTTCATCTTCTACTTGAAGCACAGAATTAGCGGAATTCTCTTCATAGGCAGAGTCGTTTCACCTGTCAACGTTTGATACCTTTGGATAAATAATTAGTTTTGGATTTCTTGTGCAAGAAATGTAATAAATAGTATTAAGGAGCACTTTTTTATTAAATTAAAGTGTAGTACATGTAAATTCAGGTTTGCTAATTATTGTTTATAGTATGACCAATGGTAGCGTTGAAATTGATTATCGTCACATTATGGCTATTACGATTGCCGTGAAACAGATGTTACGGTATTAAAACAACTTTACGACACCCACCCAAGGTGAGCATCGCACCACGGAATCAGTCCTGGAAAACTGGCACACTTGCCCTGAGATTTGCTAGAAACAGGCTAAAGGCCACGGCTGGAACGCTCAGGGAGTCGGGCGTGAGTCACACGATACGTTCTGGGCAAGCGTGTTGAGGCATATATATAGGGTACGTCAAAATTATGAGGGCGCCACCAAGCCTGTCTTAACTCGAATAACCGGGCCTGGGCGGTTAAACGGGAGCGAAGCATTCAAGACACTCCGTCGATAAGAATTCTCATGAGCTGCAAGCTCAAATAACAATTTCGTACTGGAATGGTAATATTGGGACTCTTTGGCCGAGACTACGCAATCACTGGACCTACCTGCACGCTCTGATCTCTCACGTCTCGCCGTACACCAATCTTTACACTGTAAAAGGCGCTATCTGAAACAAAGCATGCACAGGTCGAATAGGAATAATACGTCCCTTAACTAAATATGCGTCTATTGATCGCTAATTACATCTGGGCAGCAAATCGTGCCGCCAAGCTTATGTTACTGCTTACGTTAAGCACTAGCTGATGGACGCGCTATGCTAATGAACAACACGTTATGGGTGGCCGGCCGCAGTGGGCTCGACCCTTTACATATTAGAGTACAGTTTAGAAATACGCACTCCGGAAAAAGGGCGCGTTAGTGCGCGATAACAGTGCTACAATATAGTGAAGCTCGCGCACCCAACGTTACTGAATTAAAAGCTAGTACAAACGTAACACCAAGACATGGGCGCAGAGTTCTTTAGCTATTTAGGCGATGAAACGCGAAACTCGCGCACATGAACTTACTAGCAGGCTACCAAAGTAGCGTCTTGCAGCATGGTGGCCTCAAACCGGCATTAAAAGCCACGACAAGCAAGCAAGGGGCATGCATCCGCCCACATAAAGTTGAGCACAAAGCACCAACGCTCGCACAAGTGACAGTTACTATGTTTAAATGGTTGCAATTACAAATACCTTAGTCCGCAGACGGTCCATGAGAGTGGCGTGCAGTCAGTTGGTAGAAGGCGGCAGTCTGTGGCAGCTCAATCGCCAAAACACGGCATTAGGGGTAAACGGGCGGGAATCCGCCAAGATGGCGGCGTTAGGACGCTCTCCTGAGAGCACACTACAGCGGCAAAGAGGCCTACTTCGTCCTGCCTAGAAAGATCCTCGAAACAGCGAGTTGCAAAGGGGAAAGCCTTCTTTCTCACCAACGCAGAACTGGCCCCAAGAAGCCCTTCACACACCTACGCCTTGGCGTAAAGAGGTGCCACTCACACAACCACACGCGACCTCTTAAAGGATGGCATATTTGACAACATTCGCTGAAACAACACGAGACGGGAAAAACAGGCTGGCGTCCCCGCAAATAGCGGGAACGCCGCGAAACGGCACACTCTGCGACTTCTTCGATCAACGGCCTGACTTGAACTCCTCAAGAAGCCGTGTTATGGCCCCTGCAGTGGCGTGAGCCAAACGGCCTTGCCACGTGACTCTCGGCAGCCAATGGCGATGCGCTCCATAAAACAAATTAATTCCGGTATCAAAGACAGCCAATGGCGAAGCGCCTCAACGGAGTGATTTCTAGAAGTTTCGGAATTCTTGCGAGCGATAACACCCGGCTGCCAAAGTAGCAGCAAAGGGGTGCTCCAACTGACGAGAAATACTGCGTTTGGGGCCAAATATGTGCAACATCATTATTATAGAATTAGGCGATGAAGCCAAATAAGTAACTAAAAGGGTTTAGCATACGGGCACGCTGCCCTAAAGCCTAGGTGGCTACTTAAAATACCAAAATGACCTGACACAGAGTCATATCTGAATTCGTTTATTGTATATATTTGTCTGCGCGTTTTTCCCACAGAAATGAAAATATTGAAAACAATAAATGCAGTAACCGTCCAAGATCAAATTCGAAGTATGCACATACGGGAAGAACGGCAAATACCAGATGTAGTCAGATGAACGAGATAGAGAAAACGGCAATGGATGACCATGTAGACAGGATGAACCCAGATAAAACGAAGTGGGTTAAAAACCAAAAACCACAAAGCAGAAGTTCTCCAGGTCGACCCCCTAAAAAATGGACCGAGAGCTGGACGTCAGAATGCCAAGAGAAGTAGAAGGCAAAAAACAGAACGAAGCCACAATAAAAGAAGAAGACGAAGAGTTTTCTTGAATTTTTAAATTCTGTTTTCAGGTTTGGATAGAACATGATACAGTAAAATAGGAATATCTGACGAACTAACCTCTTATCTCGTAAGAAACATGGATAATAGCGGGTAAATAAAAACATCGTTGTGATTATCTGTCTGTGCGCTTTATAGGAATTTTGACTTTAGATTCGGATAGAAGTTGAAAAAAGACCTCCGACCAATTTTTGTATGACTTTTTCAAAGATTGAAAAGGATGTTTACAACACACATAACCAAGGCTGCAACTAACCTAAGCAAGCTACAACGGCACACAGCGTCTTTGAACCAAGAATTTCCAAGGTATTGTCCACCTTGGTGACGTAAATTTGAATGGGCCCGGATAATAGAAATGCACCAAAAGTAGAATAGGACAATCCAAAGAACCATATTCTATCTCGTAAGGAATATGAACAAAATTGCGCACAACTCTTAAAACGTTAATATATGGGTCTTTGATTTATGAATTCTAGAAGAGCGTTTGGCAATGCTAGACTTAGCATTTTCAAACTTGTTTTATTTGAAAGCATAAACGTTATAGCTTTTTCATTATCATGCACGCAAACGTAACTTCAATAGATATGCATTTGCGATCTAGTGATCCATCCAATTGTGTCTATCCAAGAACAGTGCGTAGTGTTACATGCGAAGTTATTTCTAAGATACTAAATGAGGCCACACTATAGTTCAAAAGCGAGTAATGCAATGGTTAAAATCGTAAGCTCATTTCTTACACATTTTGTGACAATCCATATATTGTGAGGAAACACTTTAAGTAGAAAACAGATTAATATTTTATTGAAATAAAGTTTTTTTTTTTGTTCTAGCATAGAATGAAAACACAACAGAGAAAAAATCCACACTATAGCCTTTCTGCCGGTGGCATACGGTCGATACAAGTACTTTCCACACAATCTATAGTTTGAGACATCGTTTTACTACAATATACCTGATTAACATATATTTGCAGAAAAAAGTTGAATGAGTTGCGGTCCGGTGTGTACGTTTGGTTGCCTGTGATCAGGTAGAGGTAAGCGTAGTGTATCATATTACGAGGGATGTGTGATTTGATCTCTACTTTTTATTTCTCACTGTCTTAATAAGCAGCTCTGGCTATTCTCATGTAATAATCAAAATATATATGTAGGTAACAATTCTATTAAAGATAGCGTCAAATGATGTATCGCACTCCGTCGTTCAACGTATTACAAATGTACTCAATAGCGCATGCTGAATATTTATGAGAAGATCTAAATTTAGCAAAAATTGTCGTCACTAACAGCAATTGTCATTTGACTTTTCAATTTCTGGAGTGATTGTAATCAATACACATACCTTATCGCTTTATATCAAAAATATTTGCAGTTGTTTTTTCAAAATAACTAGGTATTAAAATAACTCCAAGTTGTCTGTATGTGTAATCGTTAGAGTGCATGAGTAATTGAATAATTACTCCTCTTTCGCTGTACTGTAATTTATATTTATTTCCGTGAAACTCTTACGGAGAAGAAAACCTCACTCGCACGCCTCGTAATTATTATCTTGGTTTAAAAAGTCAGCACAACATGTGGTGCAGCACATCAAGTATAGCCTGGTTGCTTTAATACTATACAATGACAGTCACTTGGTCAACTTTACAGGTGGAAATGCTTTCGCAAATTCTGCAGTTATCTCTAGGATATCCAAATTTTATAAAACTGTTCTAAGTTTACAGATGATTTATACTCTTTAATTACAAATTTGTTTTAGACAACCATGGCAGTTTTGTTAATTTATTGTGTTATCATTAACTCTGCCCGGACCCTAATAAATATTATAAGTTTTTGGGTTCCTGATATTGTTGTATAAGAAAGTCCAGGTCAAATCTATACTCCCCTCATAATTTCATTGCTGTCTAGATTTTTTTACACCCTATTCATTTCCACCGTCAGACTACCTGTCAACAATTGTTATTTTATCGTGATGCTATATTGTTTGTAGATTATAATTACGAAATACTCATGTACAGTTGTGTTCAAATAAATCTGGGACAATGTTTTTTTCATATGTAAGTTGAGTTAAGAATTGAAGAATATCTCCATGGATTTTCTGCTATCAGAAAGATTTACATATTTCATTTACCTGTCAAAGTTTTATTTTTTCAGTATTCTGAAAACTGAAGTACCTACGGCTTATTCCAGTTATTGCTGATAAGCTTCTGGTACTTAACTGGGAATCACCACCAATTCTTACTGAAATACCATTCTCCTGATCTACTGTATTTTTTTTGGACGTCCTACATCTCGCTTTGGATGAAATTTACCAATTTCCGCTAATCAGTCGAAAATATTTTTAAAGGTCCTCTAATGAGGTTGTCGTCCGTTTGGATATAATTTCATTGCAAATATCTTTGAGCAGCAGGATGCCTTCGATAATTTTCTTGTGAATAAACACGTACTATATCTCGCATTTCTACATTTAAAAAATATTACGACCTAGCATTTTCACAAGAAAGCTATTATAACGGTAACTAATCTTACATTTTTCAATGAAAATTAACTGCCTGACATAAACAAATGACATCAGCCTACTACACCTTTATCAATAGACCAGAGCCTACTGACTCTATCGCAATGAGACTAGAGGACAATATTTACTTAGAAAATAATGAGGAATCAATCTAAATGCGTTTATCTTTAATCGTTGTATTTTTAAATAAAACACCCTGTATCTCGGTTAGGAGGAATATGTTAACGAAGTGTTTTAGGTTAAATCGTCAAATTTTGGGTCAAGCATTTTCCAGTTACTCTATGGATAATTATTAATGAAACACCCTGTATAAGTATGTGCTCGCTGTATTCAGTCATTTCATGTCAGTTATCATTTAGTAGTCGCATTGTCAACTGCATATGTAACTCCGTAACTTGAACTAATACCGGCCGTGTGTCGTATATTTGTTTTATAGTCTGAACAACACGAACTCTTTTGAAAGCAAATAATGTGTGATGTTTCTTTAATAATTAAAGTGGTTTTTGTCAATACTGCCAAAAACCATTCCGTTAATAATTTTACGTTTAATTTTTATGGTGATAAATAATAATAATAATAATAATAATAATAATAATAATAATAATAATAAATGTCTTTTATTAATGAAAATACAAAATAAATTAAATTAAAGATTAATATATTCTTTGGGCGAAGTTCAGCAAACGGGCTTCGTTTGCTGCTCTTCCACTTAACCCTAAAATAACATTAGGAACATTAGGAAATTTAGGACTACCGGCCTAGGCCATAAAAACGTACCTACTGGACTCCTTGCTAATCTGGTAGATAGTTGCCACTAGACCAGTAGTTTACGTTTCAAATGGCTTCCACTAACTTGCTTCTTTAGCACGGGTCACACTAGGCTGCTATACCAGCTGCTGCTGACCAGCGGCTGACAGTAGCACCTGCAAGCAGCGGCTGGCAACCCGGTCACACTGTCGGCTGCTACTCGCCAGTTTACTATTTGATATTCAGCAAGCATGTCGTCTGTGGGTTCCCGTAAAAAACAAATAATTAAGCGGTTGTTAAGGGAGAGTGAGGGAGCTTTCTTTAGAAATGCTTAACCAGCTTAACCACAATCAGAGACGATAGTGGGTTAAGTCGTGGATACAAAAAAGAGAAGAATTAGGAGCATCTTCAAGACTTTTCCAGGAGCTGACAGAAGAGGACCCAGAAACATATACTCTATTTTTTTTGCTTTATGATTCAGAGCAGGCTTTGCATGTATATTATTTTAGCAGTGTACAACAGTTTAGTTACAAAATATACCTAACGTCAAAATCAAAGTCACGGGAATTGTCAAGTTGACACTTCGGCAAAGCGTAATTAAAAACCACAGAAAAGCAGGATTAATAGTAAAACATTGTACTAATATAAAAGATATCAACAATAAATTAAAAAAAAGAAGAGTTGGTAAAAATTTCATGTAAGTATTGAGATTTACACAAATATGAATTTTCTAACAATTTTTTATAGGGCTAGATTTCGAATGCAACTGTGTTTAATGTTCTAAATGAAGCAAAATCACAACTCCAGCAACAACCGAATGAAGATATGAATAAAGAAAAGGAATTTCTAACTTTGGGAGAATATAGTTTCAAGGGGGAGGTTACGAAGAAAATTTGGGATAAAAAATGTTTTACTTTGAATAATTTATTACGATGTGCAAGAGAAGAACTAAAATATATTGGGTGCCGTTCAAAATTATATTACAGATTAAGAAAAATGAGATATAAGTATAACATTGTGAATGGAAGAAAACTGGGCTAAAATGCAATATCGTAGACCACTTCTGCAGCATGTGCATACAAAGGTACGGATTTAGGTTACCTGCAGTTTGAGATTTGTATGTATTTAGTACCCACCTATATTACTAGCTCCAGCAACGGTAGTTACGTTTTAGAACTGATTTTACAAAGAGAACTGCGTTAACAATTTCAAGGTGGTCAACGATATTGCATTTTTCCCGAAAACTGTGGTGTGAGAAGAATCACGTCATTTCTACCAAAGTGCTTTCTTTTATCTCTTTATTTTGAAATGCGTTATATGTTTAGCATAAATAATAACTTTTACAGCACAGATCTGTAAACAAAAAACATTAATAAGTAGTTACTAATAATATATTTTTACATTAGTACCTATAAAATAAATTGATGCCTAGAAATGTTATTATGTCACTGTACTGTTAAATAACAATCATTTTTAAATAAACATTCTTAAAATAAAGCAATCCCTCATTTAATGTCGATGGTTCAGTAATTTTAGCTCTTGTTAAGTATAATACTGCTTAAAAGATAACACATTGACGGTTATAACAGGTTTTTGACATTAACAGTGTTTTTTCTTTGCAACTAACTACCTACACTGTTACAAAAATGCAAATGCAAAGCCTGCTTTGAATCATAAAGCAAAAAAACAGACTATAGAAATGAATGACGGTCCCTAAATTTTAAAAATTGTTGGATTTAGTTGAACCTTTAATTAAAAAACAAGATACCATATTTAGACAGGCGATTCCGTGTCAGACAAAGTTAGAAATTATCTTAAGATATCTTGCATCTGGAGATGGATTTATCTAATTTATTCTCTTAAAATTGCAGAAAATATTTTTCAGTTTGTGTATTCTTTATATGACCTCTATTGTAATAAAGCGTTGCCAATTAGAAATTGAGAAAGTAAACTAGTAGGTCGTTGATTATCAAATAATAATTTCTGTTTCACGAGATGTATTATACCGTGTGTCCCAAAAGTCTGGAATAAATTCAGTATTTCCTAACATGTACGTTTCCGGCTAAAATCCTCGGACCCGTCAATTTTTATTTTTATTTGAGCATTTTTTCAAATAAAATGCATACATACAGGGTGTCCCGTGTATGAGGTATGGCGTTAGCGATGTTTTTTTTAAAAATAGAAACCCCCTTTTTTTATTACGGAATCTGAAAGAACGCATCTTTTTACTTAAGTTAAGCTGATTTGCAAAATTGCAAAATACTATGTTTAGTAATTTTTAAAACAACTAAATTAAATGTACAAATTGTGCACCGTTGTCTGCCTGACAGTAACTAGGACGACCGATATGTTTTTTGTTGATTGTTGTCATTGATAAAAGCGTAAAATCACACTTCTTAAAATCAAATTTAGTATTTTGCAAATTTAATTTTTTTTCTTAATTTTTTGTAATGTGACCTATAACCAAAAATTACCTTAGCGTAAGTAAAAAGATGCGTTCTTTCAGATTTCGTAATAAAAAAGGGAGTTTTCATTAAAAAAAAACATCGATAACGTCATACCTCATACATGGGACACCCTGTATGTATGCATTTTATTTCAGAAAGTGCTCAAATAAAAATAAAAATCGACGGGTCCGAGGATTTTAGCCGGAAACGTACATGTTAGGAAATACTGAATTTATTCCAGACTTTTGGGACACACGGTATATATAACAAAAATGATTTGATAATCAAAAAGACACGAGTTGCATTCGACTAAATTATATCATGACTCAATAAAGAATGTTTGAATAGTTTATTTATAAATATTAAAAGTACAGTTAGTGTAGTTGCTATGACAATTGTACTTTCAGCAGATACCGCGATGTTTGTGAAGGTATTTGACTATCAGTTATTAGTCAAGATGGATAATTTTGAAATATATATAAAAACGAAATAATTTCTTTCCCATTCAACTTTAATTCATTCATTGTAACAAATTAATATAACAATTATAACAAAAAACAAAAGACCACGTGGTAGGTACGATATCTAGTTACTCGCTGCCGATAGTAGCAATAGTGGTCCGACTGCGCTGCCGGCTAGTGCCAGCAGTCACGTGATCTATTAGTCGCTGCTGCCTGCTGCCAAAAGTTGAACATGTCCAACTTCGCCAGCCGCTGACGAATACTCGCCGGCTGGCGATGCCAGCGTCGAATATTGTGGTCACACCAAGCTGATTGCCGGCTGACAGTAGCGGCTACTAAATACGCGGCTGGCAACCAGCCTAGTGTGACCCGTGCTTTTGGTTACTGAGCATGTTTCAAGGATTTCGCTTTTTTAATGTAAACGGCTTGTTTTAGCCACTTTTAAATTACTTACGCACTATACTTAATAGAGGATTCTCAGTGCATCGGGTCTTCGCAGACTATAAGCAAGCCTATGGTAGTATCAACACACATTACCTGTATAAAATTGTTGGCATCTAAGAACAAATCCAAAAGGAAGAATAACCTCTTAAGAGAGTTCTAAACCGACGAAAAACGTAGACAGGAAGACTGTCTATCATGTTTCCTGTTCAACATGGAGAGATTTATACCTGGCCCAAAAATTAATAGTGGCGGAAGGTTGCTTAACGGATCCGTACATTACCTTCCGCATACTGACAATGTAGACAAGAATTACAGAGTGCTTAGAGAAAGTTGTCGTCGACAGAAAGAAGCTTCCGTAAAAGCAAGTCTCCAGGTGAATGAAAATAAAACCGAAGGTATGGTAATGTCAGAAAGAAATTGAAAGTAGTAGAAACTATAAATATCAAAGAGTACGTTTAAGTATCTTGGTTCAATTACCACGGAGAAAACAAGAATCACCTGGAAATCAAGAACTATTTCAATTTTCAATATCCGCAGAAGTCTGTCTCCTATCATGGAAAATGAGAAAAAATATTTGTAGAGTGATACGGCAAGTCGTTACATATGCTTAAATAATGTGGGTAGTAAAAATGGATGAGAACTGAGGCTCAACACCAGGAAGCGTAAAATCATTCGCAAAATATACGAGTCAGTCCAAGATTAGGAAGAATGGAAAACGTCGAGCTGTACCAACTATATGAGGAACCTTCAATACTGACAGAAAGAAAACGAATGCATGTAAGATGACAAAAGGTGACGAGATGACGCAGAGGAAGAAATCAGAAAACGAAGATGTGCCCTGAACGAGCTAGTTTGGAGGAAAATGGCCAAGACTCTGCTGAGCCATGGCGCCATTGGCTGTGGTAGTTGAAACTGTAAAAATTGTCTGCATCAAAATAAACCAGATTGAGTTCTCTGCGTATGCGGCTTATAATAAATCAGCTACGCGCCATATTTTCTAAACTTTGTCATCGCTGAATGTTCTCATACGCAATAGAAATAGAATAAATTTACGATAATTTTACAACACTTCAATGTAATCCGGATCGCGAGTCGTGAATACCCAAACGAGTCCGTTAACCAATGCGGGCCAGCTAAGCTACTCTAGGGAAGAGAGTGAGTTAACACTAAAATGATCAAAACCAGATACGGGCGGCACCAGCTTGATTGTTGTTTGTTCGTTCGTTTTTAATGGACAAGGTCTAAGCATACGGAGTTCCATAGACGCTAACTGCTATGGTCATATGGAATTAAACTTATTAGACGCAGGCCCTTGGATAAGCTATATAATAATATTTATTTAACGGATTGTACCATTACACAAAATAAAATTAAATACAATGTTGTAAGAAGCCACTACAGACTTACAGAAACTATAACTATTTACATTTTTAAATGAGTTTTAATTTTACGTACACGTTTAAGACACCAAATGCCAACTATGTCTATATGTTTTAAGTTATTTACGGTAATACCAATTAGATTAATAGGGCTGTTTAAGCCATACACGGAGCCAAGAACCGATGAGATTGCGGTCTCAAGGCGTCTACAACACACTCTGCAAAACGCGGCTAACGAGTCCTGCACCCGGTCAAATTTACTGCTAGAGATATTTAAGGGCCCAACTTACCTGTTACGATGAAATTTTCTCAGTCACCAGTAACGCCCTGCAGCATTGCTAGGCAAAATAAGTCCCTGTGCTAGCCGCCAGTTCGCGTAAGTTCATTGCAAGCGGCTTCCTCCAGGCAAAATTCATTCACACCATCACGTTTTCGACTTGGGCCCCGAGCAAGGTTAACCCTTGCTCCAAACAATTTACACATAGGAAGAGTCTAAGGCAGTCTAAATTTAGCAATATTAGTTTGATACTATACATAAAAATTGCCGCCATTAGGCGCTTTCATAATCTTAAACGGCGTCTATCAGGATTCAAGAATATACAAAGTATCGTGGGTTGTTGCCCTGTTCAGGACGAGTTTTGCAAAGTCCCTTTAAATAAATTTTCTTTTCTTGTTTAATAAAGGGTGTCCAAATTTGAGGTTGAATTTGAATTTGTTAATAAAACTCGCAAATAATTTGAAAATATAAGATATTTTAATGAGAACTTAAAGCATATACATAACGATTAAACATGGAAGATAATATCAGATAAATGCCCTCTTCGGCTCGTCTGACGTGAAACCATTCTTTTTTTAAATCTTCAACATTTAAACATAAACGAGGGTCTATCTCACCAATTACGCTTGTAATTTCGGCCTTTAGGTCTGTAATTGTCTGTAGACTATTGGCATAGACTTTGCTTTTCACATAACCCCAGAGGAAAACATCCAAAGGCGGCAATTCGCAAGATCTTGACCGCCAATTGATGTCACCATATCGGTAGATAAGTCTACCTCTGAACTTTGATTGCAGTAAAGTTATTGTTTCACGCTCTGTGTGACATGTGGCACCATCTTGTTGAAACCACATGTCACGCAAGTCCATAGCGCAAACTTTCTTTGCAGTTTCTGCAAAATTTTCCCCATGTCTGTAATGTGCTTTTACAATAAATGTGGGTTGCTGAACCGTGAATCGCTCCATAACTTAAATGGCAATGTGTCAAAATGACAACTATAAAATATTAGCGCTGTATGTTTGTCAGAAAGCAAATGCCGCGAAATTCAAAATCCAACCTCAAATTTGGACAGCCTTTATTATACATACAATATATAAATAACTTTAATTTAAAAGAACTTTACTTGTAATTACGAGATTGATAGATACGTTTTATTTAATGTGTACCTGGCATTCTAAACTATTATTTGGGCTAAATTAAATAAATGAGCAAAAGTAATTAAGCAAAAATTATCCAGCCTAGAGTGTTCCTTACTGTTTGATTCTCATTACTAGAAAATTGAAGAAAACCTACAACTTATTGTTCCGTAGTGATTTTTTAAAACTGTTTTCCCCTACACGTGTGTTTCGACAAATTACATTCTGTACCTTACCTTGAACAAATCTTGGAGAAAACGTTCATCGAGTTCCTTTTTGGTTTTACTTACTCTTATACGACAGAATTTTAATTTAGTTGCACTTTCTAGTCTTCTAGCATTTACTGCTTTTAGATTACTAATAATTCCTTTTTGTTCTGTGAGGCGTAGCTTTGAATGATTCTTCTTGCTTTTGCAGTTGCCTTTTGAGTGTGTGACTAAGCTTGTTTCACTTTGTATGTACAGGGTGGGCCAAATTAGACACTTTTAAAGGAAAACTCCCCTTTCTAAAGGAGATTGGCGAAAACTAATGTAAGCGGCTGGGGCTCAATTATTATCATAAATATAATGGTAAAAACCGCACATCGATATCTGTTACCGTTTCAGAGTTACAGGGTGTTTTCCGAAAATGTGCATTTTTTTAAAAATCGCTTAAACTTTTTGCTATGGAAAATTTTGTGTTTCTATGAAAACATTTTCAAAGCAGCTTTTTAAGTAGAATTTAATGGTTTCAGTATATTTTTTTTAAAACCAATAGTTTACTAGTTATCAACAGAAAAATCGATTTTTTTAAGTAAGACTCCCTGTATATTTTTGAATCATTGAAAATAACCTAAAATTACCTTTCCAAAAATATAGCACACTTGATATTTTGCTCGAGTTCTTTTCGAAATACAGAGTTTCTAAAAGTTCGGACACTTTGAACAAATAGGCTTTGGACGTCGGCCGCGGCCATAATACAGAGAACAAATGCTTACTGGTAGCTGCCAAATTGTGATTTTGGCTGTAAAGACGCTGAGTTTTAGTTATTATGAAAATTATGAAAAATGGGGTATGATAGTTTGTTTTATGCAGCTGGGGTGAATGCAGAGGCAGCAAGCAATTTGTACAACGGCCAATATCCAGAGAGAAGACAACATTTTAACGACATTTTCGGAAGATTGCGACACAACCTAATTAATAGTGGTCAGTTTGAGAAGAAAAGGCCAACAGTATACATCAAATAGGGATAGGGAGTTACAAGAAATAGTGGTTTTTGGAGCCGTTTAAAATAATCCCAAAACGTCAACACGAAAGTTAAAGACACTCACAGGACTGGCAAGAACTAACGTTAGACGAACTTTAAAGAAACACAAATACAAACCATAAAGGACCAGAAAAGTGCATCACCTTAGACCCGGAGATTTTGAACGCCGCATAGATTTTTGCGAGTGAGTAGTGTAGATAGGGGTGTTATGGACCAAAATTTGTCACTGCGCAGGTCTTCTGCGCAGTTCTGCGGGGGGGTTTTTGCGCAGGTTTTTGGCGGGAAATTTAAATTCTGCCGATGTGGTATGGTTTCACTTCCGGTTCCCACGATGAATTTTGGGGCTAAAACTCTAATCCTAAATGGATAAATTTGAATATCGTGCGGTCATAAAATTCTTCGTTTTGGATGGATGAACTCCTAAGGAAATACATCCGAAGTTGAAAAAAGTTTACGCGAACTCTGCTTCTTCCATGTCAACCGTTAAAAAGTGGGTAGCTGAATTTAAACATGGTCGCACTTTCCTCGAAGATGACCCCGTGAAGGACGGCCAAAAACCGCAACCACACGAGAAACCATCGAAAAAGTGTATTATATCGTGTTGGACGATAGGCGAGTGAAGGTCAGTGAAATAGCTGAGGCTGTGGGGATATCGGAAGAAAGGGTGCGAAACATCTTGCACAAAGAATTAGGGATGAGAAAGCTCTGCGCGAGATGGGTGCAGCATTTGCTGAATGCCCATCAAAAGCAAATGCGCAAACGAGGCATTTTCCGACCGATTTTGTGCGGCGATTTGTCACCATGGATGAGACATGGGTTCGCCACTACACCCCAGAAACGAAGCAGCAGTCGAAGCAGTGGGTGGAAGCCGGTGGTTCAGCGCCAAAGAAAGCGAAGTCGATCGCATCTGCTGGAAAGGTCATGGCCAGCTTGTTTTGGGATGCGAAAGGGATCCTGTCAATTGATTACCTTGCAAAAGGCAGAATATTACTCCAACCTTCTTGACCAGTTGGATGCCAAAATCCGGGAGAAGAGGCCTGGCTTGAAGAAGAAAAAATCTTCTTTCACCAGGACAACGAATCTGTTCACAAGAGTGCGTTGGCGATAGGAAAACTGCGGGATTTGGGGTACGATTTGCTGGGCCATCCCCCCTATTTTCCTGATTTGGCACCCTCGGACTTCCATCTGTTCCCAAACTTGAAGAAATTTGTTTCTGGAAAGCGCTTCGCGTCCAATGAAGAAGTTAAGAGGGCCGTAGATGAATATTTTCACAGCCTTCCAGACTCTCACTTCCGGGAAGGAATACTGATGTTTCAGAAACGCTGGACCAAGTGTGTTGAAGTCTAGGGAGATTATGTAGAAAAATAAAATCATTTTTACTTCCTTTTACAATAAAGGAAGTATTGGATTCACCCTAAAAATTCGAAATTGAATTTTCAACAGATCTTCATGTTATAGAGTCCCCTTGATCCCAGAAAACATATTTTTTTTCATTGGTCTGTCTGTCTGTCTGTCTGTCTGTCTGTGTGTCTGTCTGTTTGTCTGTCTGTGAACAGAATATCTCAAAAACGGAAAGAGGTATGGCGTTGAAACTTTATATATAAGTTTTGTGTACTATGTAGAAGCGACAGCAAGCTTTTGAAGAAAATCGCATAACCGAAAGTAGGTGTTTACTCTTGTGATTTTTCAGTTTTTTTCGATTTTTTCAAAAACGGCTCTAACAATTTTTTTAAACTTTACATTTTTATTACATTTTTAATGTGTATTGATGTGAGATAGGTAATTTTCCAGTTGAATACATCTAAAATGGGTTTATTTTGTTTTTTTTCTATTTTTTTTATTAACTCCTATTTTAAATAGAACACCCGGTATATTATTACATTTTTGAATTCAGCTTACAATTCTAAAAAAAATTTGTCTTGAACTAACACTCTATTTTGTACCGTTTTTGTAAAATTTGTAATTTTTAAAAAATTTTGACAAATCACTGTAAAAGGAAGTTGTGTGCTTGTATCACACCAGATTTTTTAACTAAAAATCACAGTCTTTCATTGTCAGGCCGAGAATTTTTTACCTTACCCTCTTACATTAGGTGCTTGAGATTTGGGAACCACTACTTTGTCGGCTTTGAGTATCATTCCACCATAATATGAAAGTTCTTCTTGTGGATATCCAATTCCTCTTGTGGTATTTCATCTTGGTATTGTATGCAGTTTCGACTGAGTGCGTCAGAAATAGGTATTATTGTGCCTTTTTTATACTCAATTTTTGGAGAGTACTGCAGCACATCAAACGGCAGTCGCTGGAGTCTTGCCGGTGCCCTTTGAATTGGCTTTCGAAATATGATTTCTAAAGGATTGTGGTGTGTTTCTATCACCAATTTTTGACTGTAGATGTGCTGATGAAACTTATTACATCCAAATCGAATTGCAAGTGCCTCTTTTGCGATCTGTGGATAGTTTTGCTGGGCTTTGTTAATGCTTTTGTTGCATACGCTTTTGGCTGATCATCTTGTAGTAGTACTGCTCCCATAAATTTTGAATTTGCATCGACGGATAGCTTAACTTCTTTGCTTATTTTACAGAATTTTAGAACTGGTGATTCAGTGATTTTTTGAATGGCTTCGTCCTGTTCTCTTTCCCGTAACCAACTCACATTCTTCTGTAGTAACATTGTTATTAAAGGTGCCGCCAGTTCCGAAATGTTTGCTATGAACTTGTTTAAGTGTGTTACCATTCCAAGTAGCTGCTGTACTACTTTTTTCTTATTCTCCGGGATTTTCAGATTCTCTGTAGCGCTAATCTTAGTTGGCTGCTCTAGACCTTCGCTAGTGAATTTTATCCTCGTGACTTTAAATGCACATTTGTTTGGGTTAAGTTTCAGTTCGACCACCTTAATTCTTCTAATAACTTTTTCTGTCAGTTCTTCTAACTTCTCCTCAGTTTCCGCATGTATGAATACATCCTTCATTGCTCATTCTGTGTTAGGAATGCCTTTAAATATGGTATCCATTACATTTGATAGACTTCCAGCGCCGATGCTAGACCAAATGGTAGGCAGTCTGCTGCAGGAATACCTCCCCCAAGGTGTGGAAAATGTTAAGCATTTTTAGTATCTTTCACTTACTTTGATTTGCCAAAATTCTCTTGTACAATCTAGTAATGTAAATTACTTTGAACTGCTTACCCTGAATGCAATTTCCTCAATCGTTTCCAACTAGGGTGACCACCTTTAAATTTATACAAACCCTGAGATTCTTCGTGAGTAAAAAAAAGGTTTTTTTCAATGAGAAAAATACAGAATGTTTATACATAGAAAACAAAAAGTAAGCAAATAAAAACAATGTGTTTCTTCCTTACTATTAATGGTTAGCAAATATAATACGGGGTGTAACCAAATATACTTGCCCATATCGTACGTCACAAATTGGCCAAAAAAGTTCATACTCGTATAAGCATAATATCTATTCTCAACCTTTACGGAGATACTAATGGCGGGGGGGGGGGGGGGGGGGGTTAAAATGAGGTTTATATCATTTCAATGTAAATTGGGAAAGGTAAAACGGATACATTATGGGTTGCCAATTTCAACACCATAGAGCCATATACATTTTTTTAAAATCTTAAGTAAGTCATCTATTGGTAGAAAATATTTCCTTGACAACTGTCTCATTAAATTTAGTACTATTATCCATATATTTTCTATAAATATTTTTCTATTGTGTTTTCTTTTGTTTAAATACGAGTATTGTTGGCATTTTTGTGATTTAAATTACAAAAAATATAAATAGAATAGGCATTCTTTGTATTTCTTTGTCGTATTTGTAAAATACTCCCTCAACCATTAATGATTTGTAATAATAAAGCTAAGAGATAGAGTAACAAGGTCAACACATCACACCTCACATAATGGTTGCTGCGCAAGTACAAAAGGCCAGCTCCAACTTTGTATCCCGAATCCGGGGCAAGTTGAGCATTGTACCGCCAGATACAAACGCATAAAGCACCAGCCTTTACACCGCCAGGTAAAATGAGGTTATCGATAATACATACATACAATAATAAAGCTTATGCTAATATTATGCCTACAATAGTGTTCAGGGGTACTTGAGAAACAGCTAATATGCTAAGGGATGTGTCAATAAATATGGTTGAGAACCGCTGTCCTAAAGTTAACGGTTTTGGAGATAATAACGATTTTATTCACAAAAGACTCAATGTTATCTAAAAATTATGATTTTTGTAAATTACTTTAACTGTGAGAAATGGCAATTTAAACACTTGAATACGAACAAAATAAACAACGAGGTTTGAAAAGAAAAATGTAACCATTATTGACTCAAGAGATAAGAATCACGACAGAATGAAAAATACATAAGTACATTACCTCTAGTATCAAATGAAATTATATTAAAAACAAAACGAATACTCAAAAATTTTTTGTACCTAATTACCTATATGTAATTTCTCCTGTAGTCGCGACAATAAAGCCTTTTTCTCGGAAGACCTCAGAAACAGCTCCGATTTTGATTTTTTTTAAATTTTGTTTTTTTTATATTATTTGAAATCAGAAACCTTTTGGAGCGGGGACGAAATTATTTATATTATTTAAACAATATGTATGATAATTATGTGGATTTTTTTTATACCATATCCATTGAAAATGGGGAAAAAAAGAGATATTTATGATATGTTTTCATATTACTATTGAAAACAATTGTTATACAGTGTGTCCCAAAAAGTCTTATACAAATGGAGAAAAAGTTTATCTTAAATTTCACAAAAAAAAATTCTTGATAAAAAGCTCTGCATGACTTCTAGATCCATAATCAAGTACAACATTTTTAAAACAGTGGCTGATATACAGGGAAAATCAAAATTATGATTTGGAATGAGAGTAAAATAAGTTCTCACTGTAGTGGAGAGCAAAATGTTCATTGAAATTGTTATTAAGTAGCATTTGACATTTGTTGACAGTTATTAGATATTCCAAAGCACTCTATCCAGAACGTGTTTAATAAGGACGAGTAACACAAAATCAGGCGCTTATTATGAACGGGATCTTACGATGTTTCGTACTGGGCATTAATCTAACAATTGCTGACGTATTTATTGAAATAATCTTATAATTTTTATCTGAGAAAATCACTAATCTAATAATTTATTGCTACTTAATAATAATTTCAATGAACATTTTGCTCTCCACTACAGTTTGAACGTATTTTACTATCATTCCAAATCATAATTTTGATTTTCCCTGTATATCAGCAAATGTTTTAAAAATTTTGTACTTGATTATGGATCTACAAGTCATGCAGAGCTTTTTATCAAGAATTTTTTTTGTGAAATGTAAGATACATTTTTTCTCCATTTGTATAAAACTTTTTGGGACACACTGTATAACAATTGTTTTCAATAGTAATATGAAAACATATCATACATATTTCTTTTTTCCTCATTTTCAATGGATATGATATTAAAAAAAAATCTACATAATTATCATACATATTGTTTAAACAATATAAATAATTTCGTCCCCGATCCAAAAGGTTTCTGATTTCAAATAATATAAAAAAACAAAATTTAAAAAAAAATCATCAAAATCGGAGCTGTTCCTGAGGACTTCCGAAGGTTGCCTGTTTTATGTATTCCTTGACGCGACTACTGGTTGCTGAATACGATTGAACCTAGAAAGAATCTAAAGTAGCAGTTTTGCTTTTTAGGTATTAAAGGGTTGAATTCTAAATATAATCCTATTATTTAAGAAAGAGGCAATTATTAAGAGACATGATACGTACGCGCCACGCCCGATGTTTGCGGCTATTATATGAAACGTATCTTATTTTTATTGATATAATTGACGGTTAAGTTACATTTAGACATTATTACAAAATTAGTGCAACCCGGAGAAATTATTACAAAACCCGGAGCCCGGAGACGCGGTGTAGAAAACCTGAGACTCCGGGTGAAACCCTGAGAGGTGGTTATCCTATTTCCAACGGATAATGCCTTCTTAATATGATTTTGTCGATCTGTGGGTTTCACTGCATTAACTTGACTTGTTTCAGCGACTTTTATTCCTTGAAGTTGTCTTAACGCTTGTTCGCTTGCTTTACATATTGATATAGCCTTTTTAATGTTAAATCGTCCTCCGTTAAGAATTTTTTCTCACCGTCTCGTCAAATGCTATCTTATCTTTAAGCAAACTATCTTGAAGTTATCCGAACTCACACGATTTTGCCTGAGTTTATATTTTTCTTAGAAAGTCGTCGAACGCTTAATCTTCTTTCCGCATGCTTTTAAAGAACTGATATCTTTCAAAGGATACGTTTAATTTCGGTGTGAAGCAGCGTTCAAATGGCCCTCTTATTATTTTGATGTCCTTTTGGTTTGCCGAGATCAGGCTAAAATTGTTAAATACAGTAATTTCATCACTACCAATACTCGCCATAAATGTGGCTGCTTGAACTTCTGGCGGTTTGGTGTTTAGTTGCGTTGCTGTGGAGTACCAGTGAAATTGTTTTATCCATTGCTTCCAGTTCGTACCCATATTTTTCGCAGTGGAAACTTAATGGTTTTGGCTGGCGAATTCTTTGGACGCTATTATCCATTTTTAAGTTAGTTTTTCCAGTTTGTCGCCTTGTTATTACAATTCCTGTTTTTTCTTTATTATTTAATTTTAGCACTCACTTCTGACACCATGTAGCATCGTAAACTTAATTGCATTATGCTTAATCAATGTAATTGAGCTTAGTAAACAACTTGGCGCGTTTACTTTTGTAACGTCATTTATTCGAACTTGGTCATCGACGTGAGATATTGTAGATTTCATTATGAAAACACATAAACATAGAGTGCTTACTTCTGTTACAGAAACTGTTTGATTTTTGTAAAAATCAGTTATTACAAATAATTCATTTTTTTGTAAGAATAATATTGGTGGGTTAATAATTTAGCTTATACAGCAGGACTTCTTACCGAACTTTTTGTTTAACGAATTTTTCGCCATTCGAATAATTTACCATTTGCTTTTTGCTCTAGTTTACGAAAGAAAATTCCAAATATTTGTCTAATTCTAAGTTTTCTAAGTCCATCTCTATAGGTTTAAAATGGCCAAATATTTATTATGCCATTTTATATGAAGTTCTATTTTGCGAAATTTCCGTTTAACGAATGTTTTCTTGCATTTAGCGACATTGTTAAATAAAAGTTCCACTGTATTAATATTACTGATAAAAATAAATAAAGAACTTATTTAATATTTATTTGAGACATAACTTCCTGACTAGTCACGAAAGTATTTTTATGACTGTTTTTGTATAAATCTAGTTGTAGTTATTTATTTGAGTTTGGTAAAATACTTTACCGGTTTCAGGATGTTAAGTCTTTGTTTACATATACAAAAGTAGGCTGGTTACTATCACATAACTGTATCTGTAAGGTAAAGGTCCTTTACCGTACATGGCAATCATTGAGTCTGGTACAACTGGCCGCCGCCGATTGGGCGCCGGCCGATTCGGCACAAAGCCAACTGGGCGCCAGGCCAACTGTGCGCCCGCTAACTCTGCGCCAAGTCAACTCGGCGCCAGCAGCAAAATAAATTCCCAAAACTAATAATTAAATAAAAAAGGGGAACCAATCCACACTGCGGAAGGGATGCTTGGAAAACTCCCCGAAGACTGTGTTTTTTCTCTAAACATAAAGCCTAACCTAACTTAACCTTATCGAACTCATCGAACCGCCTGCCTGTACTATGAGGCACAGTTATTCCGAAATTCTTAGACATTTATAAATAATTGTTTGTTGTAAGTAGAAAGTCTTACAGCGCTTGTCAAAATAATAATATCTCCCTCAGAATTTAGTAAAACTTCATGAAAAATGTCGTGTCGCGTGGTCCGCATATCCCTGTGTATAACTTGGCGCCCAGTTGGCTTGATGCCCAGTTGGTGCTGAGCCGAGTCGGCTTGGCACCCAGTTGGTTGTCGCCCAGTAGGCGGCGCCAAATCGGCGGCTCCTAGTTGTCCCTTACCGGCAATCATTACCATACTGCAACCGATAAACTATTGACAATACCACGGATACTATGAATCATAACAGCCTACGCTGCTCTAGGAGCTCGGATTTCAAAATGCCATCTGCGGCAGTTATGATACTCATAACAGTCATAACATTTCTAGATATGTTGAGCTATTCCTGACTAGTCAGAAATGTAACTTCATGATTGTTTTGTAGTGATTTAATTTCCATACTAAAATAATCATCGAAAAGCCTACTTTAAATACTGTTTCACAAAATATTATTTACCTGACTGAAATAAACAACTACAAGATTCAAAAATCCGCAAACAGGATTCTCATAAAAAAAAGTTAACATTTTGAATTATTTCTGATTACTGATTTTTACTGACATTTAAACGATTTCAGAAAAATAATAATAATAATAATTTATTGCCGCCAAAATACATACGCAATATAAAGAGAATTAAACATTAAAATAGAGAAAAGTTACAATATATAAACGTGGTACTCCTGTCGCAGAGTTCTGCTACTTTCATTTTCACTTAAGCTGCTAAAGCAGCTTGTATGTGGTAAAGGCAATTAGTAAGTACCTTTATAAATTAAATTTTTACTAGTCAACCAGTCGTTATTACTGTTTTGTTTTAGATTTAATATTTTTTATAAATTATTTCGTATAAGTATTTATGTAGTATATATAATTGGTATTCTATGAAATTTAGTTCTCTATTGTTGCATTAATGACATCTCTGTATGCACCCACCCAGCTTTTAACATTACTTTTATACATTTTCTGACATTTTATTACTTTAATATGAAGAGGCAGTAAATTATTTTTATTTTTATTTTTATTCCGCACTCCGCCAACAGCCGTTAGGCCAATTATAGGCGTCACTGTACATTTTATGGGGAATTCCAACCCCACTAACGACTGTCATGATGTTATTATGACAACCGGGACCAACTTTTTTCCGTGATAGCCGTACCACGAGGCGCCGAGAGAAGCAGCCGTGGAACTCCCATCCAAGTTCTGACCAGAGAGAGCGTTGCTTAACTCTGCTGATCGAATGTGGACGCTTGTTCAAGCTACACCACCCGGGACCTTATTATACAGCTTTGGTGCGTGAAAAGTAAAACTTCTCTGCCCTACTGATTTTTTATTATATTTTATTGTAGCTACAAGTTTGAATTTTTGTCTTGTCGAATATGTTAAGAATTTGAATGAGTGAGTTTTCATTTTTAAACGTGTATTTTAGAACGGAAAACGCATATAATTGTCTAATATCAAAAGAACATGTATCTTGATATAATATAGGCGTAAGGTATAATTTTGGCTTATTATAGATTATTTTTAAGATTAGCTTTTGGGTAACGGTTAATTTATAAATTACTGTTTTACATGCTCCACCCCAGCTGATTATGCCATAGTTTAATATTGATTGGACTAACGAAAAGTAAATGGTTTTTAATAATGATAAGTTAAATATAGGTTTTAATTTATTGAATAGGTATATTAGACTAAGTATTTTTTACAAAGTGAATTAATGTGTTGCTCCAATTTAAGATGTGAGTCTAGAATAATTCCCAGATACCTAATAGAGTTTGTTATTTCTATTTGAATAGTACAATTACAGACTTTTCCTTCCTGATCACCACCAACTGTGTGTTCGTTCTGGAAATTACAGCCTGATTTGTGTATTGTGATACGAGACATAGCTGGGAGATGATTTCCATAAGAGGCAAAAGGAACACACTTACAGCCGTATTCATAGTCGTTCGCCAGCGGCTCGCCGGCGAGTCGCCGGAGTTTCATTATGAATAGTATGTTGGCGGCACTGTACGTCTATGTCAAATTCGAGGTTAGCAGGTTAGGTTTTGCGTCAGTTTTGACAGAAATTGACACAAAATCTAACCTGCTAACCTCGAATTTGACATAGACGTACAGTGCCGCCAACATACTATTCATAACGAAACTCCGGCGACTCGCCGGCGAGTCGCTGGCGAACGACTATGAATACGGCTGTTAGTTTTTTTATAATTTAAAAATAGTAAATTTTTGCCTTTTTTAATTAGCTGCAAGTCCTTCTGCAATTTATAAGTTACCTCATCCCAACTATCCCCATCGACACACAATACTGTATCATCTGCGTATGATATGACTAGAACGCGCGTAGCTAGCCTACGTCTGGCTGCGTGTGGCGGCGCCACGTGCTTACGGTCGGCATGTGCGCTTACAAAAACCTGCGCTTATAGAAACCGATATAGCAAGCGCGCATGTGGTAGTAGTATGCAGGCCCTTCATGCTGCGTGTGACGGCGCCACTTGTGCTTACGATCTGGACGGCCGGCGGCATCGGCTCTTATAATATAAGATTGTGCTATGTATATTTTGTTCAAATAGATCGTTTATGTAGATTAGAAATAAAACTAGACCTAGCGCTGTCCCTTGCGGAACACCATTTTTTATTGTTAAGAAATTACTGAAATGTTTATTTATTTCAACGCATTGTTTCCTGTTTTTAAGATAACTGCTCATCAGCTGCTGCAAAACCCCCCTAAATCCATAGTTTTACAGCTTATTTAGAAGTAAATTGTGATTTACGGTATCGAAAGCTTTTGCGAGGTCTAAAAAAACACAAGCGGAAGTCCTCGTCTCGTCCAATGATGTGGTGATTTTACTACTTAAAAGCGCAATTGCATCTTCCGTTGATTTATTTTCGCGAAATCCAAATTGATTTTGAGATATAATTTGATGTTTATCCAAGAATTGAACTATTCTATTTTTTATAATGATTTTAAAAACTTTAGAAATGTTTGATATAAGTGATATTGGCGTATAGTTTTCCTTAAGTTCACGATTACCGCTTTTGAAAAGAGGTTTCATAACTGCTGTCTTGAGGTCATCCGGAAAAATGCCATTCTGCATAGATTTAAAAGGTTTCTAGATCAAATCACTGATACGTTTTAGTGACTTGGCACTAATGGAGTCAAGTCCTGGAGCTTTATTTAATTTCAAATTTTTAATTGTTGATTAAACTTCAATTTGGTCTGTGGGACGCAAGAAGCGCGTTTGCGAGTTTGTTTTTGTTTGTAGCTATAAGTTAGAATTATTATCGGTATAGATTAAACTACTAAGTAGCGTTTCGCTTACATTTATAAAATATTTATTAAATTCGTTTGATATAGACACGCTATTTGTTAGGGACACATTGTCATGAATTTTTATTTGATTTATTGTAGGATTTTTCCGTTTCTAAGGGAATTTATTTGGTTTCTGTAAGTTTTATACCTTTTGATATATTATAAATTATCTGGATTTTTTATAGATAAAGAATGAAGATGGTCTCTCAGTTTAATGGATTCTATGATACCTTGTGAAATCCATTCTTTTCGTTTCTTTCGCGCCTTTATTTTTTTTGTGTGGTTGATAGTGATAGGTTTGTTCCTAGGTTGTTTAGAAAATTTCTCCAAGCGATATCAAGGTCATCTTCCTGCTCAATGTTTTCCCAGTTTAAAAGGCCAATTAAAGTACGAAATTTGTCATTTACAATAATAGAGTAGCTTACCTCCCCATTATTGACAATGCTATTTTTATCAATGTTCTTATTACTGTAGTTACTATTAGAAATAAAATTAAAGAAAGCACTACTGGAAAATGATCGGTGATTTTGCTGTGGAGTACTATTGGTGTTAGATTTTCAACTTCAATGTTCGATTTTATAAAAATGTGATCAATACAACTTTTGGAGTAATCCAATTTCTAGTGTATTTATTAATACAGGAAAGAAAACCGAAACTGCTGAGTAGATTTAAGTAATCGCGAGAATTGCTTTCAGTTAAAATGTCAATATTTGTATCCCCTGTAAAAATTTCGATGCCATTTTTACAGTTGCTTGTAATATACTGTTCCAGATTCTCTATAAAATCTTTTACATTATAGGTGTGGGGTCTGTAAACGGCAGTCAATCCAACAGTTTGTTTATTTTTGACAATATTTAATTTTAGGAAAGTAAATTCTGCACTTTTTATGTTTTCAACAGTATGTATTAACTTTTAATTAATGTTGCTACTCGGTCATTCTGATTAAGATAACTATTATTATAATATAAATCGTATCCATCTATATTGAAATAATTTAGATTATTAATGCGCAATGTTTCTGTGAGACTGATTACATCTAATTTGTTTTCGTATAAGTCAATCATTATCTGTAACTCTTCAAAATTTTTTGACAAACTTCTAATGTTTGTATTTATAAAAGTAAGGCCACATTTGTCATTAATACAGCGTGAGTCAATAATTTGGCAACACTTTTTACTGTTTTCGGCTATAAAAGTATGAATGTGATCAGATTCTAAATCATTTAAATAATCCATAGTGGGGAATTAAGATTAACAAAATTGTGCGTCAAAGTACTTACATTAGATTTAAGATATAGTTGCAATTTTTCTCAGGTCAAGATCAGGGTCGTTATTGATTCTGATAATCCTGCTGTTTTCGTCTTTTTGTAGCATCAGCTTATTGTTGTTAAACCAGACGTATTTCAACCCATTTTGTCTGCTCCATAATTGAGCTTTCCACAGAAGGTTCTTGTAGTAAGAAGATAAGTTGGGGTTGATCAATACTTATGTGCCAATTCTGGTGTTTCCCATTGGTGTATCTTGAATTATAAGAGATTTTTTTTGGATAAATTCGTCCCTTTTCTTTCGGGAAAGGAACTGCACGATTATTGGAGGTGGTTTTAGTTTATTGTTGGAAGGCAGACGATGCGCTGCTTCAACATCCGCGTCGTTGATTGCGATGTTTAATCTACGAGCAAGGTTTTTTACAATTTCCTTGCAATTTTCGCTGGGGGTTACACATATGTCGGTAATTTCTAGATTTTTATTGCGGGTGTATTGCTCAAGCGCATTTAGTTTCGATGTTAATTCCTCAATTTGTTGTTCTTTCTTTGCGTTTTCTGCTTTAAGAGTATTAATAGTAGCAGACATGGTTGAGATAAGTTTGTTATTGGCGTCTAATGTACTTTTTAAATCGTCGTACTGCTTACT
Organism: Agriotes lineatus; assembly: GCA_940337035.1. Classification (NCBI taxonomy): domain Eukaryota; kingdom Metazoa; phylum Arthropoda; class Insecta; order Coleoptera; family Elateridae; genus Agriotes; species Agriotes lineatus. The sequence goes on along the minus strand of OW679194.1, from coordinate 242,705,334 downwards.
TATAAATTCTGTACTAGTTTTGATGTCGGACATATCTTTTTCAAACATATCCATCTTGTTATGCAAACCCTTCAAGAGACGTAAACTTTCTTCGTTTTAAGAGGTGGTGATGTGGTTTTCAACATCCCTGCTATCGCTACGGTTTGAAACATCTCATCCTCGTTCTTAGAAGAAGATGCATGTCGCGTCTGCATTTTATTCGTCGTAGTGCAAAATACACAACGCCAAATTCGCTTTTTATTTTCACTTAATTTTCGATAGGCAGTTTCGCTTGTACCGGCGCAGTTGTAATAAAAAAGGCCCTTGCAGTCGCCGTTGCATATGACTAAATCTTCAACTGACGCCTTATCTTTACATTTAGCGCATTCTTTAAAGCTCGACATGATTGTTTATTCCGGTAAACAATACTGGGATAGATTGAAAGCTTCGCCGCTTAACACAGAAGTTGATTTATTTATTTTTGTTTATAATATTTTTCAACAGTCTCTTTTTAAATTTTCTTGATCCATTGATGTTGTAATGCTGTGACCCCAGTTTGATAAAATGCTTCGTCCTGGTCTGCAAAACACCGTTACGGTTGCTACAGCTTCTTCGGTGGACAACGATCGTTGCCCTTTCAAATGAGCTTTGCAAATAGATGGAAGTTTGATGGAGCTAGATCCGATGAATAGGGAGCATGAGGTATCAAATCAAAGCCGCGCCGATAAATTTTACAGCCATCGTAACTGCTAATGTGCCGAGCCCGGTAGCTCAGTGGTTAAGCATTCTGGCTACTGATCTAAGGGTCGATTTCTGGTCACGGTGAGGTTATTAAAAAATGCGGATGAAAACCTTTACAGAATGAAATAATTTGGAAGTGATGTAAAGCCGTGTGTATCATGTGTAGCATGTAGGTAAAAGTCCCTTGCTTCTTAGTCTCGGAAAAATTCTAAATAGGACTTTGACCATATGACATCGACTGATGTGGTCTAAGGTATCTGGTACTTTGTATTCCTAGACCTTGTTCATTACAAACAAACTGCTAATGTGTGCGCAGAAGCGTTGTCTTCGTGGTGCAGGACACCCATCTTTTGTTAGTATTCCAAGTTGCTTTCTTTTTATTCCTGCACGAAGTTGATATAACAAGTTAGAGTAGTATTGTCATGTTTTACCCTTAGGAATGAAATGCATCATTAATATTCACTTCGCGTCCAAAAAAGAAAAAAAAACTTTTCTAGCGGATGGCACCATCATTGCTTTTTTGGGAGGTGGTAATCGTAAACCATTTTGTTTCCGCTATTTCGACTGCTGCTTTGACTCACGCCGATAGTAATGAACTCATACCTCATCGACAGTAACACATTTTTGTAACATGTGTCAAACGAAAATGAAATCAAGCTTGGCTTTGAAATATTTGTTGTATGAATAATATGTTGGTGGCACTGTAAGTCTATGTCAAATTCGAGGTTAGCAGGTTGGGTTTTGCATCAGCCTCTGTCAAAACTGACGGAAAACCTAACCTGCTAACCTCAAATTTGACATAGACTTACAGTGCCACCAACATATTATTCATAAGTACAACAAATATTTCAAAGCCAAGTTTGATTTCATTTTCGATTGCTCACAAGTTATAAATTTATCAGGATCAGCCTGTTTTGTAGCCGTACATATATAAATAAATAAATAAATAACGGAGCAGCAGGTCGGACTTTTTTTACATTTTTGTAACTTAGTTACTGTACAGTTTGAATAAACACTCCTTTAAAAGTATACATTTTTTTAATGTGACACGGTCAGTGCGGATGTGAAATAAATGGATAATATGAGTTTACTTTATGTAAGGAATATAAAAGAGAGAAAACATTTTCATGCATTTTTAAAAATTTCTTACAATACACAGTAAATTCTTGAGAATGTTACTGAATTAAGCAATAAATTCAATATTCTTGGCGCGTCCCCTTCTTTTTCCTCTTATATCAGTCCAATGGTCTGTTTTTTAACCTCGAAGTTGTGGTTCTGTGAGCTTTCGTTGCTCGTAAGCCGGGTAGGTGGCTAGCCTTATTCATCGAAACTGAAGAGTTTCGTTGTTAGGGGTTGCTCAATCATCTGCTCGTTCCCTATTAATTTAAATTTTAGTTCGTAAGAGGGTAGTTGAGAAGGGGCGAACATGCTAGAAGGAGAGTTCTAAAGGCTATTGAAAAGACTTAACAAATTGGAAAACTCGTTATCCCAAGATTGTCCACAATTTTTCTTTAAATAAAATAGAATTAGAAAACAGTATCATGCCACTTGTCATTCCTTATCATGTTCAAAAATTTCGTCTTGATGGGTATAAAACTTGATAGTATAATCGATTCAGTAAAATGTGTTGTGGTAGTTTTTGGACATTTAGAAAATTGAGAATTTAGGACGAGTTTAGAATTTCAGAATTAATCCATAGATCGTTCTTGAAAACGGCGAAAATTTTCCCTTTTTAAAAATACTTCACAAAATTTTTCAGCATTTTCAATTGTAGTTAGCTCGCTACTATTTTATTCAATTGAAATTAATTGTGGTACAACATTTTAAAGGTTTTAAGATAATATAATAATAACGTTGGTTTTTTGCCGGCGAGGCTCAAAGTGGACCATCCCCATACAAAGAAAATTATATTTTTCTTACTAATACATATTTATGTTTATTGCTTAATGAAATCGATAAATAAATGAGAAGGCTTTTAAATATTATTAGTACTTATTGAATTACTGAATGCAATTATTGTTATAGTATTTACTAACTTCGTTAAAGACTATACCTATAAACCACTAATTGAGAACTATTAATTGGGTTCGTGTAAATACTTTCTTAAACGAAAATGATCATGTTCTATGTCTCCTAACAAACCCATAGGTATAAGTGTGCGACTTTAATCTAACGTAACTCAAATTTGTTATATAAATGGACTTCCAAAAGCCAAAAATACATAGATATTAACGTAACTAAGTATGTGGAATATGCTGAGCGTTTTATAATTGCACGAAAGCGTCTGTGAAATGTCAGTACGTTATAGTCTAAAAGAAATATAAAACTTTCTCTTAAGCATGTCGTTTCTCTTAAATGACACATTTTTTCAATTCATAAGGCAGTGCATGATTGCTACAAACTCACTAACTTCGAAAATATAGAAACTCAATTATTTTTATTTGTGATTTATATGTTTCAACATCACTTTCTATCACAAACTTGTTATCAGTTACAAGTAAACCTGCAACCGCAACTAAGATTTGTCGAACATTTACGTTACATATTTTCTGTTTTCTGGTTATAGTTCTTTTAATGAAACTTCCGTTGCGTGTAACTATGACGTCAAAATCCGTATCACCATAATAATAGAACACATATATGATTAACATATGAGGTTGGTTGCTTTGAGCGCAGTTGCACAATTATCACTGTGATTTAAATATTATTAGGTGTGAAAAGTGACAACTAAAGTTATTTTTGAGAGATGCCGAATACGCATTTGGAAAGTCATGCAAAGAAGCTTGTTGCTTTATTAATAACATATTTCTAACAGAAAAGTGATAATGGGGCTTTTTTGTACCGTTGAATGCTGCCAGGATGGCAATATCCTGTCTCTTTAATTAGCTAACGTAAATAATTTATAAAATTTTACTTTAGCGAGTTGCGGCAGCATTAAATGTCAGCATTTCAACAGTAAGCCTTACATTTCAGCTAATGAAATGAAATTTTCACTTTTCTACTCAAAAACGGCTACATTCTAAACCTGTTACTTGCGTTGATAACTTAACGGATGCTTATTGGAAATACGATTTATTAAATGTACGAGAAATGTAAGCCTAAATGCTTTTAATATAAAATATTTAAACTTCTTAATAGATATATTTTGACATATTTAAATAATCTCGTTTTTATAGAAACATGTAACTCTTTAACATTCATGAGAAAAACTGAGAGAAGAAGAAATTGTTACGGACAGTGAAGCATGTTTGCATACTGTCTTAAAAAATATTGGATTTAAATGGCTAAAGGATAATCCTGGAAGGAGTCTCATGGAATTTAACGACTTTTCTTTAACTGATAAATTGTTTGGAGTCTTATCAGCACATAAAACAAGAAGTATTGTTACAGTTTGTGTTTTTTGATGAGACGCGGCTCTTATAAAATGCCACTTAAGGTTCCTCTAGAGAAGACCTTGATTTGCGAACTGGTAAAATTTTGCTAACATACCGGCAACATCGCACAGAAATGACGTCATGAAAGTTTATGACGTGTAAGGGAAGTTTCTTTAGAAGAACTATATAACTATAAGATTACATAGTTCAATCTAATTTAACTATTTTGTTTTGTTCCCCACGGAAAAATACCATGGGTAAAGAAGAAACATTTGAACTTTGAAGGGTTATAGCTGTTGAGGGTACATTACATTGGATCTGCACCATTTGATGTTAAATATCAGTGGTTGATTGCTTTCAATTTGTATACATTTTAATTTCGACGATAAAATCATACAAAGCAGAAGAATATTTTAAATAAAATAATTTGAACAAAGTAAAAGAATAGAAATTCTAGTTATAATAGTTGGCATAATATACAATGCTATAATAGTGAAAAAAAAACTGTTCAACCAATTTTTGCAATTGCACAGATAATAGATAACAAAAGCTATAAATTGTTGCTAGTCTTGTAACACGAAATTAATTTCGACATAGGTAACTTGCAGTAATCAATCTCGCACAGTAATCAAATTTGCGAATGTTGGAAATTTCTATGAGCATTTCGCTCTGCTCATTTTATAGTACGGAATTTCCGAACCAATTTCATGTACGCCCATGTAAGTAATGCACGTAAGTCAAAACTAATATTGCACTGATTCACGGACCATCTGAATGTGTTATCAGTTCCCCTCCAATTTAGCGCAAATTGGTTTATATGCTTCTCCACAACCTTAAAATTAGTCAGCTCAGTACTTCGCAGCAAATCTTCATAGAATAATATCGCGCTGGTGGCTAATCGAATATTGTGTTATCAGCAGCAGCATTGTGGTAAGTCGTACTGCTACTTTTTAAATGTAAAATTCGGTCAGAATGTAACGTCATGCCACGATATTAAATATATTAAAATAAATCTGATTGACTACTACTAACTGAAAGTGTGAATAATTTCTTTAAAAGTAGGTATTTAACAGTATTAAAGAGAGCACGAGTCATATTTACCCATAGCCAACTAACTATTCTTTCTAGTCTTATAACCTTAGATGCGTTTTTATAGCTTGCCATTGTTTATAATAGTTATAATACATTCAATTTTTGTAGGCATTTCAGTAATATCGAAGCCATAATCAACGGCAGCGAAAAAATCTGTTGTGGGGATTTTAATATCCACAAAATTTATAAATTATAGAGTTTCTGTGTTGAGTACAAATCTCTTGTCACGTTATTCTTGAACAAGGTCGGAACGAGCCAGAACTGTTACAAGGTTAGTTCAGTATGCCAATATTGTTTGCATAAAGCGATTTGATATAAATAAATGATCAGTAATCGATTTGCAACAGCGAAAGGCAAAATTGCTTTTATGCATAAATGTCACCTAAAAATCGAGTTTTAACAAATGCCACATATTTTTAACTCTTAGCCCATAATAAGTAAGTGCAAACAGTAATATTTTATAAATAACTTAAATTCGGGTTTTACTAATTTATGTAACCGTGGGTCGATCATGGCCAACAACAATTTTTAATACAATACAATGTTCTAGGTATTTCCGTTTTCCTAATATTTTGCGTTTTAGTATCTTCAACTGGCATTGCTTCCTAACAATACAACAAACCACATAAAAATAGTAATAACAGTTAAAGTAAATAGCAATAAATTCGCATAAAGGGCAAACAATTTGCAATTTGCCAACCTTGATCTAATCATAAATTCAATAATCATTATGAGACGATAATGACTTATGTCAAATATACTATATGATTGATTCTTTAAATATTGTGCTCCTCTAAGTTAACATATAAATAGCTAGTTAATAATTCCCTTTTGACTAATTGCTGCTTTCCAGGACTTGAATTGAAATCATAATTGTGTTTCCAGTGACATTCTGCAATGAAGTTCGTGGTGTTTATTGCCCTTGGGCTAGTTGCAGTTTATGGAGAGGAATCGGCGATCCTTGAAGACTTCGTTTCCGGAAATGCTCAGTTCACATCTGCATTATACAAGGTACTTATTTCATAATCTCCGGCAAATTCCTCGAATGCAATTGCTCGAAATCAACTGCTCGAAAATCAAATTTCTCGAATGTAACTTTTCTCGAAATACAAGTTCCTCGAACCGCAATTTCTCGAAAATGTTTTGCTCGAATTTATGTGGTCTTAACATCTGGAAATTTATTTCGGCATTAAAGAGGGAGCAGAGTTTGAACGAATTACGGATAGAATAATATGCCAGCGGTCAACAACACTCCATAAGTCGAAGAATATATCGCGATAGTGCACAGAGGCTTTTAAGATTAGTGAATAATTATGGACATGACAGAAATATATATGATTATGTCCGTGGAATAGCACATAACATACAATATTAAAAACATATAATATTTTGTTTTTATAATTTTTAACTCAATCACATACCTATACCTATTTTTTATTAATAAAGGTTATAATTTATAATTTGTGTTTTTTTTTATATTTGACATTAACTGATTTGAGTTAAGGCAATTTCACAACTTTATTTTTTCGAGCAACAGTTAATCGAGAAATTGCTGTTCGAGAAACTTGCAATTCGAGCAAAGTCACATTCGAGCAATTGACTTTCGAGCAACTGATTTCGAGCAATTCGTTTTCGAGCAATTGCATTCGAGCAATTTACCTAGAACCTTATTTCATTAGCGATTTATATTTTACAATCATCCTATTGAGACACAACAAACACTTTTCCAAATTAAGTTCTTAATTTAATTAAAGAACACCTCTGACTTCTTTGTCAATAATAAAAAATAAAAAAATTAAACTGATGCTGTTCGTTTGTATATACAGCCATGTTTATAGACGAATTTATAAACGAAATTTAACTAATAAGTTATTATATTCATAAAGGGAGCTCTAAATGCGTTATCTTTCCTAACAAGTATGTTGTGATATGACAACAAGAAATGCTTTATTCAAGCAAAATTTTCCTATTAAATAGCTTGGAACACAACATATTCTAAGTCATAGGATAATTTTGTCTATGTTCAGTTGGGAGTTTGTTTTCGATGGGCCTCTTTGTTGTTACATAATGGTGATTTCGTTGTCCAATATAGTGGTTATTCATATTGCATTATCTCAAGTTTAAATCAAACTAGACGAAAGTACTAACAAAAACAAATTTAGAAGTAACTACAGTCGAAAAGAAAAGTTCAATATAAAGGTTACAACACAACATGTGTACTATAAGGCGATACGAAAGTCATGTTTAAGAATCCGCAACTGCAAATACTTGTTCTGGAGAGATATGAATTGATTTCAAGGCAGTAATCCCATGCATTTGAATCTTTAATTGGAGGTTAATGAAATAGGCTGTAAACATACTTATAGTCTGTTCACTAAACATAAAAACACAAAGTGGCCTTTGATTTCTAAAATTTCATGAGTGTACTTCCAAAATGCATCTTTTGTCTAGGAATGTACTTTCAAAAAGTTACTAAAACAAATAGGTTAAGAGTGTGAAATTTAATTAGCATCTGCCATAACTACTTTTAAGGTTGTTAAACGTGTTGGATACTACTGTTGATGGAGCATTTATTAATAAGTATTTTTATTACATTTTATAAAAGTTCAGGCAAGAATTTCCAGAATAGTATGTCCTTTGACACTGAATTAAGGATATTTATTAATTGTCATTTTTAAATGCAAAGTCACCTTTATGCATGTATGGAAACTTTTGCAAAACAAAATACAGAATCCCTAGCAGACACATTTTACGTATATGCCAACTTAAAAAAAATTATATGTTTTTGTGTTTACTGGATGGACTGTACATTATTTTAAAAAAAAAAAATGTACTACTTATTGTTCCCGTTAAGATTTTCTATATTATGGTAACTCCCGAATTTCCATTTTATCTGGAATCCTACCAAGAGGATTGTATATGGTTTTTCTGATACTTTAAAACTAATAATTTTAAGTACGCACTAGCAATTTTATGCATTTTCGGCGTATAACACTTAAGCCTTTTTCTTAAAATGTAGAGACTATTCTTCTTCTCCTGATTTTTTAATTCAAACTGCCATTCAATATTCTGTGGAAGTTGCTAATGGTAATAACTGTTGCAATGGGAAGGCTATTTCACTAATTATTTTTTATCAGTTATAATATATCAAGGGATCATTTATTTTGCCGGAAAAAAGTTAAGCCGATATATTGTTGCTTTGGTAAACTTCTGAGGCAAATGACGTGATCAAAATCCCGAACGACAGCATGGGATTTTGTCATTACATTTGTCGAGAAAGATTACCTATAATTAAAAAAGCTTGAGTTTATATTTTACCTGCAAAATAATGAGACCGAAATGTATTCGATCAGACGATATCGGCCTACTTGCGCCCGGCTCATTTGCGCCCATCGCCAGTTTCGGCCCATTTGCGCCCCAGAAAAATATCAACAGTAATTAAGGTCTCATTTGCGCCTACGCTTGAATCTCATTAGTCATCACAACATCCGCAGTCGGCCGGTCTCCTGCATTCAAAAACACTAAATTTAACAATTTTTTGGTTAGCTTCCCTAAATTCTATGCCTTTCTGTTGGTACTTCACTTTTTGTGTTTACTTGGGATTTATTTTAAAACTTTAAGAGTTGTTTAACTGGTGTCAAATTATTGATTAATAATTCATATTATTGTACAAATTAGCGCATTTTATGAGCGTGTCAGTAAAACCTAGTTTTGTACATAAGGTTATGGGAATTAAACAATATAGTAACTAAACTAACCAACTGTTTATATTTTATACAGTTCTTCATCTACTTTTAGAGAAAAAGAGAGTTAGTAGCTGACAGAGTGGATAAGTTGCTATTAAAAAAATACAAAAGTTGTATCTTTTATAACTTCTCTTTATCGTTATAGTCAGTTAACGTATTTCTATTTAATTCAGGCTGACACGGGTGCATTTCATTTAACTACAATATTATATATTAACAAACTTATTTGCCGATAAAGTACTAAATCAGCTGATAATTTTATTGTCAAGCTGAACTTCGCCTGTGTTTCTTTTAGTTTAAAAAGAATATATTGTTTATATTTCGTAGAATAAAGACATTATTATTTTATTAAATACTGGAAGTGCCAAGGAGACAATTTACAATATAACTATACTAAATTTCAAATAAGAATGCAGTAGATGGCGCTCTAAACACAAATTCAGTTTTACACTAGGAAAATATAAGTTTGTTCGACTGGTCGTGTTTTACAATAATTTTGTCCTATATAATTTAAGTAACATTGTAGGCCAGTCTTTTTTCCACTATTTATTAGTTTTCTTGTTATGTTTTTTGGATTCATACTGAATGTCAAATTGACAATATTGAAAAAATATTTGATTTTCAGATGGTTGGAATGATGACTTCGGTTCGACCAATCACGGCCATAGTTATGATTACTAACTCCTGCATGCCCATTTGAAATTTAGTATACAGTTACGCAATACATAAAACAATTTACAAAGTTTAAGCATACAATTCGGTAAAATATCACCAAGTAATGAGAGAGGGAAGGGCTCATGTAAACAACGGGAAGACAGCTTAATTCAAAGTAGTAAACCTTGAGTAGCCAAATCAAACCATCAAACCTCGAGTGTACTATCTTGAACTCCCCTTGCACAACAATAAGGCAAACCATAATAAACGTCAACAAAAACATAACACAAATATCCTATATATTGCGATGAACACAATTTAAGCCAATACACTTAGAAGAGGAATTAAAAATTATTGAAGCTTTTCAAATACTATTTTAAAAATATTCCATAAATGTGATAACTTGAATTGGCAATTGTAAAAAATAGCATTAGCCTTGAAATAATTTGAATTTAAAACTGTATTAAAAATAGCGTTAGCCTTGACTTGAATATGAAAATGTAATCATAGCAGGTTTTGACTTTATAATAATAAAGTAAGAAGAATGTAAACAAAAACAATTGGGGGGAGCCAGAAGCGAAGCTTGTGTGTGAGTTTTGGTTTCCCACAAAAAGCCAAATTGAAAGATAATAAATACCAATTTATCCAATTACAAAAAGTGTTTCCACATTAGTAGAGTGTCGTGGAAAAGTTGCAGAGGTTTTGCTTTAATCTCTGGTATCTCTGCAGATGGTAAAAGTGTTTATGATTGCATCGAGTTAAGCTAGTGTTTTGGGTGCCGAGTTGTTCGAGGTCGAGGGCCTGGAAACCTATGGTAGGAGTATTTATCGTGCATTGCAGTAGAGCCTTAACTATGGCCAAAGAACATGAGGCAGGCCAACCGAGAATAAAGGGGTTCATTTATCCCAGAACTTGCTGGGGTGGCGGTATAGGCTTAATATCCATCGCAGAGCAGAATATCAATCTCTAAAACCGTATATCCTAAAATTCAAAACAATGAATGGTGTGTGGCTTCTTTTGGCGAGTTCTATTTTTGGTAGCGTCCCTTGAGTGTCTTGTTTTTAGTTGGCATTTCGCGTTTATTTACTTACTATAATATAACCTAGGAAACGCATCGTTACACAATACCAGACGTAATTGTTTTAAAATTAAGTCAACCTAGATAGGAACATGTGCGGTTGGGTAGCCATAATTGATATTTGAGTTTTCCTCATTAGTTCAAAAATTATGTAGAAGGTGATCCCATTAGTTAAATAAGCAGTGGAGGAACGATTATATTTAATAAAAATCAGAACAATTTATAAAAAAGTCAGTATATTGTCAAACAATTGTATACAGGGTGTCCCTGAAAAGGAGGTAAATCCGTTAACCGCATATTCCCCGAGAAAAAATATGACGACTTAACTCAACTTACCTATATACAAAGTTGCTTAGTTTAGCCGCTAGAGGGCTTTAAAAACGATGAACTTTTTTAAATTTTTTCAAATAAGTCGAAAAATCGTTGATAGATTTTATTCATTTTTTGGCCATGTGTTTGTACAAGTAAACCATAGCTTTTTGAAAAACAAACCCTTATTTCGAAAATTACAGGGTGTTTAAAAATTGCGTCGCAATAAATTATCCATCCATATTTTTTAACCCCCTCTATAATCACTACCATTTTTTTCTGAATAGTTACTCTAATTTAGAAGCTATTTTTTCTCTTACAACATTTTAGTTGGGTAAACGGTTTAACCACAAAAAATATTTTCTAAATTTCTGCAAGCCTGAATCAGTAATTGCAACGTAAAACTAGTCTTGTAGGGATTTACAAAAACATTTTTTTTGCTAAACCGTTTACCCAACTATCTATTCTATTCAGAAAAAAAAATTGGTAGTGATTATACAGGGGGTTATAAATGATTAACTTTTTAAATATTTTTAACCCAATTAATTACCACAAAAATCAGTTAATAATATTACTTTAGTCCATAGAGCATATCATAATAATATATTACAAAATTACACTGAAATTAAAAGAAAGACAACATGCAATGACGTTAAACAAAAGTTTGTGGCTAATCAAACAAAGTTTTTTAATTTAAACGCATACTGAGATATTCGCATTTCTATAAACACCTCACCATCTAAGCTACAGCTGAATACCTGCGTTTACAACAAAGTTGGCTTAATAGGGGATGCTCTGTAAATGGATTTGTGCCAGATTCCGCTTTTTTACCGTTGTGGACACACAGTGCAGCAACGACGTTGGTTAAACCAACGCCCCGGGTTTACTGTTAGCTAGCTGTTAAATACGCTTAAGCGATGGCAAGAAAAACACATATGTGCTTTCTTTTGATTGATCGGAATAGTTGCCGAAGTTCAAATTCCGGAATTAATCAATAAACGACTGACAGGCTGCCACGATAATGGCAAGATACAGCGCCTTCTTCCTGCAATAGCTGCTATACATTACTTCAACAAACCAAAATGTTCGTTTTACACGAACGCAACAGGCACAAATTATGGAGTTCGGAGTCCTCAGCATGGCAACATTTCGGCACTACGACAATTCTATGTTTCGCGATTTCAACCGGCACTGCAGCGGGCATCTCACGGAACAACTAAATTTAAGTTTACTCCGGACCATGCTTGACGATTCGAGGCGACGCCGGCTATCGAAAATCAATGTCTTAACTCGTTCAGTAACTGGTGATTAATTAATGAAATTCCTAGTCAAAACTCAGCGGAGATGTCACGACTCCCTCCACGGCAGTTCGAGTGTCTCTACTTGGCTCTTTGTTACATCCGCGGCGTTTTTTATGGCAGCCGCAGCTTCTAAATTTTAACTACGTAGCAACTCCCATAATCTTGTACAACGTAAAAGCATAAGGGCGCAAAATGATTATGTGGCAACACCTGCATCCAGCCCCACGGCGCGAATTAGGCCAGATGGCTATTAAAACTGCGACAAAGCATAACGTAATTTGGCGATAGTTAATTAGAACAATAAAGTGGTTCGTGTCTAAATTTAGATTCCCGAAGCGTTAAACAGCTGCGAATCGACCTGTGAGTGTATAAAGTCGCCTTAGCTCAAAATATTCAGGAAAAATTGCGCTTGAACTGGACAGAAAAAATAATGTAGTAGGTTAATATCAACTGATTTTTATTTACCTTCAAAAAGTTGTACGTTATCAAATGTTCTTATGAAATGCTAAAAAACAATCAAAACAGCAAAGGAAAACCAGTAAAATGGTGACAAGTTGATAACGATTCGATTATTTGTGTCCTATTCTTTTGTTTCTCTATTTCTGTCTTACAATGTTTCATTTAAATAACTGTAGATCTTCGTGCTATTTTATACTTGATATTTTATTTTCTTCTATTTTTTTTGTTCCGTTCTGCTAATTGTACATTTCAGATATTTAACACTTTTTGTGTCATATCAACATTTCTATTTGATCCCCATATGTTATAGGTACCTTCTAAACATACACCAAGATCGTATGAGTCTTGTACTATTAGCAGTTAATCAGTAGCTGAATTCAGACTGGTATTAATATAATTTCTACCAATCGGCCACTTTTTCAAAATGTAAGGCATGCTTTTGAACGCATATTAAGCAACAATAACGTGATAAAAGAACATCATTGCTTTAAGTAATCTTTTCCTGTTCTAATATTTTCTTTATTATATTTATACAGTTGTTTAACAAGTTCTTGTAAATCTTCCTATATTTTAACTCTTGAAACTAAGTCGAATGCTGTTTGTATTTTTTATTGTGTGTTACTGTGCTATTTTTTTTTCAATTTAAACACTGAATCTTACAATTTATTACATGTTCAGGTCTTATCCGAGTCCAACCATGGAAACTTCTTGGTGTGCCCCCTATCGGTCCAAATTGTATTGGCACTGGCCCACGCTGGCGCCAAGGGCAACACCGCCAAACAGTTGGCTAGCGGTATATGTCTCCCAGACGACCAAGAAAAGATACAAAGGATGATTTCAAAGGTAGCCCCTTACCTCCAAGTGAACGACAATTACACGTTGACCAGCGCCAACAAGCTCTACCTCACGGACCGCTACAAGCTCAAGGACGAGTTCAAAAGCATAGCCGTTAATGTATTCGGGGCCGAGAGTGAAAACATAGACTTCGTCCAGAGCGAACAAGCCGCCAATGCTATCAACAAGTGGGTGGAGGAGAGGACCTACCGCAAGATCAAGGATCTGGTCAGCGCGGACGTTCTGGATGACTACACCGTTGCCGTCCTCGTCAACGCCATGTACTTCAAGGCGCACTGGCTGCACCAGTTCGATCCTAGGCTTACACACAAAAGCGAGTTCTTTGTAAACGGCAATTATAAGTTGCCCATAGATTTAATGTCAACGAGGACTTTCCTGAATTACTACGAGAGCAACGAGCTGGATGCCCAGTTCGTCGAGTTGCCCTATCAAAGCGGTGAAACTTCCATGGTTCTGGTATTGCCGAAGAAAAGGGACGGTTTGGCTAGTTTGGAAAACCGCATTGCTGATGTGCTGGCCGCTCCAAAGTTCGACGAGAAGGATGTGGAAATTTTGATGCCTAGATTTAAGATGGGCACCAAAATTCCACTAAAACCACTCTTGAAGAAGGTGAGAATTCAGTCCTACTTGTTAATTTATAATGCAATCTATAAAGCTTGATCGAAATACTTGTTTTATGTAAATATTTAGTTTACGACGTACCGGGAACTTTAAAAGTCTATAAGTTCCTATAAACATCCGTCTTCCAAAATATTATTAAAATATGAGCATCCAAAGCAAGTTTTCAATTTCTGTGTTAGACAGGGCCATCAAAAATAAATTGAATCGCGGGGGCCATTGAATACAGTAAAACTTGCCTAATCTGTAGCATGATTTTTGTTGACATAAAATTGTCACATATAATATCATAAGAGCATTAATTCTTTCCGGAAATTTTTTTGAGTGCGTTCCAACAACGTCGTATTAATTTGCCCGAGCGGGACGCGAGGGCAAATTAGGACGTTGTTGGAATGCACGAATAATAATTTCCGGATATGAATTAATGCTCGAATGCAGATTCGGTAAGAAAACCGTAACGACACAAACCCTAAAAAGAAGTAATGTCTACCTACAAAAAATTTCCAAGAAATTTTTGTTGTTGTCTTGGTTACGATTCGTGAACTAATTTTTCTATTGGGTATTAATGAGTGTCGTACGATTTTCAAAAAAATTTTAAAGTTTAAAATTCACTTTCAACACCTGTTTAACGTATTCCATTGTTATTTTAATGTTACCTATCAATTGAATATATAGATTTGGTTTGAATTACATAGTATTGCATATTTGTGTAGCTTATTAGACTGTGTTAAAGTCACATGAACTAATAATTCAGTTAATTGTAGTTCAAATGTACTTAGCTCTATAAAGTGCAGTGTAGACAGTATTTGTCATGGACTCCAGCGATCAATTTTATTTTTGATCGCTTTGTAATTAACATACTCTGTTTTATATTAAAAAAAACTGGCATAGAGTTAAAAATTGATTTCCAACTGCAGTACCTACTTCAATCGCACTGTATTTGATCTGTAAGCGAAAGATCTCAGAATAAATTACTGTCCTTACAAAAAGTATTCTCTTAATTTTACTGCCAAGTTTACTGAATATTAGAAGTCATCTTACGTTTTCTAGCTTCGAAAAGAACTAATTAAATTGAGAAGCTTAAACATCAATTCATAACTCCGGACGTAAATAGCAGGCGCCCGCTCTTTACACCCTAGTACGTTATGGACCGCATTATGTACCTTGCATCACAGATATAAACAACAAATAATAGATCAGTGGAACACAAATATGTTTATGTACGACCGGGAAGAATATTTTTGAGGACGTTATGTGTCATTCAGAAAAAATGTAAAGAAAATATCCTTGCATTGTGTCAAGTATTTGAAGTGGTAAAATTAATAGGAGGAATACTAATAGTGGAAACTCTTTGGAAATAATAAACTTGCTTGCCAAAAGTGACCCAATTTTCAATAACTACTTGGAAGCTGCTATAGAGAAAAGTAGAAAACTTCACAAAAGGAAAATCTGCTAAAATCCCGTGGTAGGGGTAGTCTCGTAGCTCTCCTGTCGAAAACTACCGTAAATAATTTGATAAGATTTATGTTGGTGGCAATGAGAGAATAATTGTGAGCGAATTGGGCATATCTTAAATTTATGTACGTCTATGAACTGTGCTCTACTCAGAACCACAGACCTAAGAGGTAAGGTAACAAGGTCAACATAACACACACACCTCACACAATGGTTGCTGTGCAAGCACAAAGGGCGCGCTCCAACTTTGTATCCCGAATCCGGGGCAAGTTGGGCATTGTACCGCCAGATGCAAGCACATAAAGCAACAGCCTCTACACTGCAAGGTAACACGAGGTTATCGATTATACATTATACATACATACATATACATATCAGACAGATGTGATAATGTACAAGCCAAAAATTTATTTGGATTATTAAAGCGTCTAGAGAAATTTTCCGCAAATTAGTGATACTGATAATTCAAGACATGCCAAAAATATGACTAAAACGTATACATATAATAACGTCTGATACATAGGGCAATTCTTAATATATGCCACAAACTTTAATGGCCGATTCCTTGGCTTGCTTTGATCATAAAAGTTCATATGGCCTCCTCGGTCTCCAGATTTAAAATCCTTTAGATTTTTTTCTCTGGGGTCACCTTAAATCACTAGTTTATACGACTCCCATTGCAGATGTTGGTGAACTGAGAAATCGCATTGTTGTATCATTTGAGATAATTCGAAATTGCCCCGGTATTTTAGAGCTCACTCACCAACTAATGCAAAGGATGACAGAATCCTACATTGCAGTTGGCGGCGGTCATTTTCAACAGTTTATATAAGTTTATATTGTTTATTATATAAGTTTTATTGTACAAACTCTTAACGTATTATTTACTATTAAACATTTTATAACTTTAAAACTAAGCCGTTTTGGACATATGTTTATATGAACTTTTATGATCAAAACAAGCCAAGAAATCAGCCATTCAAGTTTGTCGCATATAATAAGAATCACCCAGTACAAACAGAAGTTTCACCGAAATCAAGTTTCTTAATTATTAGACATATAAAAATCCAGTTAAACAAGTTTGCAACACTTTTACTCTTGTACTATTTTGCATGGTCATTGCGATGCTGATTTTTAATATCCGATTTTTCAGTTTACTATAGTATTTATACATCTAATAATTTTATTTGCAGTTGGGTGTCAAAGACGCATTTAACGACGATGCCGACTTCAGCGGTCTGAGTGCGAAGCCAACTTACATCAGTGAGGTGCTCCAAAAGACTTTTATCGAAGTCAGCGAGAAAGGAACCACGGCTGCTGCCTCAACTGCAGTTGGTAAATAATTATTGCCGTTACATTTCTGATTTTCTAATGCAAGTGGTTTTCCTTTCAGTATTCAGCACGAGAACGGGGCCTCAGCATGTGGTCGAAGCCAAACACCCTTTCCTCTTCTACTTGAAGCATAAGGTCGCTGGCGTGTTTTTCATTGGAAGATACGTTACCTCGGAAAATACTGCTCTTAAAATAGAATAATACTCTTCACATCATTGCTAAGAATATAGCAAGAATGAACAAATAATGTAGTACATAGACTTATTACCGTTTTACATTTTATATTAAAACCCCTCATGCAGACCAAATATGTTATTTAATTTAAAGCTGTGCCTGTTTCATATTGTTACTTAATAACTGTTTTTGTTTTGTTGTTATTTTGTATAGTATTTATCTTACGATTTTTAAAATAAAACAAATATACCCGAAAAGTGTCAGTTTAAGCACAATGGTAGAATCCTATGCGGATAATTAAACGCAGCGGAAGGGGACTACCCACATGTTTCAAACAAGTTAAATATTAACTTCCAAAAAGCGGAAGTGATTCAACACACTCTGGGCGGATACACTGAGACTCGAAAATATCTACATGAGGCATTTTCTTTTGTCTCTAGCCCCGGCATAATAGATATCTACCTAAAACAATAGTAATTTATTATACAGGGACCGGCAGAAAAACCGGACGGTTTTGAAATAGTTGCAAAAATTACAAAATTACAACAACATACATTTATATTACGAAAAATGACAGAAAAAGAATTGCCATTTACTAAAATATATCTTTAATTGCAAAAATTACAAAATTACAACAACATTATTTACTTTATTTGAAAATTATGTCTGATAAGTGACGACCACCATTTCTGACACAGTGCTGCAGCCGTGTTCGGAAATTTCTCATCGCCCTCAGTACCATGTCGTTTGGTATGGCTCGTATATCATTACGAATTGCTAATTTTAACTCTTGAATGGTACGTGGTCTTCTCACAATGAAAAATTTCCGAACACGGCTGCAGCACTGTGTCAGAAATGGTGGTCGTCACTTATCAGACATAATTTTCAAATAAAGTAAACAATGTTGTTGTAATTTTGTAATTTTTGCAATTAAAGATATATTTTAGTAAATGGCAATTCTTTTTCTCTCATTTTTCGTAATATAAATGTATGTTGTTGTAATTTTGTAATTTTTGCAACTATTTCAAAACCGTCCGGTTTTTCTGCCGGTCCCTGTACAAGACGATAAAGTTAAATTGTATCCACGAGTGAATCGTTTAACGTCGAGACGAAGTCGAGACGTTAATGATTCAATTTGCTTTAGTAAGCCGTCATCGACATCAGTTTCATTCGTAGTTTGAAGTAATTTGACACTTTCTATGACCTCTGCATCTAAGGCAATCGTCAGAAATTTGCGGTTTAAAACTGAGTTTATAGTATGTTACTCTATGCACTATGCACTATGAAATCTAAGAATCACAAACACGCACGAGAGCTGGAACTTCTAATCTACTCAAAAGGAGAAAAGAGCAAAAGACTGTGCACTCAAAAGAGCCCAGTGTCACTCACGTATCATAGTCTGTTGCCGCTTTGAACCACTATTCTAGGAAAACTTTTATTTTCACTAAAAACTCTGCTACCGCGGCGCCTATATAGATTCGGCGCCGAGGTTCTTTGCACCCCCTGCACATATGATAGTTACGACACTGGATCGGGACACAGTGTTGTGGAGAAAATTATAAATGATTTTGGTTATTCTAAAGTGTGTGCTGGGTGGGTTTCCCGTCAGTTAACCGAAGCACTAAAGGAAAAAGGAATGGAGATTTGTGCTGATTTCGTAAACGCCTTCGAAGAACCAGGACCATTTATTTTGATAATGTTGTGACTGGGGATGAACCATGGGTGTCTACATATGATCCAGAAACTAAAACTCAGTCAAAATAATGGCGTAAGGCGTCATCACCACGCCCAAAAAGATTCAAAGTGCAAACACGAATGCATTTTTTTCAAAATGAATTTAAGCGATGGGCTTCAAGGTGGCGCACATGTTTAGAAAGAGAGAGGGATTATGTTGAAATATAATTTTTTATAGTTCAAAAGTTTGAAAAAAAAATGTAATACAAGATTTCTTTTAGATATTTCAAGCCTCGTATGTAACGAAATGGGATAACCTACAAATGCTGACATAAATAGTTTAAATGTTTTGGTTTTATGCTATTTAATCTTATGTCTTGACCTTGTCTGCTCTCTTTTATCATTATATGTTGTTGTTTTGGTCAAGATATTGCATAATTAAATACATGCTTATACACAAGTTAATCCATATGAAGTTTTTAAATGTGAAGGTTGCAGTTGTTTACCAAAAAATTCTTAAAGCTTTCTAGCGTATCCTTTCACATTTGCTAATGACATAAAACGGCTGAATCTAGTGACACTATAAATTGACAAAGAAAAAACTTACGATAATAATATGGGGCATAATATTTGTCTAGTCTGAAGGTGATGTTAAGAAGTTTTCTGTTTTAAATTCGGGGTTTACAGTAAATCTTTATAAAGTAAGTACTCAGTATTTATTAGGTTGAACAATAGTATTTTTTTTAAATCAGCCGTAAAGAACGTCAAAATCATCATTAAAATATGAGAAATAGGCAGTGAAGTAATTCATTGTTTTACGATTTTTTGCAGTCGGCGAGGTGATAGATGGGTGACATTTAAGGCCAACATAATTTACAAAAGTTGTTTAATAGTAATTTACGATGCAAGTGCGTAAAGCTAGTCTTTATTCATGAGTGGGGCAGAGTTAAAACGCTCGCTCACTCGCGTTTTAAGCCCCGCGTGTGACTAAAGATGCTTTACGTATGTGTATCGTACTATATTTTATCTACTATAGAATTTAGAAAACACGGTAAACATAAAATACTTATTTACTATACAAGTGAGATAACAGCATCATTAATATACTTGTGTGCTCACATAACTCGTGCTACGCACTCGTTTGTAACTTACACACACGCATATTAATGATGCATTATCACACATGTATTGTACAAAATTTTATCTACGACTGCCTAAAATTGAGAAAAGTGCATTAAGAGAAATGTCAGATCTGTCATTTTCAAAAATATTTTAGTAAGCAAATGTCATTATGTCATTCATTTGACACTATTTCAGTTACGTAATGAAGTCATTACAAAACTCAGTTGCGCAATGAAACCATTACATAACTGAGTGGTGTAATGAGCTTCATTACCTAACTGAAATAGTGTCAAATGAGTGACGTAATGCTTTACTTATCCCACTGGATTAGATAATAGTATATTATGTAACAAGTTTTATAAACGCCACTTTAGTCAAGAGTTTTTTAAGCACGAGCGGAGCGTAGTGCAGCGAGTGTTTAATAAACGAGTGTCTAAACGAGTTTATATAGTGTGTTACATACTATACTTTTTCTACGACCACAAATTTAGACAATATAACATCATATTACTTCATTAAGATTTTGAATATTATGTTAGGTTAAATTATGCTTGACAAATGGCAAAGTTGACTGTTAAAAACTAACTTGATTTTAGTTTTGGCAGTGGCTAATAAAGAAAATACTGTTTGAACCTAACTTCACTCCATGACTAAAACGTCGTTGCCAACTTCAGCTCGTGACTAAGAGGCTCTTTAGTAACACGTTATGAAGGCATGATTAAAAGGTCACTTAGCGACGTGTATGTTAGTATATTAAATATGATTTTACTTAAAGGAGTAGAAAAATTATTTTAAATGTAAATTAAGATTATTAGCAACCGGTCGTAAGTTTGAATGGTTAAAAATGTTAGAACACGTTGCTACTAACGAACTGTCTAATGAAATCATTTGAACACGTTGCTACTGTCGACGTAATCTAATGAATGCATGTTATTAAACAGTCGTTTTAAAAACTTAAAACTGCCAACTAAAAGTCAATTTTACACACTTTCGTAGATATAATATTTAATTGCACGATTTATGGATTAAAAAAAAATATGTACCCCTCGACATTGAAGCGTTCCTCTGCCCTATGGGCCTCTACAACTAAGTTCCACATTTGTTATAATAGTATATTGTATGTTAAGAGCTGAAAGTGCATTCTTGCCGCTTGCGCATTAATATTGCTGGTTGAGACGAAGCCGAAAGCCGAATTGGTATAAAAGTACAATTTTTAAAAAAATCTGCAATAAAGAAGGTAAATCGACATTAGAATACGAGAAATCGGCAGTGAAGTAATCCACTGTTTTACAATTTTTTACAGTTGGAGGGATGGCAGATGAGTGACTGAAAACATCAACCTAACCTACAAGAATTGGCTAAAAAATTTTTTACGATTTTTCGGTTTAAAAAAAAAGTGCTTCTTGACACTGAAGCGTCCTTTTATCTCTCATGTTTAGGTCACTTGATTAAAACACTAAGTGTAAGGTACCGCCATTCCACTCCTCGTGTGAGAATGTGACAAAATTGTGAGATAACGATAACAAATACAAATTTCCCAAGTACAATAGGAAAGACACTAGTTTCTGGAAATTTTCTTTTTGGTGTAATGGCCTGCTGTAAAGTAACTTATTGTCAAATTGTGGTTTTATCCCCAGTTAGAGAAAATTGTGCGACAAGGATAGATATAAAAATTCACTTCTCCTTACACTTTAGTGTGTTGATCTAGTGACCTTAATTCATGTGTTTTTTTGTCTTGGCTCTACGGGGTTCGGCAACTAAATGCTACATTAGTGATAAAAAGTCAAACTTCAGCGTCTTAGCATAGGGTGCCTTAGTATACAACTAACTGTGTGAGATCACTAAATCACGTTAGCTACTCTAAAAGAGGTAGGAAATAGTATATTATGTTATTAGGAGCAAAAGTTATATTTTATGTGACGTGGCTGGACAGTTTATCTGCCGAGCTTGCGAAGCAGATAAGTACAGCCGAGACACATAAAGATACTTTTGCACCGAATTACATATAACATGTTTTCTTTAAACGTTTATAAGAAAATCCGAAGAAAATTACTCTATCTCGCCAGGGACGTATGTAAACTGCAGCGGCTTAATCCTCATTAGCATGTAATAGCCAGGTAGTGTCTCCAAAAAGTATGTAAATTGCAGCGGGTTCATGTTAATGACGGGCGCCGTGTAATTACCATGATCTGATGAGCGCCTAATGATGGAATTCCATACTGTAAAATTTATGGTATTCCATTTTGAAGATGTGTTAACAAATAGACGAACTGTTGCAAGAAATTCTCACTATTCATTCAGCAACGAAACCGAACGTTCCTACGCTAAAATGAATAAAGTAATGGTTGTTGAGAGCGAACGCGGCAGAAAACTGCTCTTAGCAGACGGCTGCAAGTTTTATAAAAAGGAAACTTTGAAGTCTTTGGGTTTGACCTTGGAGCCGTACAACCCAAAGATCAACGCGTCTCAAGGTACTTGGATTACCTAGTTGACACCTACGTTTCCGAAGAGGCTCTCTTTCCCTCATCTATCTGGACATCATCCTCAGCAGAGATGTGTCGAACGACTAATGCATACGAGTCGTTCCACTCTCATTTCAATAAAAACTTCGACACTTTCCATCGAAATCTGAACATCTTTGTTCAAACTCTCTTGGAGTATCAGACCGAAACTTACGTCAAAATGAGGAGCATCGACTGCAAGAAAAAAGTGAACCGCGAAACGTTGAATAAACAACAGTTTTTAGAAGTCCGTTTGTCCGCGTACAAAAACGGATGTATAAATAGACTGAGTTTCTTGCAGCAAGTATGCCATCACTTTGGCGATACAGTGATGCACAAGAAGTAATTTTATTTGGCGATTAAAAAAAATTTAAAAAACATATCGAAAACACAAAAATACTTGATTTCCATCATTTTTAAACACGCCGAATATATATTTAATATGTATATTTCGCCAGTCCCAAGCCTGAATAAAGTGTGATGGGAAATGATTTGATTAGTTGTCGATTAATGTTAATGTTAATTTTATGACCCCGCTGCAATTTACATACATCCCAAAAACTACCTGAACGGTGCCCGCTGCAATTTACATACCCTCACTAATGATCCGCTGCAGTTTACAAACGCCGCTCGCCAGCGGCATATAATATTATTTGCCGCTGACGAGCGGCAGATAATATTATCTGACGCATGGCAATAAAGTAATAGTTTAGCATCATCAATCCAGCAGAATAATACCACATTTTACTGCCGTTTGAAGAAAAACAACATTTAACAGGTGTTCAAACTATTTTGAACATGAATTTAGGGAATAAAGTGGAATAGAGTGAAAACGGAAGTGCACGCATTTAACCTACAAAAGAACTGCATAAATTACGCCAGATAAAATATGGGTCATGTTTCTGTGCCGCGATAACAAATAAGTGCAAACTACGCACGTAACAAGCGCCAGTTCTTTAGATTTCAAAACAGACGTTGCAGTTTTTAATTGTGTATTACCGCATGTCAAATGCACAGCGCAGCAGTTCTGTAAACTAGTGGGTCAAAATAACAAACTTAGCGTTTAATATTACGTTAGGTTACACACATATGATTGTAATTATTAATAGTAGGGCGTAAATATGGCACACATTTATTGTATAAATAGCTCTGTGATATGTAGTAGAATTTAATATACGCTTAACCACTAACGTGTATTCATTGACGAAGGGATGAATATAGGCTACAAATATTCGTAACAAGACGGTTTGGCCTGACCGTCTTACCCTCGTCTCTTAACAACAAAACAAGACTCCATCTCCCGCAAAAACTAAACTGGTTTTACAGCAAAACATAAAAGGTGTAAGTTCCAATTAATTTAGGGACACATCCCTTTAACAACAGGTTCAAAAAACGAGTTTGTCAATGTAAAATTTTCCATATGCGCTTCTAGTAAGTGCATCAATATTTTTTTCTTCAAACGTTAGTAAAATGTGACATTATATTATACTCGTAATACTGCTCGATTGATAATGCTAAACTGTCACTTCATTGCCATGGCATCTGTTGAAGCATCATATTTAATATTTACTTGAGAATAATCCTAGAAATTGTTCGTGGCATTAGGAGCTGCAGCCAGGTTAATTTAAGTCTTGCTCATCTCCCGCTGTCCAGCAATCTATCATACTTAAGATCCTAATCTTGGATTTGCATGTCATTTGTAAATACCATCTGCAATTTAAAACGGATGTCATTAGTTTATTGTTAGAGCTTTCGGCGAAATGCAGCTCTCTCTTGCGATGGTCGACGATTCCTTCCCCCTACTCCTAAAGGGGTGGTTTAACGAGTGTCCGAGTTTTCTTGGGCTCGAAGAGACAGACACGACCAGAGTCACGTTAAGACACCGAGAGATATACATCTCCTCTATAATCAGTACCGGCAAGTTTAAATTTGTAATTATACAGTCCGCTTTTAGTGTTACATTGGTGTATATATTGTAAATAAAGTGTTATTACAATTATATTCGTTGTGTTCAATCATTCACGACCGCGACGACTTGCGTGATTCTCCGCCGGTATTTCGTTGTGCCCGTAAGGTTCGGGTCGCAACAGCATCTAAACAACAGAATAGGTAACAATCAGAAATGTAACTCCCTGTCGGCACCTTTAAAGCCTCGGTTTATGGCCTTGACAGCGGCGGCCATAGTGGTGGGACGAAATCTAGGGCCCGATTAAGGTAAAAGACCAAAGCGTACTCAATAATTTTAATATCGATCCCTTGAAAATTGCGCAATTTGAAACTAAAAATTCTTACGTTCAGTGTATGGAGCTAAATGAAAAGTGTCTTGAATCTCTTTCAATGGTGTTTCAATACTCGGAGTTTCTAACAGCGGAGTGCCTGATGCTAATGCAGTGGCTGATGTTGACGGAGTTTCTGTCGATGGAGCTTCTCGTGATGAACTTCATGTACGCATAATTAATTTATTAATTATATATAAGTTAAAAATTATGTTTATGTTCCTAAACACCTAATGTTGAAACCTGTCTAGAGTGCATGGGTCAGCAACTTGGAGGGGGGTGGATATTTCTAAGCTTGGCTATCAGATGGCAGCACAAAGTTCTACCAATCAGAGCCAGTTACTGGCTCTGTTACCAATCATATGTGAGAAAGTAGTGGCGCCATCTCTTAGTACTATCGGAAGGTAGAGTACCTATATGTACTAAGAGTTGAGCCATTGGATCCACAAATCAAGGACCATGTGATGTAGCAAAGATATATTTCATTTGTTTTAGTTAAAAGAACTATGCATAAAGTTTAAAATCGGCAAAAATCAGGTACTCCATGGCTTGTGAATCCAAAAAAAGTTACCCTACATGTCCCAACTCTTCTATATATAGAGACTCTATGACATCAAAGAAACCGACAGTGAGTGTCTCTACTTGTTTGATTTATGTAGGCTGGCTAAACGTTTCCGGAGATGCGCAGTCGTTCAGAAATGAATGTGTTTTGTTTTCAGAAAACATTGAATCTTAGAAAACTAAATTTTAAATCGTATATTTCTATTTCTGTCTAACGTATACAAAGCCCATAAACTGTATTCTAACTCATTTGTCTCGCAAGCTCGGCAGATAAACCGTCCAGCCACGCCACATAAAGTATAACTTTTGCTCCTAATAACATAATATATTTTATTTTATTCTATTATGTTATTATGACAATAACCCCTTGGCAACGAGTTGCATTAAGATGCATTTAAAAGCACTAGTGTTGTTAAGAAAAATAACATAATGATACTTTATTAGCATTTAATCACATGTTGACAGCACTGAAGTGTATTGTCAGTCTATGTCAAATTTGATGTTAGTAGGTTAGGTTTTGTTTGTTATTTGACACAAACTTAACCTGAAAATCTCAAATTTAACATAACCTCACAGTGCTACCAACAATACAGTATTGCGTTTTTATATTACTAGTGATACCACCACTCGCTGTTGTAAGTGTCATTAATAACCATTTTTCCTATTTTGAAAAAGACTAGTATTTTAGGATAAAATAAACCGTGTTATGATATACGTAACGTTATCTGCTTTCTACATTACTCCAGAATTTTAAAAAACTTGCTCCTGGCTTCGCTCGTTCATTCAAACTATTCTCTCGTAATATGAAAAACTTGCATCGTAAATTACTATTATCTTACAGTAGCGCCTATTACCATGCATTATACAACTGTTTTTAGTGACTAAAATGAAGTTTTATTCACAAGTGAGTTTTCATTATTTATACTACTGCATTGTTGGTAGCACTGTCAAGCTATGTCAAATTCGTAATTTTCAGGTTTTGCGTCAGTCCAGTAAAAGATAACTTTCTTGACTTGATATGTAAATAAATATTACTTCTTAGAACTACTTAAGTACCTAACTGTTTTGAAAATAATGCCGTCTGCAAAAAGCTGCTGTGTTTTTAAAATACCATCTAAAGAACACATCTGTGATTTCACGACCTCGTGAAGCTAAAAAAGGCGATCAGTATGACCGTCGGGTAAAACTGTATGTACAGAGCATAATAAAAATATTACATTAACCTTTCGAAGGTACGGTGAATTTTTATCACACCAGTGGTACGGTGGGGTATGAGCACGGAAAGATTTGTTATTAGAATAAAAATTCATATGTCTTTTAAGCCTCTAAATAGGCAATAGTAGCATATTGCGAAATCCGGTGGGTACGACGGGTGTTCTATTCCTTTTATATTTTTCCAGTCAAAAACTGGAGTGTTCAAGTAGCCCTATGGGACGATCCATTTTCATAATGTAGCATAATACACTTCTCTGGAACTCTTGAACATTTCAGACAAACATTGTTTAATGTATCATTTAGCTATAACTGTTTTCTGTCCATTTATCTTAATTGCGCGACTCTCTTGACGGGTAAGTATGTCGAAAAAGGGAATTTTCGTCACCTATCAGAATATTGGAAAAATAAATTGTCCACCATTACTCAAGAGATATAAAGCAGCAGTGTATAACGGTCGTAGGAGTATTCCCTGCTCCTTTTTGATGCTGAACAAAATACCTTTCAAGTTAAATTTCATTATGCCATAGTAAATTGTAGCCAAGGAAGATGCTTATGCACTAAAACCTGCGTCTAAACTCACTTAAGTGCTTAAATGTTTTTTAAAATCATAATAAATGATGAGTCAAAAATACTCTAAGTAACAAACGACTTCCGAGATTGATCCGTGTCATTATTGAGGCCGAAGAACTCAACGTTTCTCCCACTTGCGTAAGAGACTTAATCAGGAGGAAAAGCAAAAGAGCCCGGTAACTTAACATGTAAACCACGCCAGAGGCGAAACCAGCGTACATACATCAAACAAGTAGAGACACTCATTTCAAATGTTGAAACCTGTCTAGAGTGCCTGGGACAGTAACTCGGGGGGCATTTCTATGCTTGACTATCAGATGGCAGCACAAAGTTCTACCAATCAGAGCCAGTTACTAGCTCTTCTAACAATCAAATGTGACAAAGTAGTGGCGCTATCTGTTAGTACAATCGGAAAGTACCCCCCAGGAGCCGTTCAAGGTCATCCAAATCGGTATTTTGACATTAAAGGAACCGACAGTGAGTGTCTCTACTTGTTTGATTTATGTACGCTGGCGAAACTCTTTTGCAAGGGCAGGGATAGAAAAGCACAGTAACTCAACGAGTAAACCACGCCAGAGGAGCAACTCTTCTAACGATCAGAAGGAGAAAGGCTAGAGTTTATACGCAAGTGCGGTCGCGGTTCAGTGACGGCGCGCGTGTCTTAGGAATTAGCACTTTCCACATAGAAGGAAAGAGAAAGCCTTCGTCCCGATTAAGATTCTTAGGGTGTTTGTAAATCTGAATGGCTTCGCGAATATTTCTGCTGAAGGAGAATGAGGATTTGCAGATAATGAAGTTTCATTAAAAAGAATCTTATGGCCGGTATCGTGTTGGTGTTTGGCGATGGCTGATAATGAAAAGAGACCCGACTTGAGACAGCGCTGGTGCTCAGAGATGCAAGTTTTTACTGAAAGTCCTGTTTCACCAATTTATACAGCATTACAAGTGCAAGGGGCTCTATAAACACTTTTAGATGGCATAGTGTTTAATTTATCTTTAGGTGAAGGAAGAACTTGTGAGATTTTGCTCTGTGGTTTGAATACTGTTTTAATCTTTTGTTTTCGAAGAAATTTTCTTACGCCATCGGTAACTTGGTGGATATAGGGAGGAAAGACTATTTATGCAGGAGGATCGGTTTTTGGAGGTTTGGGTGGCTGTGGATGAGGATAGCGATTGATGGCCAACTGTATATCCCTAGCACGGTAACCGTTGTTTCTAAGAGCTTTCTGAATATGTTTAATTCAGCTTGGACATTATCGGGTGGAGATATGGAAACAGCCAGGTGTACAAGTGAATCGATACCGGAAAGTTTTTGTATAGGATGACGGTGTAAATCGGCATGTAGATAGCGATCAGTGTGTGTTTTTGCGATATACAGAATGACCAAGTTTGCCACTGGGTTGGCGAGAGACTTGTACATCTAAGAAAGGAAAGGTGGCTTTTCCGCTGCACCTATCACAACACGCCTACTAACAAGGCAAGTCAGTTGAGACGGCACTCCATGCGATCGTTTCAAAGATAGAGAAAACCTTGCACCACAAAGAGCTTTTGCTCGGTGCATTCCTAGACGTAGAAGGGGCGTTTGATAATACCTCCTTCGATTCTATCTGTGTAGCGGCCGAAAGGCACGGGATCGAACTCTCTTTGATAAGATGCTATCAGGCCGACAGGTAATCGTTTCAGCAGACGAGCTCTCCATCAGAGCGACGGTCACTAGGGGCTGTCCTCAGGGTGGAGTCTTGTCTCCAATGTTATGGTGTCTGGTCGTGGACGGGCTACTAAGGGAGCTCTCTGCGAAAGGCATCTTTGTGCTAGGTTACGCTGATGACCTTGCAATATTAGTAATGGGAAAGTTTGCTGGCACAGTAAGTGGGATCATGCAAGAAGCCCTCATTACTGTACAAAACTGGTGTGTAAGGCAAGGGCTCAGAATTAATCCTACCAAGGCAGAACTTATCATCTTCACCAAAAGAAGGAGAATCGAGGGTCTCAGACAGCCCACACTCTTCGGAAAAGCTCTCCAGCCCTCCGAATCGGTCAGATATCTTGGAGTTATCCTGGATTCAAAGCTGAACTGGAGGACTCATGTAGAGAGACAAATTCAAAGGGCCACTGCTTCCCTGTGGAAATGTAGACGGACCTTTGGAACTAGCTGGGGTCTCAAGCCCCGTGTCACCAAATGGCTATACACGGTGGTTACAAGACCAATAATAACATATGCTGCTCTTGTTTGGTGGCCAGCAATCAGCAAGGCAACAATCAGAAACAGCCTCAACAGACTACAGAGATTGGCTTGTTTAGGCATAACTGGAGCAATGCGCACTGCTCCTACGGCAGCTTTGGAGGTGCTTCTGGGGCTTCCGCCCCTCCATCTAGTGATTGAGGCGGAGGCTAGGAAATCAGCCTACAGACTAAGCCAGGGCCACTTCATGGCCCCGCTTTACATGTTCCATAAAGCATTTCAGGTACTCATTCCTGATAGGGACGATTGGCGTCAGCAACAGCGTCTTTTCACTCCATGGGGCTTATTTGGTACACAGATGGCTCCAGGATGGCGGGGGGATCTGGTGCTGGCATCTACGGCTGTAGGCCGAGGGTCAAACTCACCGTTGCCCTAGGAAAATATGCCACCGTATTCCAGGCGGAGGTATTTGCCATCCTAACCTGTGCTCAGGAGAACCTTCAAAGAGGTTATTCCAATCTGCATATTTACATCTGCACAGACAGTCAGGCAGCACTAAGAGCATTGAGTTCACCCAGAATCAACTCCAGGTTGGTTCTGGAATGTTGCCAGACACTGAATAGACTCGGTACAACAAACTGGGTGAAACTACTATGGGTACCAGGCCATAGTGAAATAGAGGGTAACGAAGAAGCTGACGCTCTAGCCAGAAGAGGTTCTCAAGAGCCTCTCATCGGCCCTGAGCCGGCTTTAGGAATTACCCGTGCCACTGCAAGGAGACAAGTTGAGCGCTGGTTAAGTAACCAATCCAGCGCCAACTGGGCCTCAGTACCAAGACTACGTCAGGCAAAACTCCTCATCGGGGAAATGTCGCCTACCAACACCTTTACTCTCCTGTCAATGAGCAGGAAAAACATTAGGATCGTGACTGGTTTACTAACAGGACACGGTCACCTACAGAAGCACTTATTCACAATTGGAATCGTAAATGATGCCACCTGCAGAAAGTGCCAGTTGGAGGAAGAAACCTCAATTCATGTTTTATGTCAATGTGTGGCTCTCGTAACACTGCGACATAAACATTTTGGAGCCGGCCTGGTGGCACCCCAGGCAATAAGGGACGTTCCTATGGGTAGGATTCTTTCCTTCGCGTTGGAAACCGGCCTCTTTGAACGAGACCCATAACAAATTAGGTGGGAGCACAATGGACCAATAGGTCTCAGTGCAGCTTACAACAAGCCCCATCAGAAGAAGAGAAGAAGAAAGGAAAGGAGCTATTACTTTCTATCTCCATGATAAAACTAATGTCTGGATGTTGATTACTGAGACTGAGATGGTTTAAGAAGACGGGTAATGTGTCTTTATCATGTGGCCAAATAATAAATGTATCGTCAACGTTGACGTATTTGCGTATACAGATTGCGGCAGGCCACTATAGCACCATAGCAAAAGCAAGGGGACTTTACATGTGGCCGTAATTGTATTAAAAAAAATTAAAAATCGAATATATACCTGGTATTTATAATGATCCTAACGGCCTACCGCTATCGTACATTGATTGTTCGTTTGTTAAACACCACGACAGCCACATTCATATTCTCCTTGCTTTTGCAATAGTCCTAGTAGCATACCGTATTCTGTATAAGTTTTATTAGTAAGCCAACAATATAAGATTTACGCCAAATTGTTATTTAAATTTAATATTAATTATTAAAAATTATTACTAATTTGAAATTAAGGGAACGACCACAAACGTGTTCTGATTAGTCGAAAAAAAAAAATTACGTAATAATGTAGTAAAAATTATTACAAGCATTATCACTAGATTGAATTTTATTGGTACATAGCTTCTGGTTATAATTTCTGTAGTTAGGTTAGCCTTTATGTTGACTGGTTCACATCTTAATTATTTTAAATTGTCCTTGGTGCAATACCTACCTAGTTTAAATTCATTTAAAAATTTAAAATTATTAACGTCAACCAGTCAACATGAAATCTAATGTAACTGGAAAAATAGAAACTAGAAACTTATATACCAACACAATTCGATCTAGTGATAATGCTTGCACCAATGTTTTTTCTAGAAAAGGGACTGTAATATATGTATACTGTACGATCAAAAATTATTTTCATATAGAATGGCTATGGAACTAATTCCTAATTTATGAATGCAACTACCATTATACTTGATTTTTGAGGCTTTCACGGCCATTGTCATTAAGTAACAGACGACTTCCGGGATTGGACCGTGTCATGATTGAGATCGAAGAACTCAACGTTTCACCCACTTTCGTAAGGGGCTTCATCAGGAGGAAAAAGCAAAAGAGCACGGTAACTCAACGTGTTAACCACGCCAGAGGCGAAACTCTTTGCAAAGGGAAGGGACAGAAGAGCACGGTAACTCAAGGTGTGAACCACGTCAGAGGCGAAACTCGACTGACTATCGGAAGAAGAAAAGCGAGAATTTATAGGCAAGCGCCGTCGCAATTCAGCAAATGCCGTCGCGGTTCAGTGGAGGAGGGCGGGGCTTAGGAATTAGCACTTTCCACATAGAAGTAAGGGGAAAGCCTTCATCCCGATTGAGATTATTAGGGTGTTTGCAAATCTCAATGGCTTCGCGAATCTTTCTGATAAAGAAGAATGGGGATTTGCAGATGATGGAAGTATCATCAAAAAGGATCTTATGACCAGTATCGCGTTGGTGTTCGGCGATGGCCGATGATGAAACGAGACCTGACTTGAGTCAGCGCTGGTGCTCAGAGATGCGAGTTTTCACTGAACGACCTGTTTCACCAATGTATACAGCATTACAAGAGCAAAGGACTCTATAAGCACCTTTAGATGACATAGTGTTTAATTTATCCTTAGATGAAGGAAGAACTTGTGAGATTTTGCTCGGGGGTTTGAATACTGTTTTAATGTTTTGTTTTCGAAGAAACTTTCCCATGCGGTCCGTGACTTGGTGGTTATAGGGAAGAAAGACTATTGCTGCAGGAGGATCGGGTTTTGGAGGTTTGGGTGGCCGTGGGTGAAGATGGCGATTGATGGAAGACTGTATATCCCTAGCACGGTAACCGTTATTCCGAACAGCTTTCCGAATGTGATTTAATTCAGCGTGGATATTATCGGGTTGGGATATGGAAACAGCGCGGTGTACAAGAGAATTGATAACGGAAAGCTTTTGTGTAGGATGATGGTGGGAATCGGCATGTAGATAGCGATCAGTGTGAGTGGGTTTGCGATATACAGAATGACCAAGTTTGCCACTGGGTTGGCGAGAGACCTACAAAACTTTCTTCTTTTTTAACGATTCTGGACATTGTGGACAAAACTAATCGTGATGCTGACTTTTTCGAGAAATAATAATATCACCATTCGATTCTTTAGTATGACTTTTATAATAATTTTTTTTATCCCAACTCTCTACGACTCACCGTTCTTTAAAAAAAAATACTGATACGGGTGGTCTCATTCACCCTGTATATATGAATATATATGAATTCTAACATAATTTAAATGTTACCTGAAATAGAGTGGAAGATTGATATAAGATACTTATTTGAGAAATGTTATTCAATATAGTGGATGTTAAACTAAATGTGATAATAGATTATGTAGAGTGTTGAGCTTTAAAAATATGCAAAAAGAATATCCCTAGGGTGGTATTAATAAATATTGGCACAAAAAATTTTTGATAGAAAACATGTTATAATAATTTGTAAAACGCTGAAATTTTAAAATAAACCCTTTCGTAATATGATTTTATTAATCTATTTGGTCTATAAAAGAGTATAATTAATATAAAATAGTCGAGAAGAGAAACAACGCTAATTTTAAAACAAGAAGATTATATAATGAAAATATGGAGAGGATGTGTATGGTAGGAGAACCATAATTTGGAATACTATAGGTTATTGAAGTAATTTCTGGAATTGGATGTTGAACTTAGTTTATTGTTAATTAATTACATCATGTGATTTGGATAGCATGAGCTGCCTTCACTGGAAGTAGAACACATCAAGTTTCTAGAGTGAACATCTTGAGAATTGTAAAAGGTTTTTCATCTAATAGTATTGTACTTTGCTGAGCTTCTTAATGGAGTGACGTCTTGTGACTTACACTTACACCAGGTGGGTTGTAAACGTCTTATTTGGAGGGGACACATTGTATCTACTGCTGGAGCATCTGGTCGAGGCTCATTCTACTGAGTTGTATGCTGATTAAAGATTTAGAAAGGAGACATTCCAGAGGGTGTTTGCAGTTCCTGAAAGTTGGTTGAGTCTATGCTGGGGTTAGTCTGCAGTTTGAGAAACTTCTGGAAGCAGTTGGTATGAACTTGGATCATTGAAAAGGCAGATCAAGTTCTTTGGACGAGTTACAGCTACAGGTATTTATTGAGCAAACTAAAATAAACAGTAAAAGAACGAAGTGAGGTAATTAAAAAGGAACTACTTACTATTTCATGTTTATTGAACGACAGGTAGTGTAACGAAGAGGTATTTGCGAATTAATATTCCACTTGAATAATTTTAAGTGACACTGACGTTCATAGAAATTGTCACATAATTTTAAAGTACGTTTTTATTAAACAAACGATTTTTTAAGTGTAATAACAGTCTTGATAATGCGTAAACCGACCTGTTTTAAGAGTAATCATGTTCTGCTGAGCTAGAAATATTTAATAATTTATGAATGGCATATGAATTAATTGAATTTATCTTAAAAGAGAATGTGTCTAAACCTAAATAGAAAGAGAAAAGTCAAATATAACAGTAAATATAACAATTTTAGTCATAACGTATCATAAATAATAATTGTAGAGCAAAACAGTAAATAACTATAAATACGCTATATGTATACAATACATAAGCATAGAAAGTTAGGTGCCGTAACGTATAACATAGCAATATATTGTAGTGGTCGCAATTTAAGATTGCTAATTATTTCGATAAATCATTATTTCTAGATATAAAATTATTTTTGAATGAATAAATTAATTGTTAATTTAAAAGTACAAGGATAAATTTGTGGAGTAAAAGAATAACATAAATATTTGAAAGTTACTAATACTAATACTGTTAAGTGGTCAATATTTGATCAGAAAGGTTCTGGCATATGAATTGATTTGGTTGAGATAGTTGTTTGGTAATATAATTATTTGGATCAGAATTTTTATTAATTGATAATTGAAATAAGCTATAGAAGAATGAAGGTGAAAGACAGACTCAAATGATTATTTGAAGGAAGTCGATTATAAAGTGTCATAATAAAATAAATTATATAGAAATGTATCCAAAAGGTTAGTTGGTAAAAATTTGATATAATAATTATTGCTGGGGAAAATGGGGGGAATTAAAATAACAAAAAAAATTCTAAAAATATAACATGTTCTTATAGCAAAATTAAATTAATAGTTATTTATTGTATAAGTGTTTTAGATGGTGTTTTATCCATGCAAGAATGTTTAAACGCGAGAACGCAGTTCGAGCGTTTAATTTTCTTAAGTAGATAAAACGCAACTAAAACACGAATGCAATACAACGTTTTATCCAACAACTCAACAAATATCTAAAAAAAACATACGTTTTGTATTGACAGCCATGAAAAGTCATAGTGACAATTTGGAAACTACCGAAAGATCAAGTGTTATACGTTTGGCAGTACTGAAGTGTATTGTCAGTCTATGTCAAATTCGAGAGGATAATAGGTTAAGTTTTGTTTGTTATTTGACACAGATTGCAACACCACCTATAAATACAGTTTATAGGTGGTGTTGCAGATTGACGCAAAACTTAACCTACAAATTTCGAATTTGGCATAGCTGGACAGTGCTACCAACAATGCAGTAGTAAGTGACATGGTTTTATCCCACTAGTGGAATAAAGTAATTTTATTATTCCACTAGTGGATAAAGTGGTACTTTAGACGGTTCATAAGTGTGGATAAAACTTCAATTATAAGGTGATTGTGGATGAATAAATAAAAATCATTTAATACATGGTTATTATTGACTGGTTGTTGTGTTAAAGGGTGTTTAATTAAAATTAACTACAGGAAGAAATAGAATGGGTGATTTTGTGTTGTGTAGTTTTGAAGTTAATTCGTTAATTTCAGCCGGTGATGTCGGTTCAATCTCAGTTGGGTTCTGACTGTTGAAGTTATTGTTTGTTACAACTATAGTCTGTTCAGTAAACATAAAAACACAAAGTGGCCTTTGATTTCCAAAATTTCATGAGTGTACTTCCAGAATTTATCTATGTCTAGGAATGTATTTACAAAAAGTTACTAATACAAATAGGTTAAGTGTGTGACATTTACATCCCATCTGTCGTAAATGTTGTAATTAACTACTTTTAAGGGTATTATACAAGTACTGTATTGGATATTATTGACGTGGCGGTTATTAATAGGTATTTTAATTACATTTAAAAAAAACTTCGGATAAGAATTTCTAGAAAATATCTACTTTGACACTGACAATCAGAAATATTAATTGTCATTTTTAAATTAAAATCTGCCTGTATACAGGTGTGGAAACCTTTGCAAAACAAAATACAGTATCCCTAGTACAAAAATTATATGCACATGCCAACTTCAAAAAAATTTAAATGTTTTTGTGTTTACTGAATGCCCCTATATGTGACGGC
Organism: Agriotes lineatus; assembly: GCA_940337035.1. NCBI lineage: Eukaryota > Metazoa > Arthropoda > Insecta > Coleoptera > Elateridae > Agriotes > Agriotes lineatus. Next base: position 242,669,419 of record OW679194.1, on the reverse strand, counting down.
CCGAATATATTTTAATTCAATTTCTCCAATTTGTTCACTAAACGTCCGGCAACTTTTCTCGCGTCTCGGTGCTTACTAGGTTGACTATCTGGGATTTCTTTAAATTTTGGAATTGCAGTGTTTGCGCTTCTTCGGCACATGTGCATTTAATGCAATTTCCGGCTTCCATTTTGGAAAACGGGCATTTCTAAATCCTCTTCCGAACTACAAGTTGCTTTTTTCGTGGCCCCGTTTTGGTGACACTTGATGAGTGGAATTATCCCGTAAAATGCATATAGTCCGGTGGTATTAGTTATTTTACGCGTACCTCTATTCAGTATTGAATGATAGTTTCTGAAGCAGGAACCTTCAGGCCGTTTAAAATTCGTAAAGTAGGCTTTGCTAGTTTTTTTATTGCCGATGGGCTGACGTTTAGATTCCATTTCAGGCCTTTTCTTTTTAATTGTTGGCATCCTTCGTCGACGAGCGCTGCTTATTACTGGGGCTGGTTTTAACAGTCTTAAGTGTTTCCCATGGCTTCGGAAACTTGTTCCTGTCGCCACCTCTGCATTCATCGTGGCCTCCTTTGACTGCGATCTGTCGAAGTCTACACCGTCGGCTGTGCATCACGTGGAGGAGACGAAACAGCTACCGCAGGTCTCCTCTCTTGGAACGAAAGGTTAGACTTTTCTTGTACGCTGCGTCATTAATCTCGTGAACGGCGATATCCAGGGCCCCAGCTGGTGACAGCAATTCGACCTGGAGGTGCCGATAGCACTTCGTATCCTGCCTTTGCGACTACAAATTATTGTGCCAATTCCATATCTTCCATTTCATAGCAACCATCAGTTGCTTTATGTCGCTAATTGCCTTTTGTATTGCCGCTGTTAATTAATTTGTAAAAATAGCAAATGGGGCTTATTTGTATAACTCAATTTAAGAGCGCGCTTATAACGAAGAATTTGTTTGTGTTTTCTTCCAATTCACACGAAAGCTGCATTTAAGCGCAAATTAGCGTATCACAGCTGCTGATGCCTCCGCGATTTAAGCGATAATATATTATAGACGCTTTTTCTTGTGCGCTTTATATAACGCACTCATTTTAGGGACCTCTTCGCTGCCGGCTGTTTGCGCCTAATATTCTAGTCTCGCCTGTTAGCTGGCACGAGACCCGTGTGCTATTTAATTATCGGGAAAATCAAGTATAATAGATCAAACGTAAATTTTCACTGCTGGACTCACATTGAGTTTAATGAGCCCAGTTTAATGATTAATTGTGGATTAGCGCTGATGAAAATGCTGTTAACTTTTTCACTTTCACGATATTACAAGCTATTGCGATACTTTTATTAGAGTTGTGATGCATATATGTGTTCGGAGGGAAATTTTAATGTTCTTAAAAAGTTATGTGTTTTCTTAACGTATTGTGGTAATATTAAATCTTTGGTACTCGATTTTATTTTGTTCTTTTATTTTGTTGTTTATTATTGTAAGAGATTACCGAACATTGCAGTAAGGTCGATAAGGTAAATGGGTTTATTTAATGGCTTGTTTCGACTTGTTGGTGAGGTTGCGTCCGCTATTTAGGACCGATAGCGTTTGCTTCCCATTGTGCTTTGGAAAATTAATAGGTTTGTTTTATTGTTTTCCTCCACCGCGACTACGTTGAAGCTGGATAGAGATCCACGCCCCTCTTTGAGCTAGCCCCAGCACTTCTTTTTAACGTCCTCCTGTGTGGTGACTTTCACTCTGATGATGCAAGCTGCAAGGTCTTGCGAAACGTTAGTGAATATGGATGCACAAACAGCAAAACGGCCAAATCTGCCTGAGTATCCTCGTTCTCAAGATACTCAAACAACACGAGCCACCAAAGAGCATGGCCATCGCGCGGGTTTTTGCTCGACTTCACAAGGTGCAAAGCACATTAAGCCAGAGAATGCTGGGTGTTCATCTAGAAATACTACGCGGTCTAAGCCGAAATTCTATGCTAAGGAGAATAATTCGAGTAACCGCGAAAGCCTCAAACAGTACATACATTCTGATTCTGTGGGTACGCTGGTTAGTTAGTGCTTTTAGGTGTGGCAGTCTAGTCCTTGCCATTCACGTCTAGTCCTGTTTTTTAGTTTAATTAAGTTTATTATTGCGAGTGTTAAGGCTGGTTGAACACTAGATTTCACTGCTTCCGTGTACTGGCTAGCAGCCTCGTCTATGTCGTTAGTCGAATGAATAGGTCCAGGGTTTTTGATGTTTTTATCTAGCTCGCGTTGAAATTTGTTTCTATCTATTTTGCCTTCTGTTAGCCTGGGTAATGCAGGTATTTGCTGTGGTTCATTGTGACAGGTAAGTGATCTGAATCGAGTTGATTCAGGACAGTTTGATAGACAGGTTTTTAAAAGTTTTTAAGTAAGACGAAGTCTAAGATATCCGGTCTGTAATCTAGTCTATAGGGATAGTTAGGTATAATCATTCGGTCTGTAATCTAGTCTATAGGGATAGTTAGGTATAATCATTAGGGATCGATATTTGTATGTTTTGGTTAGTCAATATTGCGTTTAGCCTGGTACCATTCGGGTTATCAGCTCTACACCCCCAATATTTAAGTTTGCAGTTTAGATCACCAACTATTAATGCTGGTTTGTTTGTGTGAAGTATTTTAATTATGTCTTCTTCAAGTATTCGTTTGTTCGGTTGTTTATAAGCTACATAAAGTGAAATTTCGGTTTTATTATCTAATGTCATATTTACAGCTACTGTTTAGAGATTTTCAAGATGTAGATCTACTAACGAATGATGTGCTAATTTTCGTTTGATTACTATTGCCACACCTCCTAATGCTGTCCGCGTTTCGCTGTCTTTTCTGTATATTTCTTAACCCGGTAGTTTGAAGGTTTCTGTACTTAGAAGATGTGTCTTGGTGATGCACGCCACTTCCACGCTATGCCTAAACAAGAATTCAACAAATAAGCTGCGCTGTCTCTTTGTGCCATCGGCCACGCGGCGTTCTAATTAAGAACAGTTATATTATTGTGTATTTTTTATTTGAATCCATAGGAGGATAGTAGTTGTGTTGTAAGAAGGAGCATACTCTTATCAAGGTGTGGTAATATTATCTCGATTATTTTTGCAAAGATACTGGTCAGTAAGTTCGGATCTTCCTGATTATAGTAGTGGTTACTATTGGGTTTAGTTGGTAGTCATGAAAATCTATTGAATTCTTGTTGATCTTGTTTGTTCATTGGTTGATTGCTTTGGGTATTAGATACTTTAGATGGGGCTAGTGAAGCTCATGCTCGTATTCGATTTTGATTTAGTTGATTTTGTTGGCTGCTGACTTTTTGATTGTAGTTACATCCTTTAAAGTTAGAGGGATGAAGTTCTTTACAGTTAACGCATTGGAGGGGACCAGTGTATTTTGTTAGCATTTATTATACTCATGGTTATTTATAAATTTGACGCATTGGGGCTTCAGTTGGCAGTAATTCCGGGTATGTCCATAGAGCTGGCATTTTTTACACGGTGGTATGTCTTCTGATTTTCTTCTAGTTTCAACTTATATTATTTTATATTGTATTTTTTATAAGTTCATACTTTCTTTAGCAGTTTCAGTGTTTTTCAGGGCTACCGCACATAGCGGTATGGACCTTCTGTCTTTGCTATAAAGACGAGCAACTTTAATCACTGGATATTTTTGGTTATTTAACTCATCTACATTTTCGTTTTCAGTGATTGAAACCGGTAGGTTACGGATTATAACTGATAATTGGTTCCTTTCGGGGTCTTTAAAAGTGCCATAGTTTAATTTATTATGTAGTCTTCTATTGTGCTTAGATTAATTCTTAGGTTATCATCTTTTTGTGACGTTTCAAATTCCCCTGTTGTGATTTCTTTAAGATCCTTTATAATTTCTTGGCGTTTTAATTGGGCAGCGTTGTGTAAAATGTGGGTGGAATTTTTACTTTTGTTTCTTGTGTTGAGGTTGAAGGATTATTTTGTTCGTTGGTAATTATTTTTCGACTGCTGCATCATATTTGCCTTGATTAATAATGTTTGTGGCGTTTTGAATGCTATCGCTAGATAAATAATATTTGTTGACTTTTATTAGAGGATTACGTTGGAAGTAGTATTTTTTATTTAGTGTAACTGGAGGTGAGAGATCATTATTATTCCTCTTACCCACTATTTTGGGACAGAACCCCCCCCTCCTCGCAGGAGTTCGTTTATTGTGCGAATATATTTGCGATTCACAGGTAGCAAGAGTTTATTTTAGTCATGATAACTATGCACTAACGATATGCACTTGACCTCAGGTCAGCTCACGAGTGCGTTACTTGAGAATTCAGAGAATGAGGCCGCTAGCAACCTTATTCGCCGAAAGTCAAACACGAACCTATTACTATCATAAAATGATAGCAAACTTTTAACCTTGACCTACTCGTATCACTAGTTCACTAATAGTTTAGATACACGGGTCATTTCTGATAAATATTCAAAATTTTAACAAATCGTTACAGATTGTTTGCTTGCGTTGAGAGCTGCTTGTGCTTGGAATAAGGTATGTAACTAGTTATGTTGAAAGTTTGTAGTAAAAATGCCAAATTGTGTCTTTAGACAATATGAAATTGGCAGTGCTGCTTGCAATAATTGGAGTATCGGTATCGTGTGCAGACTATGTCCCAGAGGAGTTTGCTTTTGGAAATGCCAAATTTACTGCAGAAGTGTATCAGGTAAAGCTCTTGAATATGTTTGTCTCGGTAGTAACTAAAATGTCTACTATAAACTAGAGACTCAGTGCAGAAAATGCGGAAAATGTATGCAATATTATATTGTATGTTAAGAGCTGAAAGTGCATTCTTGCCGCTTGCGCATGACTGTTGCTAGTTGAGGCGAAGCCGAAACCAGCAATCATGCAAAAGCGGCAAGCGCACTTTTAGCTCGAAACATATGTACAGTCGCGGAACTAAAAATCCGGACACTTAAACTAATTCAGTGTATGTCTTACTTTACTTTACTTATCACGTTACGTGGTGAAATTAGTCAAAGTCAAAATAATTACTCGTATATGACAGCATGCCTCATTTAAGAGTCGAACAAAAAATGCAAGTAATTACATTACCCAAAAATTGCAAAAATCCGCTATAACACTCGTCCGGATTTTTAATTCCGCGACTGTACATACTATATTTTCGACGACTGAGCATATTATTAATGGAAAATATCATTCATTCATTCATAATATATAGCCTCTTTTACCTTTCGGTGTAGAGGACCATTCATATTTCATTTTATTGCAAAAATTAATTGACAATCAAGTTAACATTACTCGCGCAGTCTATGACATGTGACGCGATTATTTCAACAAATGACGGGCGGGGAAAGGAAACATTCGGACGTGGCTACCTACTTTGTTCACGCGGAAACCCAAAACGCTGGGCGAGCGGCAAAGTGATGAAAACACACGCTCAGCGGCAAATGTCAACTTTCTGTTGTCAAATGACAGTGGGAACAATCTACTTTCGATGTCAGTCGTCGAAAAAATATTAACTTGATTTTTTTTAAATGCATTGCTGCGCTGCCCCTAATTATAAACTATAAGGAAATAGATTGTTGTTTCGATCATCTACACTGTTAGCGTAATAGTTGGCGAAAGACTTATCATCAAATAAATGTATATAACAGTCTTTGTTGTTTAGTAAGATGTAGTAAACCATGACAATTACGCATCCAGATACAGTGTCCTCTAATTGTTTGTTGGAGAAAAAAATCGTCTTATTTTAAAATTTCAAAAAATTCGTTTAAAAGAAAACGAAGCTTTACTTGTCAAAACCAAATTTAATGTACAGAGTATCCAAAGCTAAGAAATGAGAAATATACTCAAAACGAAAGTAATCTTATTTTTATCAAACACAAAGCTTCGTATATTTTTATTTCGGCTTAAAAGGGTTCTATTGGTCGCTTAAACTGTTTCTATACGGGATCATGATTATGCAGTGTATGTGAAACAGTATAGATAGTCCCAATAAAGTTTTACAAAAGAATTTCACAAACTAATATACAAAACCTTTAAAGGGCTTTAACCAGAACTTCCCTCGAAAGTGGACGCTGTGACACTAAACAATTTTAAAAATCAAAGAAAACTAGGGGTAACAATATCTTAACGTTCTGAATAATGCTGAAACACTAAAAGGAAACACTTGGTAATGCAAACTGCATCTATTTTTAAATAAAAAAACAGTACCGGTGGTGGGATTCGAACTACGGAACCTGGAAATGCGATTTCAACTCCACCCGTGTGTTGCACGCGCTGATGGAGGACCTCTCGCGTCCGTGAGATGCGTGGCGGTATTAAAGGGAACGTACTTATTGTTACCCCTTCTGGCTCGTTTTACATTTACTCTGTATCCGTTGGGTTCTATTTTCGTCAAGTGTAAAGTCTGAACTATGTGCAAACTCTTACTTTTAGCTATTTCTAAGTTAAATTAAAAATAAATAAAAATTATTTTTTTCAAGTGGTCATAGACAGAGAGAAAATTGAGAAAACTTAGTTTTCGTCATCTAGGACCCTGAAACGTGGAGATCTGAAGAAATCTCGAAAGGTGATTTTTCGCCATTACAATACTTATTTAGTTCAGGGAGGTACAAATATCAGAGAATTATTTTTTTAATTTTGAATATCTTTACAAAAATCTGTATTTGTCAATATTTTATAATTTCAAGACACTTACTCATTGGCATTGTGCTCTTAAATGAAAAGTGAATATAATTTAGCTTTTAGTTTACATTTAACTGTATTTCTACTTCTCTAGTCTAAAAGACGAAGGAAGTATTGTAATCGCGAAAAAATCACCTTCCGAGATTTGTTCAGATCTTAACGTTTCAATTCCGTCTGTCTGTATGTCTTTCTGTCTGTCTGTCTGTTGGCGGTATAACTCAAAAACTATTTGTTGGGGGAAGACGATATTTTGCATACACATTATATATCTACCTGGAATGATATCGAGAAAATGTCACAAATATATACAGGGCGTGCACCTAAAAAGTTAAAGTGTTGTTTATTTTTATTTTAACTTTGAAATAGATGGAAGTAGTAATTTGCACATAATTCAGGCTTTACACTTGACGAAAATGGGACCCAGCAGATACAGGATAATGTCGCAAAATAGTCAAAACGTTTCAACAATAACACCGTTTTCTTAAATACAGCTGCGCTTCGAACACACACCTCCTGATAAAGCCCCTTAGGAAAGTGGGCGAAACGTTGAGTTCTTAGATCTCAATCATGACACGGTCCAATCCCGGAAGTCGTTTGTTACTTACTACATACCAGCCAGCCTACATGGCGCAGTATAATCTATCGATGCGGTTACAATTGCATCCGCAGGTGATGTAGATCGAATGCTCCCCCGGATTTTTTTTTAAATTTGATAATTGATTTAATTTGATAACCAAGTGTTTCGCTATATTTTTGCTTTAACTGAGATACAGGAAAGTAACAATTTGAACATAGTTCAGACTTTACTCTTGACGAGAATCCAACAGATACAGCTCCAGTGCTCTTTCTGCTTTACAGCGTAAGAGGTGTCAATGAAAAAAGGTTGCATTGAAGGCAGTCGGAATGCTTTTGCTCAAGTAGTGTTCCGTAGTGCAAGTAGAAATAGCTCATTCGCCTTGCAATATCCCACAAAACGTTGGGATTGCATACCCATCCGCCTGCCCTTCGAATTCGATCACCAGCAATGCTTGTTTTTATTTGAAAATGTATTTAATTTATTAGAAACGTGAAGATATTTTTACCCCTAACTTAATTTGATGTTTAAAATTATTTAGTGTCACAATGTCCACGAGGGAAGTTCTGCGTAAAGCAGCATTTTTTAAATTGTCATTTGCGTGGGACGTTCGCAGTAAAACAATTTCAAGACATGTCTCTTCCATGACGATTCTTCGGTCGGCTTTTCAATTTTCAGATTGATTTAGTCTGAATTATCGAGTGGTTCCATTTATTTTTTTAGTATTATTAGGAATGTTCAAATATTTTTACCCCCTAGTTGACTTTGATTTTTCAAAATATTTAGTGTCACAACTTCCACATCTGTTTTTTTTTCACGAAAAATCAAAGTAATAATTTACATATAGCTCAGGTTTTATCATTGGCTAAAATAAGACCTAACAGATACAGGGTAAACATCGGAAATGGGACAGAATAATATAGTATTTTTATAACGCAGGAGAAACTCGTTCAATTCGAATGCGCCCGTGGCGTAGTTGTTCTAGCGGCAAACCAGAAACTCCCGTCACATATTCGCTGGGAGCGGCGGAGTTCAAACCCCAGTGGATTACATTTTTTTTGCAAATTGATCTAATTCATGCGAAGGAAGTTCCGTGTAAACCTCTTTACAGATCTTTTTAACTTAAGATAAGGCACACAGTTCCAAGGACACAATGTATTATTTTCACTTTAGAGAAACAAAAGTTTTAAGATTTGTAAGACATTGACGAAAAATCAGTACATGCCCAGAATATGCAGTACTATTGTAAAAGTTAAAATAAAACCTTTGATAATTTATATTTTTCTATCAAATAAGAATACATTTTTTCCTGGCTTTTAGTTTAGCTCCTCCATTCACTTATGTAAGGTTTATTAGAGGCTACACAATAATATTTATTTAATAGCAACAAAGAACTGAATTATTTCCATAATGACCCAATCATCATCATTAAAATTTTATTCGGTTCTGCTTGACTAATTAAAATTATTATTTGGAAAACTCAAGAATCAGAGTAAAAAGAGTAAAAAACTTTTATACGACCCGGATGAACGCGCGAACTATTCCCTTGTAATTTTTCAACAGCGCTTGCTTAACACCTCGCACCGACAAAACGGTCAACAAGCTTTCTGTGAAAGCGTCTTGGGAAAGATTCTCACTACTAGGACTCAAGTGTGTTTGATTTTATTTGCATGAATTGTGTTATCTGATTATTTACGTCTTGTTCTATTGTTTTTCTGCTAACGAACTGTGTAACCTTTTCTCTGAATAAAGGAGTTTTCTTAAAGATCTGGCGTAATCCCTCTTACCCTGCCGACAAATTTCATTTACTTTGTTACGCTATTGAGAAGCATTACATATTTATCATACGAGCTCTTCAAAAGTTGTAGCCTATTTTGTTTCTTTCATTTCGTGTGGTTCATGACTAAATTTTTGCAGTTTATTATCCCTAGCTCCTCTAGATCTTCTCCTACTCCTCCTATGAAACATTTTTCGATCTTTTAGATTAATCATCACTGGTCTTGCAGAAAGATTTTCTTTGTAATTCTATATATGCCAAGTCTGGTAATATGTCCTAGCCATATTAATTTGTTTATTCTTATTATACATTCGCAAGTCTTTATATATCTGTGTTAATTCCGTATTAGTTTGTCTTCTCCATACAGCATGTTGTTTTTCTATTCCACTGAACTTTTCTTCCATATTTCTACTTTTTTAATTCTCCACCCACGTTTAAGCACGAAATTACAATTTAATGTTATTCTGGTGTATAGAAATTTAGTTTAATTGATCGCGTTACGTCTCTCTCTCTCTCTCTCTACAGTTAATAATTTTTAAAAGCTACCGACACTTCTCGAGCACACTGTAATTCGTCTTTCTAAGTCTAAACTGTGCCGGGCTCGGTAGCTCAATGTTAAGTGTTCTGACTACCGATCTAAAGGTCGCGAGTTCGATTCCGGTCCGGGTGAAGTTTTTAAAACAAAAATGCGGATGAAAGCCGTAATTCGGAAGTGATATAAAGCCGAGGGTCCGATGTTGCTACGATGTGTAGCATGTAAAAGATTTCTTGCTAGGGTTGGAACTCCTTAGTCTCTGGAAAATTCTAAGTAGAACTCTGACCATATAACCAAGTAGGTGTCTATGGTACCTGGTACTCCGCATGCATAGACCTTGTCCATTACAAACAAACAAATAAACTCTAAACTGCGGTTGCCGTCTCTCGTAGTTTCTACTCCCAAGTATGCTAGACTGTTCAAATGTATATGCTTTATTTGCCTTTCCGCAAGTTACCTCTAAGTTGTGTTGATGTTCTGTTTTTCCCATTATTATGAACTTTTCTGGATTTATTTCTAAGTGCGTGCTTTTCAAGGTTATGTATTAAACTCTCAAATTTTTCATTAGTTATTGCTAATTATATGAGGTATCCGCATACGCTAAGCAATACTAAAAAGCTAAGTGCAATAACAATTCTCATATACCTTTACATGTCACTACAAAAGCTTGCACGTCATTTTACCGAAATTATAATACGTAGGTCAATTTTGATACTTCCACGGAACCTTCTGTGAAACTCTTCCGTCGTTACTCAACAGTATCAACAAAATTAAATTCTCTGAAAATAATTCCACATTCAAACGATTGTTGATATTTCGCGATACTGCGCTTTCAAAGCAAACTTGTTTGTGCTGCTCCTGCACGCATTTCGCAGATAATCCAATTAGGTACAAACCATGCCCTTTTCCAAACAACGGTTCACTCGAAGCATTCACGTGCATCAACCAAGTTTCAGAATATATGGAAACACTGTTATTAACTATAACAGCACGACTCGTATCGTTAATTTTGAGCAAGGGTTAATTTTCATAACATTCAATTTTCACAAAATTCACTCTCGCAAAACTTCAAGTCTCTGGCATGTACAATCTGTCCGTGTGCATGCAAATTTACCTCGTCTTCTTCTAGCGAATCTGGATACAACCCTAATTTAGTATTGTGAGCCAGGTCAATAATGAAGGCCAGTCGATAAAGTCGGATTATGTACGAGTTGTATACAAAGCTTTATGTTCGACTGATAAAATAGAAAAAAACGAGTTTATAAGTTTAACGTTTATTCTGCTACAGAAAAAAAGTTGATGTTAGAGTGCCTTGATGGATACTAACAAGCAGCGCAGAGCTACCAAATGTTCTTAAAACTGTGTAACCGAGTTTTTAATAATTTTAGTTTAGAAAATCAACTTTCATAAGACATATGCGTAACAGGATTATGAGATATTATTTGTATAGGTTAGACTCAGATGCCGAATTCACTCAATTGCCGAAAGGGAATATTCAGTTCGGAAACTCTGTAAAACCTAAATTCGCTCAATTACAGAATTAATTTGCTCAATTGCAGTATTGGCCAAGTTTATTTCGAAAATTGGGCGAATTCGGCATCTGAGTCTAGTATATACATCGAATACAATAGAATATAAATTATTCTTGCAGAAAACCACAAATACATACGATACATAACTAACGCATTTCATATTGGGAAAACAACGTCTATTTTGATAGCTATGGGGGGAGACTGGATTTGCCGAGGGAATTTCGTCGTCAATGTCAATGTCAAGACTTTCTTCACTTTCTTGTCTTGGTTGATCTTGATCATAGTCTTTAGTTTTAGCTGTCTTATAAACGGTTTCAATATTTCTTTTAGATAGCTGAGGGTACTGTTTGGTAAGCGTCATTTACTTTTCCTTCATTTTATAAATGCTGGGATAACCTCACAAATTCTATTGAAGGAGTTTATCGGCATACTTTGACTAACTTAAGAAAATCTACAAGGATCGAAGCATTCTAAATCACTATAAAATGATCCATGATCCACAAATCTGCTCTCTGCACTGACTATAATTTGCACTTGCACGGCATTATTAATGTTGTCATACGAAAGTGATCTACAGTTTGATATTTTATATTTTATTGCTACAGCCGTAGTAACATAGCGTGTAAGTCGGTGATAATATTTGTTTGCTGCTTTCCCTAGACAACGAAACTTAATATTATTATTAAATTCCTAGATAATAAAATTAACAACGCAAGATGCACCTTAAACGTTTTGTTTATAATTCCCAAGTGTTTATGTGACATGTGACACTTACAGGTAATAACTCACGAAAATTATTCCTGGTGACAGGTGACAAACCAATTTAAAAAAACTAGGAAAATGTCGATAAGCAGCGGGAAAATAGCTATTTAAGTCACAAGGAATGTAAGGACCTATTAACATTTGAGGTAGGCAAGTACAAGCCAAGACGAAGTCGCGGCTTGTTGCCTGCCGAAAATGTTAATAGGCGGCACATTCCGAGTTATCTTATTATATTTTTCCAGCTGCTTATCAAAATGTTTCCTAGATTTTTGAAAAAATCGTTTGGTTTGTCACCTGTCACCAAGATTAATTTTCGTGAGTCGTATTACCTGTGAGTGTCACATGTCACATAAACACTTGGGAATTATAAACAAAACTTTTAAGTCTGCATCTTGCGTTGTTAATTTTATTATCTAGGAACTTAATAATAATATTAAGTTCCGTTGTCAAGAAAAGCAGCAAATAAATATAATCACCGACTTACACGTTTTGTTACTAAGGCTGTATCACTGACTTCCATGATCAGCAGCGGGAAAATATAATAAGATAACTCGGAATGTATCGCCTATTAACATTTTCGGCAGGTAACAAGCCGCCACTTCGCCTTGGCTTGTACTTGCTTACCTCAAATGTTAGTAGGTCCTTACATTCCTTGTTACTTAAATAGCTATTAAAGAACAGACGATTGTAAGAATAGTCCCAGGGCGCAACGACTCAGGGCCCACCAGGAAATGCCGGCAGCACTCGCCTGTTCGATGTTCGTACCAGGCTTTCAGTAGCACAATGTGAATATGTGCATTTTCTCAATATTGATGCAGAATTGGTTATGGTTTAATCTTAATCGTTAATATTAGATAAAATAATAAATTGTTTAATTAAACGATGGATGATATGTCAAGATAAGAGTTAAATGGGTTGTTGGTGAACATCATTGATGTAAATTTGGAGCAGGAAGATTGTTAACAAATTACCTTTAGATCAATACAAGACGGCTTCACATTTAATAAAAATAAATATGTAAATGTAATCTAATTAAGCAAAAGTTTACTGTGAAATGACCTTGAAAGTATTGCTCAATAATGTTAAAGCAAGCTAAAATTAATACTGAATTACAAGTGGTTTAAAAAAAGTTATTCTTCATATAAATCATGTCTATAATTACATGAATAAGAGCACAGCTTAAAGAAATTTGCATAAGAATCACATAAAGAATGTATAATTATTGTAAATAACAAATAAGACACAAGGTACCTGCGAGCAAAATTAAAAGCGTGAACTAAAGCGTATCATTAAATAGTATACGTATTATGTATCGAGTGGAGTTTTAGCGGACGAATCGTTTTTAAAGATGAGGCGACGAATGAGTTCCCTAAAACTATTTGCGTACGTGATGCATACAAGATTTTTTGGTATCAACTCTGCAAATTGTCTGCTATAAGCAAAAAAAATGTAAATTATTTTCAATAAAAAAAATTACGTTTTGTGATGTGTTGCTAAGTTACATTTCAGTCCGCTAAAATCCATTAAGGTACTATTCCGCTAAAATAGAATTTCGCGGACTCAAACGAGCCTGTTCAAGTGTCATTTTGCGGAGCGTCTACTAAAAATGTATTTTCCGCCAAACGTAATAGAATTGACACATTATTGATAACATTTTGTTGAGCAAAGTCAAACGTTCCATTACATCAGCAGTTGCTAGGTAATTTACAATAAAACTGTATAGGAATAATATTTCCGTCCTAGGCTGCAAATATTTTTCGAAATATTCCCGTTTTCCTAATTTTTAACATTGAAAATGTTTAACGAACTGGAGATGTGACGCTAGTACTGTGCTTTTTTAACGATTTGTTTCACGCTTGGAAAATGTACAGTTTTTGAGAATTTGTACAAGCTGTACATATTGCAGGTGAATGTTGTTGGTGTCATTTTGAAGCTCTCGTTAAGGGCAAACTTTCTGGATAGGTTGGAAAACTGTAAAATTTGAGGGGGCGAAAATACTGGGGTTGAAATGATTTTTTTGACACGAAACCATTCGATGTTGTTACATCGCGTATTTTTTAAAGATCTAAATTTGATTTGGGGCTAGTTGGAAAGAGGATGAACCAACACTCATCGTACTGGCTGGTTGTTGGGGTTTGCGATCACGGGGGCGAAGTTATAGAGGTAGAAAGCTGAAATGCGTTTGTAGTAAATTGGATGTTCGCATAAATAGGGGGAAAGAACTAAATGTCGAATTTGGTTTTTGGCAGTATGTGGATGACTCTGTGGGGTTTTAAGACCTTAAAACTAATATTTGTGTGAAATTCGCTGTTTGGAGACTTTCTACTTGTCGATTTTGTTTTTTAAGAGAATTTGGAATGTGGTAGTTTTACGGTCCAGGTGCATCTGGGAGTTGCAAAATGGGGAAAACGTTATAATTATCAAAAAAGCCTTAAAACCAATATCTGTGTAAAATTCGCTGTATGGAGGCTTTCTACTGGCCAATTGTATTTTTAAGAGAATTCGGGTTGTGGAAGTTTTGCGACCCAGGTGGATTTGGAGGTTGCAAAATGAGAAAAACGATATAATTTAGAAAAACTTTAAAATCAATATTTGTGTGAAATTCGTTGTATGAAGACTTTCTACTGGTCGATTTTATTTTTTAACGGAATTCGGAATGTGGTGTTTCTGCGGCCCAGGTGCATGTGGGGGTTGCAAAATGGGGAAAACGTTATAATTATCAGAAAATCCTTAAAATCAGTATTTGTATGAAATTCGCTGTTTGGAGGCTTTCTACGGGTCGATGTTCGGGATGTGGGAGTTTTACAACCCATTTGGATTTGGAAGATACAAAATGGGGAAAACGTTAGAATTATAAAAAAAACCTTAAAAGCAATAGTTGTATGAAATTCGCTGTTTGGAGCTTTTCTACTGGTCGATTCTATTTTTTATGAGAGTCAGTGATACGGTTGTGAGGGGGGGGGGGACTAGCCTATTTTCTCATTTTTTAAATAAGGAAAATGTGCATTTTTTTTATTTTGACCCTTTGTGAAGTTGTAAATTTGCAAGTAAATAGTAAATAGCGTGTGGGATTGTATTTTATTTTAACATAAATAATATTACGTGGGTTAAGGTCATTGCCGCGCTGCTATTGTTCGCAGAATATTAGTGGCCACTGGCAGAGTTGGGATGTTAGTGTCAGCTGTTTGTACTAAAACTTAATGGGCGATTGTAATAGAAAAAATTGATGGGGATTTTAAAACTATAAATACGATGCATATGTATATATACCGAAAATGCAAAGTTATTTCGTTTATACAATGTAAAAGCTCCCCATACAACAAATTTGTTTAAAATATATTTATTGAAAAATTAACACCACACTAAAGATACATATCGATTCAACAACTCGAACGTCTAATCACATCTAATTCCTTTTTCATACTGCCCTGTTCCTCCTATTAAAAGCATCTACCTACGCTCCGGTTCTTATATTTGCTATTAAAGCACCTTTCATGTGTAAACAAAATAAACTTTGAATAATAACAATATGTGGAGCCCCCGATCGAAAGGCTTGTAATTCTCAGAAATCCTTTAAAACAGCTAATAAATGTAATAATAAGAATGACTCATACAAGCAATACATCTTCTACAGTTATATAAAAAACTTAATGTAATATCGAATTCAACATCTTTATCTAATTGTAGCAGTACATATCGTAGCTTCTACAGGAATATCGTTCAATATTAATTAATCCTAATAGATAGGCAACTTTAAGCGCAAGACCAGTAGGAGGGGTTGCCTACCCTTTTTGAAATTTAATTTAGAAGGCCCATGATTACGTTAATAAAAAAACAATAAATAACAAAAATTATTACTTCCTGTTTAATTGAGAAAGCAAAAGGGCGCTTCTCTATGCAGAAGCGAAGCAAATTGAAAATCCTAGCTTAGAAAGGATACAAGCAGACAATAGTAAGCCTTTATTTAACTCATACAGCATAGTATTAAAACATAATAATTTTTCAGGCAGATAGGATAAATTCCACAAACATTTTCTTTCTGAAAAGGGCAGTTATTATATAACTGGTAGGTAGACGGCAAACTAATACATACAAATCGTAATAGAGGGTTTTCCTTGATTCAGCTCTTAGTGTCACCTCTTTGACCACCAGCTCTTAGGGCTTCCTCTTTGACTACCAGTTCGTCGGTCTTTTTCATTTGACGCCAGTTCTGGTCAGTTGTATATTCGCCATGGAGAAGTGTGTCGATAAGTTACGAGCGATAAGGAAAAGAGAGGACGCAATTAGAAATCTATAACCAGTTAGGAGATCACTCACCAGTCAAGGGCAACTTCTTTGGTTCGATGAGGAGTTCTTCATAGTTAATGTTGGCAGATGGAGAGGTCCAGGTTCAAGGGTTCTCTGCATTAACAGTATGTTAGTCCTGAAAGGGTTTAATATCGTTAGTTAGACTTAAACCCGCGTCATAGCTTAAATATAATTAAATTAGGGCGTAAGCCTTAAGAATATTCAATAACAGATTAGTTTCAAGTAAAAACAATAGTTACTTACCAGGTGATGTGGCCTGAAGTGAGATTAAATCGTTCTGTGACTGTCAAGTTGGTTTTTGGGTCACTTGTCAAATAATAAGTTTTTTTCATAAAGGACCTTTCTTATACTACATGGAATGATACCAATTAAACTAAATACCGATCATTAATCGTAATTAAGACCTAGGAAAGAGAAATACGAGGGTATAGAGAGCTCTTTATATTTTCAACTTACGAACCGGAGGTTATTAATTAAATAGGTATAAGAAATCTCCTAGATACTGATAGATTCATTAATCCTAACGTTTTATTAGAACAAATTCTAACTTGTCAGAGAAGAATAAAACTTGCTAAATAATTACATAATGTGTATTAAAATTAGAAAGGTATAAGCCTCTAATGCATAACAATTGATTTGTGGGCTGTTAGAAAGAATACGTAACCTTTGTAAACTTATTGAATTTAAAACTTTTTAAATAAAGTTATGGCGCCCATTTCTTCTGATTAATGAACTTTTACCTTTATATGAAAGTGAAACGAACTAAAAATCCCACAATTGTTAAACCCTGATAAGAAACCGTATCTTGAGCTAGTCGGTGAAGTGTAAGCCTTCAAAGGTAAGTAATTAATATTAAAGTGTACAAGATGCTGAAAAGGTTCCAAACTGTAGTACGTATTATTTATTAATGATCTGTTATTCAGTAGAACTTTGCAGGAACGTTTCGCGTGGCGCATAATAAACAATAATAATAATACATATGTGAACAATTTACAAACTTTTAGTTATTACTATCTCTTGTAATTTTTTCAGATTTTGGAAATTTTGTGCCAGACTTGTAAATTAGCAAAATTCATTTTCAATGCATTAACGGAGGTTGGTAAATTGCAACTTTTGTAAATTTTTAAATTACTCATATCGATCGGCGGAAAAATAGTATGCGTATCTTGGACAAAAAGCAACATTCCCAAACTCCTGTGTTGTTGGGCTCGGCATTCGCCTCGTCCAAGAGTATTCACAGTTATCCGGGAATGTTATGCTTTTTGTCTTAGATACACAATGTATTATTAAATAAACAACTGTCAAATTAACATTTTTCAAAATTAAATGGATTCTAGTATTACGTGCATGTAGAAATAAATGAAATGCAAGTTACTAGGTGATAAGAATTAATTAAGAAATAACAAGCTAGAAAATAATAGCACCAACGAGTAAAAACATTATATTGGAACCGCTTTTCGTGCATAAATCGAATAATAAACTAGTAATCAAGTTGAATGGTGGTTTCATTAAGAAGGTTATATCAAGAGATATAAATTAACGCACGAATCATACGTAATTAAGTGGTTCGTGATTGAATGCAACCATGGGCCATTGGTAGAGTTCGTCTACGAAATCATCAAGAGAAGGCAGATATTCTTGAGCGTGGGCTTCACTGCGGTAGTTGGTTTCCATCTGCAAAGCCCAGCGGCATTGGTGAAATTCGTCTACGATGCTGGTAGGTATTTCAGGGTACCGCAGTCAAAGTACTTGATTTTCATCTGCATAGCCCAGCAGTACAGTTAGAAGTAACATCGCCATAAGCACGAGATCTGCGGTGTTGGTGTAGTAAATAAAAAATAGGTACCTAATAAAATCCCCATTCCTGTATCATATACAAATAAATAAATACAAAAGAAAAAACTTGCCAAAATAAACAGATTGTAATTAGTTGCTCTATTCGATAGTAAATATAATTGAGGTTATTTTAAAGAGTAGGCAACGTTTTACTTGTGATAATACGAAAATATCATTTAACCAGTTTAGGTGTTTAGCATTGCATCTTATAGCAATTTAATAAAATTATTATTTTAACCAAGAGTCAAAACCCAATTCTGATTGAGTATTTATGTTATAGCGAGCCAATTGGTATAGAGATGTAACAATTACATTAAAGGGCAGAATACTTGGCTATTCAATTAAATTTGAACCTAATATTTATATGAGCAAATTTTGAGTAGCTACTAAAATAAAAATATTATATTTAATACTAAAAATAATAATAAGTGGCCCTATTTATTGCAATGTTTATAAAGTTCTGGTTGGAGCTTGTGTGGCCTAGGACTCTTACTGTGCTTAATTACATTTATCATTTTTGTATCTCCATTAATGCAGCTTCCTCAAACTACTCGATTGTTTGTCCTCGTATGTCCTCGAATCCTTCTTTCTCTAACTCTTGATTAGTGAAAAAAATCAGTGTGTCTTTCTTCTTACTTCTTTTAAATGTTCTTGTGCTTCCAAGTTCCGTTACTATAAAATGTTTAGTGCTGATTTTTCTTCTTCTGTTGTTTTCACAGTTGAGAGGTTACTAACAGACTGACGACGCCGACGACTGCTTTTACAAATTCAGTTAAGTCAACTGATCTTTTTCACTTGGCTCCCAAGTTTTGTCAAGTTACCAAGTTGATCGTTGCTGCTTGCTCTAACGCTTTCCCCCTGTTTTCCCAGTCTTATTCTATCTTGCTTTCCTTTGATGTTTCATTAAATTTTTTCCTAGTATTAGATCATTTATTGCTTATGATTTAAGTTAAATTTATTATGTACGCTTGATGCCACGACTCCTCCCTGCATTTCGTTTG
The DNA here is from genome assembly GCA_940337035.1 of Agriotes lineatus. Lineage (NCBI taxonomy): Eukaryota > Metazoa > Arthropoda > Insecta > Coleoptera > Elateridae > Agriotes > Agriotes lineatus. The sequence continues at coordinate 242,650,406 of OW679194.1, read as the reverse complement.
AGCTAATTGGGTGGAATACGAAAACTGCCGATATTGCTTTAGGAATTTTCATTAATGTTAGATTTTATCTGATATTTGTGTAACATTTTTTTTTAAATACAGTTGAAACACCTTCATCCTATTATTAAACAATTTTGGAACGCATTTTTAACTGCTAATAAAGGGGTATGTGGATATGAACTACTTGATAGAACAAATAAATACAATTCATTCACAATAGGGTGACCTTTTTGTAAATGCTAGGCTAGGCAAAATTAGTTGTTGTTTTTAATTGGTGATTATGATTTTTAAAGGATTGCACTGTTGTCAGTTACATTTTTGTCTCATTTCGTAAAATTTTCGGCATTTTGACATTAAAATTCCAACAATGTCAATAAAGCAGTTGCAAAAAATTTCATATTTTTTTTATGCAACAGTTTGCTTTCTATTACAATTGATGTACGTCTGCAATATAATAACAACATATAACAGTCTACTGGGAGAAGGAAACATTGTGAATAGTTACAGTCGTGTTTCTTACACTCTAAACTAGTGAGGGAGCTGGAAAATTTCAGGGGGGAGGTAGTAACCTTAGGTGCAAGTGGGGGGCGTTGAATAAAAATAGTGGGCGGTAAAACAATAAAGAAAGGGGAGAAGATAAGAAAAATTTGAAAAACACTGTCATGCGTCGGCAGGTCATTAAATTATGTCCTTAAATTAATCAATAAAATCAGAAAAATTCATTGAATGACAGATTGTTTAAACAACTTTGTATTGACAACGATGACGACTTCAACCGTTTACTACTTCATACAGCAGTTCATTGTTTATCAAAAAGTGCCTGTTTGAATCAGTATTATCAACTGTTTTAATCTGTGCTAGAGCTTCTAAAAAAGCTATGAGAATGCTTTACGATCCCACTTAATTAATTCCAAAAAAATGACATAGCTATACTCGTATCAGCTATGACAGACGTGTTTAATAAATTTCATGAAATAAATCTACAGCTTCAAGACTATGAGTTAATTTAATCAAAACAAAGCGGCTATTTCAGAGTTTTTGTGGCAACACTTCTGTAAAAACGAAATTCAGCTAGTTTATAAATTTTGACAACAATAGAGAAAGAAGATGAAGACAGCGTTCCCTTGTCAGCACTTGGGGGCTCTCTATTGTGACTTCAATCAATGCTATGAAGATATTTTTAATATGAAGATACCAGATTGGATTTTGAACTCCAATTCAAGTATTAATACGAAAGAATATTCAAAATTACGAGAAGAGATGATAGAGTAAAGTGACCAAATATGAAATACCGTTTAGTTATTCACGTCCAATTTTTTTTTTGTAAAATAGGTTGTTATATTGTTAAAATCTTTTACTAAGGATCACCTCAAAGGCGTTTTTGAAGTTGTAAGAGACTATATTTCTCAAAACAGAAATTACTAGCAAATAAATAAAAAATGTGTGTATTTATAATTGTCATATATTGAGCCTAATATGGAATACCTTATTAAATAAACAAAATATATGAAATAAACTTTTATTATGTTAAATATAGCAACTGGAAAACGACTTTCTCACAAACAAAAAGAGACATTAATTTTGCAAGGCACAACAAAAAGTTATTTGGAAAAATCACAAACATAATGCTCGCTCAGTGCACCTGAGCATGCTTCGTGTGCCCAATCACTACACAGAATACATTGGATCCAGATTTCTCCAATGGTGTCTTCGGAAAAATGTCTGTAGCAGAACATTCAGGCAAAATTGTCGTCAGGAGATTGTGTAGATAATTCATCAGATCGATCATCATCGGAAGAATCATGCAGTTCAAGAGAGTCATCTGACGAACTAGATGGCAAACGTTTTCGCTGCTGTCTGTTGGTGACCGCTGATTCACTTGGCCCTGCTTCATTCATGTTTCTTTTTTCATTTTTTATATTTTTCATACTGGCCCCTTTTGCAAGATTCCTGTACAACTGTACAATACAATATTTGGAAGTAGTCCTAATATGGAATACATTCCATATTTGGAAAGTTGACGTATTCCATATTGTGCACTAACCTCACATTAAACTGAATCTTGATTTTTTTTGCTAAAACCCAAAAATTAACGAGAAACAATGGCATCAGTAATAAGCAATGACATTAGAGGATAAGCATGCATTTAAAAAAATTCAATAAACTGAAACGTTTTGCTAAAAACCAAAAAATACTTGCCAGCAAATAAACTTTCAATATCAACATAACACGTTCACCGGCGGTATGATCCATACTAATACAATCATGGCTACCTAAATTTCGCGGCAATGCAAAAATGCGCGCTAGATGGTGTGTCAGCCTTCGGTTAGTAGATGGCGCCAATAATTTTGGAAATAAATCGGTATTCCATATTAAGCACCTATTCCATATTTGGGCACTTTACTCTAGAACCAACCACAAATGAGAAATTAAAATTTGAAATCAAAGACGGCTAGGTACCAACAATTCTGGTTGTAAGAGCACTTTCAGCTGAATTATATGTCATAGCATAAAAGTTCTTAATTGCATTTCCTTCATCATATTTAGTGGGACGTAAGTTCAATGCGATCAGAAATCTGTTAACTAAAAAAAAAAAAGAAACCGACTGCAAATAACCAATAGCGGTGAATTAAGAATGTGGTCAAGATAGAGCTGCATGTTAATAAATTGATAGCAGCGTACCAGGTTCATCTTTCTCATTAAAATAATTTTTATGCACCCGTCTTCAAAATCATGCTTTACTTTAAAATTTTTGGGCTGGACAGTATTTCTTTACAGCACGATTTTGGAAAATTTTTCTTTACAGGCCTATTTTGGAAAATTGACGTTTGATTGGTTTGCAATATTTGTTGACTGTAGCTACTGAGGAAATCAAATACAAATATCTCTAGATTTTTATGAAGTTATAATGCTTGCTTGTTATTGTAATGTTCTAATATTTAGGTAAAATTAAGAATGAACGCAGGTGCTTAAAAATGTTGTACGTAATTCATTCAGAAACTCCCTTGTTTGTAGGATTTGCCTACGCGTCCTGTAAAGCTGGTCATTCCAGACTTGTTACGTATACTACTATTAATGTTAGATATTAATTGTTATATGGTTTTTATTTCAATATTATCCTTCGTTATCTTAATTTTCTCTGTGTAATGTGAATGTTACTATGGCCGATTTCAATAAATAATTTTATTTAATTTTGGAACCATAATCTTGTTTATTGGCCCTCGATAGAGGGCGTAAAATGCCTTTTATTCGCAATCACATTGTAATGTGTCAATTTCATGACATGTCAACAGCTGGGAACTAGATGATTACTTGAAACTAGCCAGGAAATTATTATATACCCCGAAAAATATTACATACCTGAAGAGTGGGGTGTTTCCATGGTAACAAAACATTGAGTGGGTTGTTTTCATGGTAACAAAAATATTAGCTACATCAAGATATCTTTTATTCGGAATTCAATTGTAGTTATTTTTAAAATTAGATGATTGCAAATAAAATAGTATACATACCACGGTGGACAGTTTCATCCCTGTCTCGAGATAAAGTTAACCTCGACGCTACGCGTCTCGGTAAACTACCTAATCTCTCGACAGTAATGAAACACTTCCCACCTCGGTATGTAATATAATATTATAGCCCTAGGGCCTATAAAGTTGCTAAGCACCAACAATGTAGTATAGCAACACCAACAATCTGCATAGAAACCATAGCACACCAAAAATGCACAGCGCCAGCACAACGAAGACGCAGTAGTCTGTAGCCAAAATACTGAATCCTTGAATTTTGTCCTTTTTGAGGATTAAAATGAAATAAAACGTTGTATGTACCACGTTCCTAATCATGATTCTATCTCTCGGGAAATTGAAAGCTGTCCGCTTCGCGTCGAGCTTTAAACATTCCCTCGTGCTATAATCTATTGATTACGCCCTTAATACATAAATAACTATTATGATTTTAAGCTTCAACATTGTTTTATTTGCAAAAATATTGCTTCTTACAATGGTAGATGTTTAAGGGAGGGGGGGGGGCTGAGTAATTTTGTATCTCATAAAAGGTCAAATATGTTTAGGAATCCATGAGTCTAAACTAGAATTAAAATTTAGTACATCAAATATACTTCTAAATCTTCATTATTGTAAAGTTTTGACAGACATTCTAATTTTTATATTATCTGGTTTTCTAATCTAACTAAATCAATAATGAAGAGTTCAAATGTTTGTTGTTTTCATTATGACAATATTCAAGTTTTGGTTGATTATTCTTTCCAACAGTGTACATTACTTGTTCTTTATTTTCAGAAACTAACCAAATCAAATTCGGGCAATATTGTAGTATGTCCACTGTCTGTTGCAACTATTCTGGCTCTGGTTCATGCTGGAGCTCGAGGTAACACAGCTTCCCAAATCTCTTCCACTCTTCATCTGCCTCCAAGTGCAGAAAAAATTCAAGAAATATTCACCTCACTCAGTGTTATTGAACAAAACGACAAATTTGTTCTCAGTAGTGCTAATAAATTGTACGTCAGCAATGCAGTGCAAATTAACGACCAGTTCAAGAGCACCGCCATTGATGCGTTCAGATCGGACATTCAAAATATCAACTTCAGCAAAAAAGAAGAGGCCGCTGCTAATATGAACAGATGGGTGGAAAGTAAAACGATGAACAAAATCAAAGATTTAATTAAACCTAACGATTTGGAGGAAAATCCTGTTGCGGTGCTCATCAATGCTATGTATTTCGAAGCAGGCTGGAGAGGTAAATTTTTAGAAGAAAACACTAAGAAGAGGGTATTTTACCTTAGCGATCAAACACAAGTCGAAGTCGATATGATGGACCAAACCTCTTACTTTAAGTACCATCATAGTGAGGAATTAAACTCCAAAGTTTTGGAGCTGCAATATGGAGGTGGAGATGCAGCAATGATTATTGTTTTACCCGACGACAAAGCTGGTTTGTCTGCTTTGGAAGCGCGAATGACTGATGTTGTTACTGCACCAAGAGTAGGAAAACGAACGTACGTTCACGTTCAAATTCCAAAGTTCAAGATTGAAAATACAATTAAGTTCAAATCCATTTTGCAAGAGGTAACTAATTATGTTATTAATGATAAAAAACTTCTAGCATATAAATAAGTTTACTGATCAACTAGGTTTCAGTTGTGATGGTAGAATACTATTCTTTCCTAAAGCTGTAAATGAATTAGTTGTTTAACTGCCTAAAAACGACATTAAAATGTAATTTAAAAAACGCAAATATATTTGTATATTAATAAATTTTACAGCTAGGAATTGTGGATGCCTTCGAAGACAGTGCCGACTTTGCCGGAATCCTCGCTAGCAAAACACCTCTTAAGATAAGCAAAGTTCTTCAAAAGGTTTTCATTGAGGTACACGAAAATGGAACCACAGCCGCTGCTGCTTCTTACTGTAAGTTTTCATAATTGTTTGGAAATTTTGCATGAGTTAGCTTTTGTCAATATTTTTAATAAAAAATGGCGATGGCAAGCAGTAGATACTCAAATATGTTTAATAACACACGACTCTCTTTTTAAACTACCGTTTGTTAGTTTTATATTGTATTTAGTAGATGATTTTTTTTCTCAATAAGTATAAACCTGAACGAATCTACGTTTGAACAAACATATAGTTGTAGTTTTAATTTTGCAATATTAGAACAATTTCTTAAACATATGAAATTAATAGAAAGAAGTTGCATTAATAAAACTCCCATGTTAAACTCGAAAAAAACTGGCAGGAAAGAATCCAGAATAATATTTTAATTTTCATTTAAGGATTTTATCTCTAAAATTTATTCATTTTTATTGTAATTTATAGTGAAAGTATTTATAATGACATTTAAATGTACTTATTCTATTATTATAGTAATGCCAATTCCACTATCTTTGCCGCCACCTCCAGCACCGTTTATCGCCGACCACCCCTTTATATATTACATTAAAGTCAAGGGTGTAATCATCTTCGCCGGCAGGTATTGTTCACCTGAAGTGTAATGTTTAACTATATTCTGTAACAAAATAATGATATTGTACAATATAGTGTTATTCTGAAATAAATAAATAAACAATATACTAAATCATTGGGTTTTGTTCTTCAGGGCAGCAATTCAAAAGAAAACTCAGACAAAAGCAAAGAAAGTGAGTTTAGTATTTATAGCCCAAGCCATGGGGCGAAAATAAGGGGTCTACCACGCATACCATGCTCATCAAATAATGAAAGCGGATTGGAAATAATTCGCATTGAAATTAATCGCACAATTATTCGACGCTTTTTTTTTGCTATGCAAATCCTCTGAAATAACAGAAGTGGGTTGATGGAAGTCGAAACACCCATGATTTTGACACTGCTTGTTTTACAGAGGTAGAACTTTTTCCTTCCGTTTGAATTTAACTCCATCAAACTGTTGGCCTATCATCTGCGTAATACCAATCTTTCCGTGCTCTAGTACCACACGACAATTGATAGTGTCATCCGCGACCATCCCAGTGTACTCGTATATAGCCATTAAGCGGTCAACTTGTGGAAACGGGTTGTACTGAGATAACCACTCTTCAAATTTTAGTAGATTCGTTTTATCTCGATTTTGATGAGATTGTTGCATGTCGACGTGTTGTTCAGTTGTTGTCATTGATAATGCCGCAAATTGTTCAATTATATCATTATACCGCTACACCAAGCCGAGTGTCCACATCATCACAACACATATATATCACTTAGCCCACATTTAAGGAAACAGGTGCAAAAAAACGCTTCACCGCTGCATCACCATTATTTGCTTGCTTTTGGCGCGCTGTATCTTAAAAACTATTGGTCTGACAATCATGGAACTTTTTTTGTGTACAATTTTATGCTCTTCAATTAATTAATTTACTTTTTTTCGTGGGACCAATAGGAACAGAGATATTTGCAAGAAGCTAATTTTGGCCGCCATCTTTCCAAGATGGTGGCGCGAGCGGTCTTTCCCCAAGGTCGCAAACTCAGGATTATGATCAGGACAGTAAATTTTACGATTTCACCAAATTTCATTTCGTTACAACATTTTGTGTGGTAAAACTACCCATTGCCTGGACTATTAGTAGGTATTAGTACGTAGGTATATATTGTTTGGTACATCAGATTAAAAGTTAAAAGTACTTAAAGTGTAACGTTTGCCCTTGAATTAAAATTCTAATGATACTTAAAAGGTATTTGAATTTAAATCATCGTGCTATCAAGCGTTAAATCTATCCGTCGCGCCAAAAGAAAATAGCGGAATCCCAGCGCCGATGCACGAGAAGTGCTGTAGAACCGACGGAGTGTTTCTCCCCTTCCATGAAGTAGGGAGCCCATGTACCGATAATAACGCACGAAACCTATAAAAGGAAAACACATGGCCGCTCCAAGATTATCTTGAGAATACCTGTCCCGTTCGATCCTTAGACCTTCAGATTTCCTTTCAAATACATTCCTTTCGATCCAGATCTGATTTTATTTTGTCCTGACCGCGTTTCTGTCTCGCAGAATAAACCCAGGTATAATAGGCCCTTAGGGAAATGACAGCGTTGCTGTCAGCCTATAAGTGCTTTTAATTTTCCTGTAATCCGCCCAACTAGACCATTAATCTTTATGCGTATTCGCTTGAATGTAGAGCGTAAATTTTAATTGCGTTCAAGAAGGCCGTATTTCAACGAATTAATTTTTTTAACATTAAATAGAACATTTTTTCGTTGACACCTTTTTTTACTTTATAGCATTTAAGCTGTATCTGTTAGATTCAATTTTCGTCGTTAAGAGTAAAGTCTGAATTATGTGCAAATGTTTAGTTTTCCTGTATTGCAGTTAAAGCAAAGATAAAAAAATATTACCAGCTATGCAACTCGAACGTAGCGCCTGTGAACGAGCCTGCCATTTCGATGTCTTTGTTCGGCGGTAGTTTTCGCGTTCGCTTAAATAGCCACCGCGACCGTTCGAATTCCTGCGTTGCAGCTGCATTTAACGTAACGCACTTGTTCGTTGTGTGAGGAAGGATGAATTTTTGGCCTTACCTGTTGGCGAAAGTTGTATTAGATATTTTTCCGGCTGGTAAATATCGGTCTAAATGAGCTAACTCGCCGAGGAGGGTCGGGGTTCCAACTACGCTGAAAAATAATACAAAGCAAATACGAAGGGAGAGGGCGCCAGGTCCTCGACATCGAATAATCCTTGCGTCGGACCATCACAAGGTATAAGATAAATCCAGCAGATCAAACAAAATAGTAACGACTAATAAATTATCACAGCTTTTATTCGAATTGGTACTATAATGCAACACAATAACAATAACTAGTCGAACACGGACAGGCAAATCGTCAATCAAAAATCAATATACGCACAAGTTAATAACACAGCAATAATCAAATATCCAGACAAATCAATAAACAGCAAAAAATACACATTAAAATTGACAAAGGGCACTGCATCAATATCTGTGAAACTATTTCATTCATAGCCTAATCATAAAACAACCTGAGCTGTGAGCTATAGCGAGCAAAGAAAACAAGTTGCTACCCAATTGGCAACGCAGGTACAAAAATTCGCACGCACCCTGTGAGGCAGAGTGCGGCAAAATCAGAGCTAAGCAAGCAAAAAGGTTAACTACTACCCCGAATGTCAGCTTGAACTTAAATGTGACAGCGTCAAGATTTTGAAGGGCCGAAACACCCATTACGATTGTATGATCATACAGGACGTGGCGGTTTCCGTCTTAAACTCATCATCCTTTTTATGACTACTCAAAACAACGGCTTGTATTATGCTGCTGACAAAGTTAAAATAACAAGTTGCAAAATCGCTTTATGAATATCCAGTATTTGAGCATTATATTTCCGCAGGCGGTCCGCTAGTTACAACCTATTGCCGAGTGACGTTTACAAATCTTACCTCTGCAGCTAAATTTGTTAAGTACAAAAATTGGAAAGTTGGCCAACATAAAAACCAAAGAATGCAGAGTGTGCTATGAGCTGATAAAAAGAACTGTTCCTTTTATGCAGAATTAAAACTGATGGTATTTGGGTTGCCTAACCATAAGTAAAATATTGTATTTTTAGGAATTAAATGTAAATTGACAATTCTGGTTAATTATTTCAATTATTCTAAGAAAAATGACAAAATGAGCGTAACAGTTGCTCCTTTTTGTAGAACATGTTTCTGTACCTGGTGGGTTCCGTTTTTGGAAAGAATAGAGCCTGCGCTGTGTACAAATTAGTACTTGTATTTATTGCTAAGTTAAATAAATAAAAAATAAGCAAGATTTAATTTTGTTAAAGTGTTCACCCTGTATATATTTGTCTGAAATTTTCTCGGTTGCATGCCAGGTAGATATATAATGTGTATGTAAAATATCGTCTTCCTCCAACTAATAGTTTTTGAGTTATACCACCAACAGGCAGACAGACAGATAGACAGACGGAATTGAGAAAACCTGTTTTTCATCATCTAGGGACCCTGGAGAAATCTGGGAAGGTAATTTTTTCTCGATTTCAATTGTTCCTTCGTCTTTTAGACGAGGGAAGTAAAAAACACTATTAATGACAGCTGTCTGGCCGAGAGTGAATAGTTCCAAAATTTCAAATGCGGTGCAAGTGGAAAACCGTTCTCCAGCGTATGCAAGTAAATATTTTAAATTTATGGTTTTAAAAATATAAAACCCTTCACAAATTAGAAGTAAGTACTGTGAAAGCTCCAATAGAAAAAAATATGTAAAAGGCTTTACCCAGAACTTCCCTCGTAGACATTGTGAGACTAAATAATTTTAAAAATCAAATTAAGTTAGGAGTAAAAATATCTTCACGTTTCTAATACATTAAATACATTTTCAAATAAAAAAATGTAGCCCGCTGGGGGGGTTTCAACTCCGCCGCATCTACTTTTCAACTGCGCCATCGCGATATTGGAAAGAGACGGGCCCGCCTCTCTTGAACAGAACGCTCTTATTGTTGAAACGTTTCGACTATTTTGTGAGATTATTCTATATCTCTTGAGTCCTATTTGCGGCAAGTGTAAAGCCTGACCTATGTGAAAATTACTACTTCCTTCTATTTCAAAATTAACGCGGAAATAAACAAAATTTTATTTTGTTATGGTACTCACCCTGTATATATTTGTCTGAAATTGTACCGGTTTCATGCCAGCGATATATATATAATGTGCATGCAAAATATCATCTTTCTCCGACAAATAGTTTTTGAGTTATACCGCCAACAGACAGACAGACAGAATTGAGAAAATTTGTTTTTCGTCATCTCTCTCTCCCTCTCTCCTGTCGTTACTTCATTCTTTATGTGTCGTGATCATACGTTTGTTTTCACGTTGTAGAATCAGCAATTCCTCTCCAGTCGTCTCTATCCAACGTGCTCCTTATGTTATCCTGGAAGGGTCTTCTCGTAAACATTTTTACTTGGTCCATCCATCGTTTCGGCGAACGTACTCTAGGTCGTTTCCCCCCGACTTTTCCCTGGACTACCAGTTTTTCTAGATTATCATCTTTCTTCCTGCTAATGTGCCAGAAATATTTGAGAATTTGTTGTTTAACTATGGTTGACAATCTGTCCTTGATGTTTAGCTCTTCAAGTATTGAAGCGTTAGTTCTATGCGCAGTCCAGGGAATCCTCAGCAGGCTTCTCCAGACCCACATCTCAAAGGCATCCAATCTAGCGATGTCTATGGCTTTCATGGTCCAGGATTCCGCTGCATACAAGGCGATTGGAAAGACCAGCGTGTTTACTAGCTTGCATTTTTGTTTTCTTTATTTGTTTGTCTTTCCAGATTTTCTCAAGCTTGGTCACAGCTGTTTTAGCGAGACCTACCCGTCTTCTGATTTCTCCAGTTGAGCCGCCATCCTTACTTATGAGGGCACCGAGATAGATGATTTCTTCTACGTTCTCGATTTCGTGTATAGTAGGTGCTCTTTCAATCCTGTGACTGCGATCCACAAGCATGAGTTTTGTTTTTTGGCGATTCAACTTCAGACCAAAGTCCAAGCTCACTCTCTCTACTCGCTCGATAAGCCTAGACATCTCCTGTTCGTCTTCAGCGATAAGTGTGGTGTCATCAGCATAACGAAGGTTGTTTATTTTTCTACCGCTGATGATTACACCACCCTCCCAGTCCCCAAAGATTCCCGCATAATATATTCACCGTAAATGTTAAATAATATGGGCGACAGAACGCATCCCTGTCTGACGCCTCTCTCTATATTGAAGGGTTTAGAGTTCCTGCCATCGACTCTGATCAGCGTTGTACTGTTGTTGTACAATTGTTTTAATAAAAGAACCAAGTGTTGGGGAGTTCCCATCTCTAGCAAGACCTTCCAGAGTAATCGCCAGTTAACGCAATCGAATGCCTTGCTATAATCCAGGAAGCACAAGTATACAGGCTTACTATATTCTCTTGCTTTTTCAATGATTTGTCTCACATTCATAATCTGGTCTCTGATGCCTTTTCCGCTTACGAAATCAGCATGCTCCTGTGGTATTTGCCATTCTAAGAAATTTCTAAGCCGTAACAATGGGATTCTTAGCAGGACCTTGCCTGCATGAGGTGTTAATGCTATAGTTCTGTAATTATTGTATTTTTTGCTGGATCCTTGTTTATGTAAGGGTATGAAAGTGGACGTGCACCAGTCATTCGGCCATTCCCCTGTCTTCCAGACTTCCTTACATATTTTCCATAGCATATCAATACCATGCGAGTTTAGGTGTTTAAGCATTTCCGCACTTATGTCATCTTCTCCTGGACTCTTATTGTTTTTAATATGCTTAATTGCATATTCTACTTCGGTTCTCAGAATATCTGGCTCTAGATCTGCCTCCTTGATTGTTTGTGTGATAGCCTGCTGTTGTTCTGGTGCTGGCTCCTTATACAGTTTCATGCAGTATTGACGCCATACTTGGGTAACACTTTCTATTTCAGTGACTACTTTCCCATTTTCGTCCTGTATAGACCACGCCTTTGGTTTGAATTCTCTTGTGATCTCTTTAATACGTTTGAATAGATCTCGGGACTGATTAGTCCCATGGAATTTTTCAATGTCCATTGTTACCAAACTCTGACTATAAAATAAGGAGTAGCAAAGGCTACCGGATTCTCAGCCGGAGCTGGTCGTGGGTCGAACAGAAGACTTAAAGCGTAAGCTGAAACGATGAATAATTTATGGGCGCCAAGTAGCAATAACCCAGCACTTTGCTAATCATCAAACCAGACACTACGGAAGGTGCTACTAAGCGATCCTGAAAATTAGAGGTAGCGACAAGGACACACAAATCAAATTCGCAGGCATAAGTAACGAGTATATTTAATTTAATAGAATATTAACATCAATAAAATATTAACAATGCTCGGTAGTATATCACAACAACGACAGATATCACAAACCAGATTTCATATAATATAATATCGCAAAATTTATCACAGATTAAACTCACCAGATTAAATGAATAAAGTCGTAGATCGTAGCAATTCGCATGTATGACCAAACGCGTCTCAAATTTAAGCGGTAGTTAAGGTTTTGTTTTGTTTGTCAAGTTGAAATCAACGCTAAACCCTCAGTTGCAAAAATACATAACTGTACTAGTAATCAAATGTACACAAATCCCATTGTTACCCAAGATCTTGGTTGATAGGGGCGCAAAATTACCCGAAACACGCTAATTAAATCTCGCCCTGAAGGGGCGTAATTGCTTAAACAACGATCGGACTGATTTCGCTAATTTCTTGCAAAATGGGGCCGCACTAAGCCAAATTCAACCGACTGACGGATCTCTCCACTGAGATCGAGTCTAAAATCGTTCAAATGGGCGTATGCAAGAATTGCTATTACAAAATTTACATAAGGGAAACCTTATCGTCCCTATGCATCTACAATAGACACAGCCTGAAGGCTAATGGAAGCTTAAAATGTCAAGTTGCAAATATAAAGATGTAAACAACAAAATAGGTTTACTTTTAGACAGGTGAGTTATCACAACATTAAAGTAAGTTAATTCGCTTATCAAAATCTGGCCGTAGCACAAAGCGCTACAATGAATAATTACACACACATTAAAATCATGCCTATAACACAGGTTAAGTTGGTCGAGCTCAAAACTGCACAAGAACGCTTAAGGAAATTGCAAAGACAGACCTTGGCTGCACTAGGTGACGAACGTGCTAAATCGGAGGCCTACTGCACGATGTCGAGGAAGCCAGGTGTTCCAATGGGCTTCATCGCAGGTAACGCAGAGATCTCTGGCCAGTAAATCTGCTAGCCTGTTTTAGGGACTGGAAATCTCCCAAACTCACAGCCAGCCGACTGCAGCAACTGCCTGGAGAGAGTGCTCTCCAAGAGGGGCCAAATCCATCAACCAAACGCCTCGAAAAGCTCTGCGCCAACATGTACAAAGCTCGCAACACACCAACAGAGATGCGTTAGTTCATACTCAAGGACTGCTTCCTAATCTGAGTGCGTTCACCGCCCGTACCAAAGGGGAATTGAGTGCTTTCACTGCCCGTACCACAGGGGAGCTGAGTGCGTTCACCGCCCGTACCAAAAGGGAGCTAAAAGGGACAACATTCTGCCTTAGAAATATAACCAGTAATTGTCAAAATAGCATACCGTGAGATGTTATGCTCCAAATCGCCCAAGTAGTTACATGTGTTTGTCAGATGAATTCCGGACAAAAATCCGTGCTTGAAATGTATCACAACAAAAACGTCGGGGACGTCTCCCGGACCAATTTCACACCAAGATATACATTTTCATGCTAGGATGAGCGTGACAAAACCGAATTACAAATATTCGTGCATCGATCAACCAAAGATGCCTTTCACCACATCCATCTTCTGACAACTCAAAATGGCCAATGATAATTTGACAGCTAGGCCCAGAAAATTCCAAATTTGCAGAAAAATCGCATCTGCAACCAACATAGCACGCGTACAACGTGAGGCCTAATCTGCAGTGACTTTACTCGAGGAAATGGGTAACTAAAACTAGGCTATTATAGGGTAAATAGTTAGAGCGAAATGTGCAAAGTGCCTTGAATTAGGCAGGGATAAGGCAAATCGTTAAATTAATACGAAAAGTGACTTTTGGCCCATAACACCATACATATATTCTGCAAGTGTTGGTTTTTATCTCGCCTCGTCAAGTCTTTGTATTTCTCTATTTAATCTCCGATACTCGGCTCTCGGTTCTTCAGTGTTTATTCCTGTTTTTCTAAGATTCGTTCTTTTCTTTACTTTTTCCAAGTCTCGTCGGTCATCCACTAGTTTTTCTTTACATCTGTGTGTGCGTTGTTTAACTGTAGTACTTTCTCTTTACAGTTCGTCAAACTTATTTTGAGATTTTGCCATATTTCTTCTACTTTGGTACAGTTCATATTGCTCGGAGGGGATTCTGGATTCTCTTCTAGTTCTCTCATGAAATGATGCAAATCGCTAGACTTTAGAGATGGTTTTTTCATTTTTACTCTCGGAGCTATAATGTGTATTTTTATTTTGGTTTGTGATCGCTCCCACACTCAAGTCCAGGTAGGGTCTTGACGTTTTTAACACTGGACCTCCATCTGGCTTGAACTAAAATGTAATATATTTGGTTTTTGTAATTACCATCAGGGAAAGTCCACGTGTATCGCCGTCTTGGATGTTGAGGAAACAGACTGTTGGTGATAGCCATGTTGTTTTCTATGCAGAACTCAACAAGTTTCTGGCCCGCCTCGTTCCTATTACCCAGCCCGTAGCGCCCAATAAGATGCTTAATTTGTTCATCTTCATGGGTTTGTCCAATTTTTGCGTTCAGTTCGCCTTGAATCATTGTTATTTCTTTGCTGGGCATCCCACGTACAATTCTTTCGAGTTCTACATAAAATTGTGTTATATCATCTTCAGAACGTGTTGATGTTGGGGCATAGATTTGGACAATATTTATATTGCATGGTTTAGCACTGATTTTTATAGTGATTATTCTAGAGTTGACAAGATTGTAGCCTATCACACTTGCGTGTATGCGCCTAGGGATTATTATTGCTACTCCTTGTTTTGAATCTGTTGGATGACCTGAGAAGTATATGGCATTTCCGTTCCTTGATATGAAATGCCCACTACCGGTCCAGTGTTCACATATACCTACTATATCGATGTTTGTCACTTTTCGTTCAATGATGTCAAGTTTGCCAGGATGCATGACAAGACCTTGGACATTCCAGGTAGCAACGGAAACACCTTTAAGTAGAGATAGTTTTCGTCATCTAGGGACCCTGAAACGTGAAGATCTGAAGAAATTTCGGAAGGTGATTTTTTCGTGATTACAATACTTCCTTCGTCTTTCAGACGAGGGAAGTAAAACGATCATCCATTCGGTCTTGCAGAACTCGCTAACAAAGTGGAAGAAACATCTGCCTTGTGTTTTAAATATATGTATTGACTAATTTTTGGATGACCGTCAATCGTATCGTATCGACGCACAGTTGAAGAAATAAAGTTATTCTATTTATTACAAGTTCTACTCTCAGCGTGGGCCTTATCACTAAACGTATCAAAACATCTATATAGTTTTGATACAAAAATCGCACTCAAGAAAAATTAAAGACAGGTGACATAAAATATCACTGCTCTTTAAAAGTATCAACCTTTTTTGTCCATCGTCTCTCAACGCGCT
Source organism: Agriotes lineatus (assembly GCA_940337035.1). Classification (NCBI taxonomy): domain Eukaryota; kingdom Metazoa; phylum Arthropoda; class Insecta; order Coleoptera; family Elateridae; genus Agriotes; species Agriotes lineatus. The sequence continues at coordinate 242,634,734 of OW679194.1, read as the reverse complement.
TTCTATGCTTTGAAAAACTCTTATAATAGTGGAAATAAAGGTGGAAATAGCTATAGTATCTCCCCTTTTTTTTAATATTTTTTAAAATAAACGAACTGTGACATTAAATTAAATTGCTGACAATTTCAAGTTTGAATAATGGTCAGAAACCAAAAGATAATACATATGCATTTGATTTCGGCTATCTCTATCGAATTTCCCTCGAAACGTTGACCTAAGAGATTGCCTGAGAAAGTATTGACGAGCTCCATCAGGACAATGAACACGTGGAGAACTTCTTAAAGTTTGGCAAGAACAACTTCAATGGCTAATGACCGAAAGGAATAAAATAAGGCGATTTGGAAGTAGTTCCCAACATGTTCTAGTTTGTGAGGACATTTTCCGTTTTTACGACTTTAGTTCTAATTTGCTACATTTTCTTCCTTGCTGTATTTAAAATTCCGCCTGTAAATGAACATTTCTAAACATGAGCATGTCTACGGTCGCTTAAGTAGAACACGTATCTTTTTCATAGATCCGTTTTGGGACACAAAATTACGTCGCTAAAAAAAGTCAGTTGTGTGAGCAAGAAAGAGAGAAAACGAACGTTTTTACCCCACCTTCTCTGGCCGAGGCCAGACGTTGATAATATATGTGTATCTTATGAGAGTTTTGGGCGCGAAAATGAGCGTCCCCCCGGTTACTTGAGTCGCGTGGCTTGGTGCTTCTTGGATTCTTACGCGAATTTCGAACAGGGCAACAAGTGGTTTTTCGTGCGGCGTATCGCCTCGGCACAAGGCCTTTGAGCCTTCGGCGGGGTGTCGTAATTAATCGTTCTCGCTTAGTGTCGCAATTAAACTATAGGTGTATGTCGTTCACGCAGTGGCGCATTCCCAAGGTGTATTTTTCCCGTATTTGGGATCAGGCCGCGTTATGGTCGCGAGTAAACGAATTAAGTAAATGAACTGAATGTGGGCGTTGATGGTCGGTCTTGGGGTTCGATAAGTGTCGTCTGTCGATGCCGTTGTTAGTCAAGACACTCTAGTACCACGGAGTTGACAGCTTCAAGTAACGCCGTTGGCGGATCAATTATTTGGGGAATCTCTGTTTAGGCTAATTTTGGCATAATGAAGTTCTGTTTATCGTCTCGAATCCGTGCCATGTTGTTACGGGCTTTGTGTTACCCTCTTCGGGGATGTCCCATCTCTTTGAGTAAAGCCGCCTTCTTTTGTTACGAGTTGGAGCAGCCAACCTGTGTAATTTTTTCCCAATTTGAGTCATCTTACGCACTAGTCAATTAGCTAGTTAATGTATCGTAAAAGCGCGTTTATGCTGTAACAAGTTTTGGTCAGAAAATTGGCACCCGAACCAATTACATCAACTGCTGTCATTAGTTTGATGCACTTTTATGCTTACAATCACTTATTATTAATTCGTAATAAGAATTTGGATATTTAAGGCGCAAATGTAACGTAACATTATATACTTTTCTTTGATTAAGTGCTACCTGGAATATCCTGCTGGTCATCACATTTCTTTCGTTGTATTCTAGATCTCTAATCTGTATAAATCTCAAGGTATTTCGGCAATTATTTTTAATAAAGACGTTGTTTCAAATGTCTGGTAGTCTGTTATGTTTCTCCAGCTTCCGTCAACCTAGTAGACAATGCGGATCAGTGGGCAAGGCTGCACGAAACTAGTTCTACCATTCTCAAAATTCTTCCCAACTCCAAAATCGTATTACAATTCACTTTTTCCCTGCAACTGAGGAAAAGATTAAGCAATTTTATGAACACTTTTAAGCACAGAAAAGATCAAATTTAATGTTATGATAGGAGACTCGGGCGGTGCCAGATTCACAAAACATCGTTAACATTAAGTACGACGAATGAAATTAAATTTACATGTTGAGAAAAACCTCTGTGGTATGAACACCTTTCTTAAAACCTTCTCAAAGAAAGTAGAATTGAAAAAGTCCGTACGCTGGAGTGCAAGACGAGATTTACTACATTTCGACTTCCGTAAAGGGTATATGCGAAGATGTCATTATTATTAATCGTTTCGGTACTGGCAGTCGTCATAGACTTGTTAAAGTAAGAATAGCCAGCTACCCATTGGGAGAGAAACAAGCTGGTGTGATACACTCACACAACTTCCTTACAGTGATCTTATAATTAGCCAAAAATTTAATTCTTAATTTTTAAGCATTTGTCAAACATTTTCAAAAATTACAAATTCTACAAAAACGGTACAAAATAGAGTGTTAGTTGAAGAGACAAATTTTCTCTAGAATTTTAAGCTGAATTCAAAAATGTAATAATATACTGGGAGTTCTATTTAAAATAGGAGTTAATAAAAAAAATAGAAAAAACAAAATGAACCCATTTTAGAAATATTCAACTGGAAAATCACCTATTTCACATCAATATACATTAAAAATGTAATAAAAATATAAAGTTTAAAAAAAATCGTTAAAGCCGTTTTTGAAAACATCGAAAAAAACTGAAAAATTACAAGAGTAAACACCTACTTCCGGTTATGCGATTTTCTTCAAAAGTTTGCTGTCTTATCTACATAGTACACAAAACTTATATATGAAGTTTCAACGCCGTATCTCTTTTCGTTTTTGAGATATTCTGTTCACAGACAGACCAATGAACAAAAACATGTTTTTGGGTTCAGGGGACTCTAAATCGTGAAGATCTGTTGAAAACTCAATTTCGAATTTTTGGAGTAAATCCAATACTTCCTTTGCCGTAAAAGGAAGTAAAAAAACTAATTGAAAAGACAATTCAGCTATCAGTAACAAACCTCAAAAATATGTAAAAGGCTTTACTCAGAACTTTCTACGCAAGTGGAATTGTGATTCTAAATATTTTAAACAATTATAGGCAACCAGAAGTAAAAATAACAACGTTCCTAATAATACTGAAAGAATAAAAGGAAACACGTGGTAATGCAAATTACATCAATTTGCAAATAAAAAAAGATATTGCAGACGGAATTTGAACTCAGCGCGAATTCAGCGACTGCAGAAACGATTTCAACGGGAAGTAAGCAGGCCGAGAGCAGTCTCCTACAGAGCACTTCCTCGTGTCGCCGCGATGTGACTTTATTACATTCAACAAGTTTATTGTTGTCCATTTTTGTTTATTTTACGAAAATTTCCTTGTATTTATTGCGTCCCATTGTTGTCAAGGGTAAAGCCTTAGCTATGTAGGCAAATAATTACTTTTACCTATTAATCAGTTAAAGCAAAAATAGACAAAGTGCTCACTCTGTGTATATTTGACCCATTTTTTCTCGGCTTTGTGTCAGGTAGACAACAAATAGTTTTCGAGTTATACCGCCAACAGACAGACAAACGGAATTGAGAAAACCTGTTTTTTGTCATCTAGAGGCCCGGAAAGATGAAGATCTCAAGAAATATCGGAAGGTGATTTTTCGCGATACAGTACTTTCTTCGCATTTTAGACGAGGTAAGTAAAAAAAGGGAGCAAGAGTAATGTGCGATAAAAAAAACGTTACCGGGAGGCTTTAACTAGATTTTGTCTTACGACTGCATGTCGGTTATTACATCGCTCTACCCAGAATTCAACGCGCTCGGTTACTAGAGTTGTTAGTTGTCAAAGTGAGGTTGAGTGCATAAGCAATCCATAGTAGTATATTACGCAACAAGAGTTGTAAATGGCATATAACGCACGAATGGAAAAGTTGCGCACGAACCGCGTAGCGGTGAGTGCAGTAATTCCGGAAGTGCGTAATTACTTTACAACTCGAGTTGTGTACTATACTTTTTCTACAACCACACTCATTTCGTGAAATGAAAAAGAAATGTTTTATTGACTGTCAAATCATTAGGATCACACCACCTTAAAAATTAGGCGGCTGCAATGACAGCTCTGCAGCGCTTCGTACAAACAACAACTATAAAATATACGTAACTATAGTAACCAAAGCGAAAAAGCATTGTTACTACCAACATAATAAGTCAGTAAATCTCTAATCGTGCGATCGACCCACTTTACGCACGATGTGCGTAAGTACACGCTTACTTAACCTGTAAGTTGCACAATTTTGATCACTTGCAGTAGTGGTCGTAGAAAAAATAAGTTACGACATAGCTTTCAAAAATTAATGTTTGATACAAGGCCACTTGATAACGGTTTTTTAGCGCATTTTATAATATTATAATCGAACGAAAGTTGGAACTTGTAAGAAATCTAAACAGTTTAGACCTAAACGAGTTGTAAGCCACAATAACAAGCAGCACCTACACAGCCGTAAAACAAGATCTTTCAAAGGACTTAGGGAGACACGAAACGCAGTGCTAAAACATCCTGACTTATAAAAGAGCAGAGAAAGGCAGAAAAAGACTCGCCCAATTACAAATGATTAAACAAGAAGATGAAAAAATGCATCTGACAAGACTTGCGAACATATAATACTCGTTGATTGGAGAACTAATAGCAGAGAACATACATATTAAAGTATTGAGATGTAAAAAAATAGGGAAAAGCTGGTGTTATTGTGCCCCTTGTTTATCAAGAACCAAATATAAGTAACGGCTACTATGAAATTTGTGGAAAACGGAAATTTTCCCAAAAGTAACCCTTGAAATGGATAGCTTTAAATTGTAGAGCAGGGATGAGTTATCTAATTCAATAAATTAATATAAATTCCAAACTATTTTTAGATGCCAACAGGGCGTGAGATTTGAATTATAACACTTTGAACTAATTTGCAAATCGTATTTTCAAACCAAATATGAGAAGCTACTTTTACACTAACAGCGCATGCTGCCAGCCTACTGCATTCAAATAAAAGATGAAGAGGTTAAGTAAATTTCTTGAGTACAAAATGTCAATATTAAAGATAACCACATTTAACTTCCAGTAAATAAACAGGAATCTTGACTAGCTCTACAGATGTGTTCGATAAAAATAATGTTGCGAGGGAGGAGATTGCAAAAACATCTTATAGGTAAATGATAAACCAAATAAAATATCGTTATTTGAAACGTAATATTGACGTTGAATCGTTCTACGTTCATACATATACACATTATAATCAATAATAACTTTCAAATACGATACCAGATCACATTCGGTGAATACTTTATGCTATAATCTTGAAAAGTTGATGATCGGACAGATTTTTGCGCAGCATTTCTTCGAATAATCTTCCACGTCTAGATACTATAATGAGCAAGTCCGCTTTTATAATAGTCAACGACCTACTCCCACACCATTAAGCTACTAACCAACCTTTAAGCTTGTTGAACATGTTAACGGGGATTCGTCGGTATTAGCCAGTAAGGAGTTTCACTTTTGGACCCTTTCTAGTAAAGCCACTTTCAGCTACCATGTTTAGTTGTTGTTGTATTTTTTTGTTTTAAGAAACAGAATCTTACCTTTTTAAAATTTCTATAACTGTTCTTTTTCACGGTACGGCACTTGCTATCTTATCGTTGTCAAAGCTACATACGATTGTAATTGTGCGAAACTGTGGTGGTGAAGTAAAGAAAAATTTGAGAATTTTCGGATTTTAATAAACATTGTGTTTTGATACCACAATTTCAACGAAGGTTTGTTATTGTAGTTATTTAATTTATTATATTTACTCGTGATTTTTTTTTCAATTCTGTCATTATTTTTTGCTCTGTTATGGAAGTGGGATACAAAGGTTTTTATCTTTGTACTTGAAACGATCTACACTCACCGATCTAAGCAGTCCTTCTTCTCAACTTCATATTCAAAATTCTACGAATCTGATAACTCTTACCGCCGTAACCATGGTGAGTTTGTTTCTACTTTCTCTGGCGCACGTGCGACATATGTTGAATCTTTTAAATTAAAACTGACTTAAATACTTAAATCTATTTCAATCATTATTGTAAAGTGCTTTATTATCGCTCACATTTACTTTTATCAACAAATGTGTTTTTGTGGCTCCAAACTCACAACAATAATCGTAGAGACCTTGAGCTTGTTAGGGCTTTGTGTCACTCGAAAAATTTCGATTAAAAGATATTATAAACTTAAAAGATAAAAACTTGTAAAAGATAAAAGTGGGCGAAACGTTGAGCTCTTCGAACTCAATAATGATACGGTCTAATCCCTGAAGTCATTTGTTACTTAATGCCAATGGCCGTGAAAGTCTGCGAAATGATCTCGATAATAATAATAAATTAGATTGTAAAGGTATTCATTCTATTTGATATTAATTAAATATTAGGAGGTAAAAAGAGGTTACACATAATACTAACATACATACAGATAAAATAGTCATGAAGGTAATATTTTAAGCATATCTGATGTTTTCACGCAACTTTGTGGAAATTTAGAAGAGGTTTTGAGTAGCGAGTGAACTGTGATTGCAGACGGACGTGTGTTCTTAGTGCGGTCGGGTGAACCTTATCTGTAATCTTACCATTATCATTCCCAGCGGGTGCATATTTTATTATTTCTGTAGTTGCATTAAAATTTTAAGAACTCGGAAATTTTAGAAATCAATTCAAAGATAAAAAACGTTATAGTAGACAATAGTAAAAGATACTTGCTTGATTCCAGTGCATTAATCACAGCCAATAAATATTATGTCTCAAAACGCGAACTAGCCCAGGATGCAATGCAGCAGTAGGGATACCCATAGCCACCGAAGAGAAAATAATATCCCAAGAAACAAAAATAAATAGGGTCGCGAGTTCGATTCCCCGTCCCGGTGAGGTTTTCAAAAATAAAAAATGCAGATGAAAGCTTCTACAGAATGCCATCATTCGGAAGTGATGTAAAGCCGTGGGTCCCATGTTACTACGATATGTAGCATGTAAAAGATCCCTTGCTAGGGTTGGAACTCCTTAGTCTCGGCAAAATTCAAAGTAGGACTTTGACCATAGCAGTCGGTGTCTAAAGTACCTGGTACTGTGCATGCCTAGACCTTGTCCATTAACAAACAAACAAACAAACAAACAAACAACAAAAATAATTCCTTGACCTCGAAGCTCAAGCAAATAAATTATAAGTCGTGAGTCGCAGCGTACCCACTTCAAGAACAGAGCAAGAAATACAGTTGAAAACACAAAAATAGCCAGTAACTAAAAAAGCCTCCAGACTGTGCAACAAAGACAAATTGCCGATACCGATTTGTGCACTAGAACTGGAAACAACAGACAATACAAACGAAATTTTCAACCTCTTCAAATTCATGCACTGCATAGTATCAGTTGAGCCCAGGAAACGATCTCAAGACATTTGTTATCTAAAAAGGGTGTTCACCGTTGGCTAATCTCTCAAAATCAAAACCTAACGTACCTAGCTACTTGGATACAATTGCCTGCCGACCAGCTGCAGTTACGGAGACGGAGTGTACAGCTCTTTAAAATATGCAAAACGGGCGCCAACGGTATTTTTAACAAATAAGCAAGTGTGTCCAGGCATTACAACGAGAATACATAAACTCAATTAGCACAATAAATCTGAAAGAGAAGCTCAACTCAAATACAGGTCGCAGTAACAAATAAATTCATAGTTCAAATATCATAGTATAATGTCAGTATAAATTCATCATACAAAACGTTTACGTAGATCATAATATTTCGAAAAAGTCAGCATCATAAATTATCACCAATAATTACATAATTACACAGACGCAACACAAATAGCAAAATGCCCAAACGCAATACTCACAGTTTACACATAATTTCGCAACACTAGATTTCCCATATAAATCGACTTAATAATCAGGCGGCTCTAATAACAGATGCTTAAGCTGGTGGCTCAGTGCGATTAGCATCATGACGGTACGGGCAGAAATGTAACCAGGAGAATAATCTCCGTATCGGATACTTTCTTGCGCTCTACTTTAACGCCTGCAGCAAGAGGAAAACGGCTCCGAAGGTCCAACAATACGCCGACCCGTAATTCGCCTGAAGCAGCGGTCATGAAAACGATAAACGACCATCTGCAGCACCTGCCTGAGATCGGCTCTCTAGCGATAGATAATCGTCACTAATTGCCTGGCACTAGTTGCTGTAAAGGGGAAACAAAGGTCCAAAGGTAACATACAGAACTAAAGGGAATCTAGGGTGCGTAGAATACTCACCCTGGAAAAACTGCAGGCCACGTGATCGCATAGGAAATCCGCCCAATGCGAAAGACATAATTTTCATAATAACGTGAGCTTGGTGCATCAAAACCACATAAACATGAAAGCTTACATTTCATAAACTAACGACACTAACATCAGTCTTAATAAAATTCCATCAAAGCTCTTCACAATGCTAAACCAACATGCGGGTTCGACGGACGTGAGCGGAAGAGAAAGCGCTCTAATCAATGCTTCAACAGGTTGTCGCAGAAAGCGCGATACAGAATGCCCGAAACGGACGCGCCACATCGCGAACTAAATACCATAGAATGCTGAATTGAACGTCGGCGCAAATGCACCGTAACACATTCCCCAGTGCAAACGTTGTCAGAGTTATGGGCACACATTCAACTACTGTAAACTAGAACCACGGTGCGTAAAATGCTTATACTCATACCTATACATGGACTATGACCAAGAGCACCCGGCCAATTACAAAGGCTGCGCATATTTTAGGCAAATACGAAACAGACAAATAACTATAACACTCCAACAAGACATCTTAGAACTAACAAAACATCATCGTTCGTTGATAAAAGAATTCACAACAGCTGAAGACTAACCCCCACAGACTCAGAAACCCAATAGATATTTTGACAACGATTATTAAAGCAATATTTGATATTATCAAACCCCATATAAATAAACTAATACCACTCATTATGTTACTACTCACAAGTGCATCAAATGGCGACTAATAAACATAAAAACCTCTTGCCAACACAAATTATATTTACTAATTTAACATTAATGAGCTGGAATGCTGATGGCATCAAACGCCAGCCTGCTATATTTAGTTTTTTATCTAGACACAACGTAGATATAGCATGTCTATCAGAAACCCATTTAATCAATACTTAAACTCTAGAATACCAGGTTATAATATTTTTAGGAAAGATAGAACGGCAGTGATTGCGTCGGGAGGAGTGGCAATAATAGCAAAACGCAAATTAGAAATCCGGGAAATGGAACCAAAAAATGTCAACCCTCTAGAATCGGTAGCAGTCTCAGTCAAAACTGAAAACAACTCTAAAGTTAAAATGGTCTGCAGTTATAAACAACCGAATAGGAGACTCAATGACAATTACAACGACAATCATCCGACAATGGCCATTGGAGATTTTAACTGTAAAAACACCTTCTGGCGCTGTAGAATCAGTAAGCCAAATGGAATACGGCTAAACAATTACATTACAACTCCTGCGATGCAAATAGCAGCCCCTGGCCAATACACAGATCGGCTTCCGGATATTCTGGATATTATCATTGATTAATAAGTAGAAGAAGATACGCAGCTTTACGGAGCTGATTGTGCTGTAGAAATGTAGCGACCTACAGATGGCGCGTCTCTCGCCGTTTCTACCGAAACATTTTCAGTTTGCCGGCAACAGCTGTCGGGTGAACGTCTAGATTTGGTTGGATCGTGCGTAGGGTGACCACCTCTCAGGGTTTCACCCGGAGTCTCAGGTTTTCTACACCGCATCTCCGGGCTCCGGGTTTTGTAATAATTTCTCCGGGTTCTAATTTTGTAATAATCTCTAAATATAGCTTAACCGTCAATTATATCAATGACAATAAAATACGTTTCAAATAATAGCCGCGAACTTCGCGCGCGGCGCGTGCATATTATGTCTCTTGGTATTTGTCTTTTTCTGAAATAATACGATTATATTTCGAATTCAACCCTTTAATAGCTAAAAAGCAAAACTGCTACTTTAGATTCTTTCTAGGTTTAATCGTATTCAGCAACCAGGAAAAACTTCATATAGGTAATTAGGTACAGAATTTTTGAGTATTTTTAATCTAATTTCATTTGATACTAGAGGTAATTTACTTATGTATTTTTCGTTCTTTCGAGATTCTTATCTCTTGGAGTCAATAATGGTTAAATTTTTCTTTTCAAACCTCGTTTATTGCGTTCGTATTCAAGTGTTTAAAATGCAATTTCTCACTCGTAAAGTAATTCACAAAAATCATAACTTTTAGGTAACGTTGAGTCTTTTTTGAATAAAATCGTTATTATCTCCAAAACCGTTAACTTTAGAACAGCGGTTCTCAACCATCTTTATTGACGCATCCCTTAGCATGTAAGCTGTTTCTCAAGTACCCCTGAACACTATTGTAGGTATGCATAATATTGGTATCAGCTTTATTATTGTATGTATGTATTATTGATAACCTCATTTTACCTTGCGGTGTAGATGCTGGTGCTTTATGCGTTTGCATCTGGCGGTACAATGCTGAACTTGCCCCGAATTCGGGATACAAAGTTGAAGCGCGCCTTTTGTGCTTGCACAGCAACCATTGTGTGAGGTGTGTGTCATGGTGATGTGTTGACATTGTTACTCTATCTCTTAGCTTTATTACTACAAAATAAAAAATCATTAATGATTAAGGGAGTATTTTACAAAAAATTACAAAGGATACTGTTAATATTTTTAGTAATTTAAATTACAAAAATACTAACAATACTCGTCTTTACGTTACTTTAAAAAAACAATAGAAAAATATTTATAAAATAGATAAATCTATACCTCAAACAAAACAATTCAAGAAATTAAGAGTATGTATATTTTTTGATAAATCAAATTAGAAAATATATGGATAATACATAGTACTAAATTTAATGAGGCACTTGTCAAGGAGATATTTTCTACCAATAGAAGACTTATTTAAGATTTTTTTAAAATGTATATGGCTTTATGGTGTGGAAATTGGCAACCCATAATGTATTTGCTTTACATAAAACTATTGGTTTTAAGAAAAAAATAAAACGACCTAAAACATTTCCAAGTAAAAAAGGTTTTTCTGTTTTAACCAAATTTTAGTCCGTTAAGAATTTTTAATAAAAACATTTATATGAGTTGCTAATTTTCACTTAAAGCTTTACGTAAAAATTAAAAACCATTTCATAAATAAGCCTTCTACTGGTAGAAGAAATTTGCCAATTTTTATTTGTATAACCTTTCTCAATTTACAGTGAAATAATTTAAACCTCGTTTTACCCCCCCCCCCCCCCCCCCGCCATTTTCGATAATTACGTACAATAAAATTAATTTATCTAAAATTGCACCATACTGCTGAACAAGTTGCCATTTGTTTTTATGTAATAACATTCCTCCGTCCGTCACAAACAGAAAAATCTATTAATTCAGTAATATCTTTTGGAAATTCTACAAAGAGGTTGTAGAAAACACATTTTTAGGCGTTGGAATTTAAACGTATGTATTCGTATGTTATATTTAAATCTATTTAATCTATTTAAATTTGAGTTAATTTAACAATTTAGAATTTTATTTGTATATAATGTTTATTAAATAATAATAATAATAATCGTACAGAATAAAAATTAACCTTTTAATGCTATATTTATAATTACTGAGTAATTCAGAAATAAAGCTATTTTGCCGCTTTAAAGACGCTATTTTTAATTTTTGATAATTTTTAACATACAATTTGAGATCAGCGACCCAAAAAACCCTATATAGATAAGAAATAAAGTTAGAATAAAAAAAATACGCTTTTTCGCCATCTTGGATCTGCCATTTTGTGTTTTAGTTGAGTTTTAATGTGAAATTCGTAATCAGCGACCCCAAAAACCCTTACACATCTAATAAAAATTAAAAAAAGAAAATAAAAAATTAGACCCTTGACGCCATTTTGTAGCCGCCATTTTTGTTTTTAGACCAATTTTGAGGCCAGATTCGTAATCTGTGAACCTCAAAACCTTATGTTATCAAATGTCAGGCAATGGTTTAAATAAGTAACGAAGTTATATTTTTTTTAATTAAGAATATATTAAAAAACACTTATTTGTTAATAACAATTGAAAAAATAAAAAGCACACCTTCTCACATATGAGGAACTTTTCTATAAACTTTTTCCGAAATAATAAAAAAAAAATTTCAAAATCGGTTTTGATTCAACGAAGTTAGAACTTTTTTTCTTTAGTAAATGGACTAATAGCATTGCTGATAGCGTTATTTGGCAGGCACATATTTACAGAACTAAAACTTGCCTCCAGCGCCAAATTACCTAGCGCCGGCCCTGAAAGTTATGTTATTTATACGATAATGCTGCCTTTTTCAATTTACATTTTTTGGTCTCAGATGTTCCACAAGAGACTATTTCTCCGAGGTTACCTGCAGCGGGTACTAGTGGAATTCGTGAATTAAAAACGTATGTGGCAAAACATAAACGTTCTCACTCTTCGTCGGATTTAGACAATTCAGTCCCATCGAAAATCATTAAGTTAAAAGAATCCTCCAAATTGTGGGAAAGCGATTCATCCGTGTCATCCGTCGTCAGCACGAGACTATTGAATATGCCATCTCCAAAAACGGGGAAAAATTTAACTCTAACACCTAAGTGCAAAAAACTTAAAGCTAAACTAAATCTACTTAATAAAAAAATGAAAGCAAGGAATATTCAGAACGATCGATTAAAATTGAAGTGTAGGAAATTTTCCACCAAAAACATTGTTGAAAATTCGGTCATCAATAAAAGTAAAGCAGTAAAGAACTTCACCAACATGCAATTATTTCACAGAAAACACACGCGTTGGTCATATAATGAAAAACAGTTAGCGCTATCTTTGTATTATAAATCGCCAGGAAATTACAAGTATATGGGAAGAAAGTTAGGTTTTATTTTACCATCCGTAAGAACGATCCAATCTTGGTTGAAAATTTCAAATATGACAACAGGCGTAAAAACAAATTTAACAAAAAAGTTAGCGATTAAAGTTGGAACCATGAGTGACAGAGAAAAAATGTGCGTGGTTATGTTTGACGAAATCATTCTTAAGAAAAAACTAGAGTATAATAAACTGCAAGATGTAATTGAAGGTTATGAGGATCTGGGACACTTGACACGAAACGACAAAATTGCCAATACCGCGATGGTATTTTACTTACGAGGACTCTTGCACAACTGGAAAATTCCCTTTTGCTATTATATATCTGCGGGACCAATAAAGAGCGATCTTTTAAAGGACTTAATTACTACAGTTATTTCCGAATTAATTACTATTTCTTTAAAGCCCATGATTCTAGTATGTGACCAAGGAACCAATAATAGGGGCGCTTTGTCAAAATTGGGCGCTACCAAAGAAAATCCAGTGATATACGTCGATAACATGAAAATCTATACTTGTTTCGATCCTCCTCATCTCCTAAAAAGCCTGCGAAATAACTTCATGAATCACAAGTTACAGATCTACATTCGTAAGAAGCGTATTTCGTGGAATGACATTGTGCAAACGTACGAAATAGATAAAAGCAGTGACACCTCTCGCGCGTTAACAAAAATCACGCCGATTCATATTAATCCAAATACGTTCCAGAAGATGAGAGTCAAATTGGTTGCACACATTTTCAGCCATTCAGTAGCTTCAGCAGTAAAAACTGTTTCAAAATCAAAAGAGCTCCAATCTTCAACGGGCGAAAACACTGCAAACTTCGTGGAGACTATTAACAAAATTTTCAATTCTTTAAATAGCAGAATTTTGAAAGACCCCAACCCGCATAGAAGACCACTATCTGTATTTGCAAATACTTCTGTAAAAAATTTAGAACACGGATTAGAGTACTTTAAAGATATTGAAGTATACAGTGATGGGAAAAGGCGCAATAATATTTATTGCATCGATGGATTCCTATGGAGTATTCGTGCAATATTATTATTATGGGATGATTTAAAAAATGAAGACGTTAAATATTTATTAACGGGATTCATCAATCAGGATGCTCTGGAAAATTTTAATTCCGTAATTCGAAACCGGGGTGGATATAATCCGACACCTTCTGTTCGACAATTTCGAATATCTATGCAGCAGAATATGTTCATACGGCTTCAAGCCGGCGTAGATTCTTCAAATTGTGAAAACGACGATGCTGAAGCATTAGAATTAAATGATGAACCTGAACTGTTAGAGCCACAAATAGATGCTGAAAATGAAGTTAATACATCAGACCCAATGACTTCTAAAATCGATCCACAACTGGATGCTGACAGGATTATTGCACCTGACACTCAACCAAGTACTTCTACAACCAGCATAGATTTGGAATCCTGCAGTACGGTTTATCTTGCTGGCTATCTAGCATTTAAGCTTTTAAATAAATACAACTGCGAAATATGCCAGAATAAAATTGTTAAGGCTGAAGAAGATTTGTATTCTGGCAATGAATTTTATTTACTCTGTAAGGATTATGGTGCAGAAAACATTAAATATTTGAAGAGGCCGTCAGACTGCTTTATAAATTTTATTTCTAAGTTATTGTCGCTCTTTAATGTGTCATTCACTGATTTTAAATGTGCCAAAAATGTTGCTAAAAATATCACGAACTGTTTAACTACAGAAACCGCACAATTGTGTGAACAAATTTGTAAGAACCACATGGAGGACACTATTAATTTATTAATTAAGGTAAAAATTTATAAAAACCTTAAAAATGAAACTGAACGCATCGACTCAATGCGAATAGCTTCTAGTAAAATGAAAAAGGAACATAGAAAAGTCAAAATATTGTCTTAAATTTACATGTAGTAATAGAGTTTATTTAATTTAAGATTTTTAAGAAAATTTTGAAATGAAATGTATATATACTTATTTGTATGATTGAAACCTATTGAGTTCAGAGCCGTAACTAGGGCGTGGCAAAGGTGGCGCCCGCCACAGGCGCAACTGCGTTGAGGGCGCAAAATTACTGCAATTTTTATTAAAATAAAAAAATAATAATAATGCTCCATTAAAAATTGCCAATTTGCATTCAAACTCGGATCAAGTTAAAGCTTACTTTCAATTTTAACACGTTTGACCTTGAAATTTCTCAAAATGTTTTAATTTTATTTGCATGTTTGGATGAAGAAATAAAATTGCCACAAGCGCTTAATACTCTCGTTACGGCTCTGATCGAGTTTATGATCTATTTTAAGGAAATTAACGTTTCAAATAAATTAATATTATGTGTTTTTCTCGTATTTGTTTACACTTGTCTCTTTTTTAAACTTTGACGTTTTTATACTATTGGAGAAATTACTTTCTAAATATTCGTATTGTGAACAATTAACCTGGATTTTTCCAATAAAAATACGAACTCAAGTAAATGCACAGGGGAAACCAAATAAAAATAAAATATTTTGGAAATTGATAGTGAATCTAGTTTTCCCATATTTCGTCGTTAAAATACAAATACCTACGAAACAAATATTAACTTATGTATCGTTGGCAACGGGTGCCGTATACTTAAAGAACGTTGGCGATAGGGTCAAAGCAGGGGCGGATGGGGTGGAGTAAACCGGCCCGGGAAACCATTAACACCGGCCCGGTCCATTTTTATTTAAAAAAATGTTAGGCACTTTTTACTAAGGGAGCTATAAAAAATAAGTACTTATTAGTATTTTTCAAGCGCTTTTAATATTTCTCTAAGTAAAAATACATATTATGTACATGTTAGGATAAATAAAAACTAATGGCAACTAGTTGCTGGTCCTGGTCATTGGTATTGGACAGAAAAAAATTGTGAAACACATCATATTTTTTCAAAAAGCGGGCCTACATATCCGCTTATATTTTGTTTTCATAAACATACATATTAATATGTCGGTGCTTAATATAAAAGCGAGCTTTTAAACAAATCGCTTTCTTCGGCCAGAACATTGATTACTTCCTCATTATTTATTTTGTTTAAGACTGGAGCCTCAATATTCATAAACATGAATGTTATGCTACTAATTTTTATTTCGGTTAAATCCGTGATTCTTTTTGTGCGCTGCGTTTTTTAATATTTTTTTAAGGGTCATAGCGATGGACCGGCCCCCGTTATGGCCGAAGCCAGCGGCCCTTCGGGAAATTTCCCAAAATCCAGACTGGCCCATCCGCCCCTGGGTCAAAGCATTGAAAGTTGAAAGTTACATTTCTAAATGGCTGAGCGTCGTAATCTTCGTTATTTGTTTATATATGTTCACTGCCTAACTGATAACACAAAGTGCAACTCAGTCAAATATAATCACACCGTGGCCAAAGAAAGGAAGTTGAGATATTTTCCGCTTGCGACGCCACGATCTTGCGAATCAGTTGCTGGAAGCGGAGGCCGCGGGTAGCAGGGAGATGCAGTACAGATTTTAACGTTGCGTTGCATATCTTTAGAGTTCTTTTAATCAATGATATTATGCTAATTAATTTTTTTTTAAATTTATGAAAATGTAATCACAGAATTTCACTCGGACCATCTGTCCGCCTTAATGTTGTTTAATATTATTTCGCAGCAAGAAATTCCATTACCAAAACTTATCAATTGTAAAATCCATTGCGACACTTCAAATGCCCTAGTAAAATACCAACATTGTAATTAAAACCATTCAGTCTTCTGTTTTCCAACTTAATTATGGACACACTGGTAGACAGCACTAAACACATGAAAGAATACAGCGTAGGGGGTAATAGATATTAACGATACAAGTTTGATTATGAGCATGTTAACGAAACGAGTTTGATTGCCAAAACGAGGCGGTGAGCCGAGTTTTACCGCATTCAAACGAGTCTGGTTAAGTGCCATAAGCAAACGGGTATTGTTCAATATTTTATCTTCATCAATAAATTCCGGTTAGAATGTATTTTTATTAAAAAATGAGTGCAGTAATGAAGCTCTTAACGATGCTAAAATTAATTTAGTTAAAAGTCTATACTATAACAACGGATATTCAACGACTTCTACATAAGTGCAAAAGAACGGGTGAATTATACAATATGGAAATGTTAGCAGATAAAACTAAGTCAATAGTGATTGCAAAGGAACCAATACGGTGCAAATTATCGACAATAGGATTGTAGAACAAGTGATGAAAATAAATTACTTAGGTACTAGAATAAACAGCTGTGGAAGCACATAAGCCAAAGTCAGAGAACAGACACAAAAAGTCAGTAGAATATCGGGATGTCTTAATTATTCACTTTGGGAAAACAAGTACTTAGATATCGAAACCAAAACTAGAATCTATAAAAGTGTTGTAAGGCCAATTATGTCATATGGTGCCAAAACGAGACCCAATACGTCAAAAACGAAACCAATGCTAGAAACGACGGAAATGGCAGTCTTCAGAAAAGTAACGAATAAGACTCTGCTAGACAGATTAGGAAGTACGGAGATCAGAGAAATGTGCAATATTCAACCTATTGGCAAATGGATAAACAGTAGAAGAAACGAATAGAACCAGCACTTCAACAGAATGAACAACACTAGAATAGTAAGGATAGCAAGAGACCAATTCCCAGCCGGTAACAGAGACGTAGGTAGACCGAGGAAACGATGGAGCGATAGCTTAAGTGCTTAAGAGATGGTCAATGAACAGACGATTATGGTCTAAATAGAAGTAGTAGAAGAAGAAAATACCAACAACACAGCAAATCGATGAAGAAGTAAATAACCTCCTACAAGCAATAAAAGAGTCAACAGCAGCAACAGTAAACTGCAGCAAACGGAGACTAAGTCACCACATGCGTCCAAGGTTAGAAATAATGCAACTTATAAAAGAAAATCATAGAATTAGATGAATGTGGAAAAACACACGCTAACAACAATACAGCTAAATTCTTTGAGTAAACGGTGAACTAGATGTTGTTACGATTTAATTGCGCATCTATTTGATTTCGTTGTCTGTATTAGTACCTACTTCATATCGTTATGCATCAGTTGCAGATCTATTCGATTCTGATGTATATGGTACTGAGTTCATATTTCGCACGCTTGTGCCACGCCTATTTTTCGCTTGCAGCGCAGAGATCAAAAGGTCGCAATTGTCAGCTCAACTTTCTTTTTCGGCTGCCTTCGTTAGTAGCATTGTTACGGTATCAAACGGTTCTTACGACGCCTGCCGATGGGCAGGCACCGATCGCTAGACGAATCCGAGAAATGTGGCTCGCTCACCCTGAAAAATCGATAAAACAGGCTAAAAGCCCCAGCTGAAATGCGCTCAGGGAGATGGGCGAGGTTAACACCGATACGCCACAGGGCGAGCATCACCTAATACGTGTTGAAGGTTATCAAAGAATGGGCGCCACCAGCTCTGACTCGGAATCTCCACGTTCTGTCGGAACTGGACGGCGGAACGGGGCGGGGTTACAATCAAGTACTACTTCGAGTAGCACCTGAATAACTATTTCGAGAAAATATGCGAATAACTATTTCGAAAAAATAAATGAATAACTATATCGAGAAAACACGCGAATAACTATTTCGAGAAAATACGCGCATAACTATATCGAGAAAATCGCCGTACAATGCCAGTCGCAACCACCTACCTGAAAGGCCTACCCTCCGCGTCTGGTCCTCGCCTCACAGCTGTAGTGGTACAGCGACACAGTCGCCCTGTAATATGTATACACCAACACAATAGTGTCAAGAAGAAACAAAACGGCGATAATATTAATACGTCTATTGGATCCCTGGAGGTGATCTAAATACATACATATATACACTGGTTACAAAACATCATGGTTTTAAAAAGGAACTTAATGGTTAAGCCCAGCTGGGGAAAAGCGCTTAATGCCTAAGGGGTTGGCGTACAGTCGAGTCGGGTACCTCATCCAGGCCAGGTGTAATGGGTAAACGTGGGCTTAAACCCAACGGCCGGTCGCCGTTACGCGTGCAAACAAAACCTGAATTCGGGTCCGAAACCTCTGAACACCCTGTACTAGGTCGTGATAAAATTGCCTGGCGGCACAAACCAACGATAGTTAATATTAAATTTAAGCGCTCACGGCGCTATCGATTAAGTGGACTAACAGCGCGCAATCTGACGCACACCACTGAATTTTCCAGTAGTGTGTACTTTCACTGCACTCTTTCACACAAAGTGTTCCGCCCACAACGTGCGATTATGATTCGAGACGGCGTGGGCACGCCACAGTAAGTCTCACCACGGGGTTACTTCGCTCTGGCACCGCACTGCAGCAGCTTGTATGCGAGAAGCAATACTCACAAAATTAGTTGAACAGAGCAAGCGTCGGTACGCACAAATGCTATTTTTACAAGGAGTGTACCACGCCCTGGCTTCGCATTGCAGCAATTTGTATGCGAGAAGCGGTACTCACGAAATTAGTAGAACAAAGCAAGCGTCGGTACGCAAAAATGCTATTTTTACAAGGAGTGTACCACGCTCTGGCTTCGCATTGCAGCAATTTGTATGCGAGAAGCGGTACTCACGAAATTAGTTGAACAAAGCAAGCGTCAGTATGCACAAATGTTATTTTTCAAGCGTTACCTGGCTAGCTCGGCCATCTTGCAGATGGGAAAACTTCCCTGGCAGCAAATGGTATGCGGGACTTGGCATTCCGGCGAAGCTCAAACGATGCGGAAGGCGAAAATGGCTGGCTTACTCACGAGTCCCCTTGTCGGGAGAAGTCTGCGACGACCTACCTAGGTTATGCAGAACTTGAGGACGTCGCCGTTGCAATAAATGGACACAGCGATTATTATCCCGCACGCTTACTCAAAGAACTGCGGTTATTAAGCTAATAAATCGGCATGTTGCTGTATTCCTGCGACGACTCGCTGCACCGAGAGCACCAACCGTTTCACACGTGTAGACTGTATAGCAAGCCCCTGCCAACTGCCGCGATAATCGCGTGCGTCCGGTGCCCCTGGGCTTCATGGAAAAAACGCTCCAGCCAATCCTAACACAGAATTTCCTAGACACCCGACTTTTGGCGCGAGAATGGGCACTACCCCTCCTTGTCGCACTAGCAGCGTAATTTCTGGAAGGTTCGAAATATTGCGAGCGTTTACACACGGCTATCAAAGCACCAACAAAGGGGTGCCCCAGATAACGAGAAATACTGCTCTTGGAGGCCAGAGATGTCCAAAATCATTATTATGGAATTATGCGATGAAGCCAAATAAGTAACAAAAATGGTTTAACATAAGGGCATGCTGCCCTAAAGCCTAAGTGGCTAATTAAATTACGGTTGGGTGCCAAAATGACTTGATAGCATGAAGCCAGTTTAAGCGTTCTGTGAATTTATGGGAATGCATTTTGATTTCGTGTATTGGTTGCCCTCGCCTCTTCGGCGGATTTACTTTCCTGAACCATAATCCTAAGCTGCTGGTTTATTTCTTCGCATGTGCCCTAAACATCGTGGGGTAAGTAAGAAAGCCTTCTTCAGACTGTATTTAATTTCACTTGTATTCTATCGTAAACTATTTTCCCCTATAGCAGTCAGGAAGGAGTCGTTAGCGCCGTTTGCAATAGTGTTAGTTTCCACAACATTTGCATACGGCAATCGCTTAGGGCGTGACCTCGACCCCGTGCGCATCTCACGTCGCATGGCTGCTTTGCATCTGTGGCTTGCATTCCTGCCGCTTCAAACCCCATTCAGGCATTTTGACGTTTGGATCGACCTTGGAAGTATGCAGTTCGCTCAGCAAACTTGGTACCTGGAAGCACACTAGCGTATCGCTTTGTAATCCGTGCCTAATTTTAATGTGTGCGATAAATCTGCGTAACTTTTGTGAGTATGTATTAAGAAACATGTATTAGATTTTATACGTTTTTGTGAGGTACTTCGTAATTTGTCAACCTGTGTTTTATACATGCACTGATGATAATTACACACTGTGATCGTCGAGACGATTTTCTCAAAACATATAAACGTATGTGCATTTGATGACGAAGTGAGACAATATATACAACAACATGAGCCTATCTTATGTGACGAAATCAAGCAAAATCGCCACGGGAAACAAAAAAAATATCAATGAGCCTTAAGTAGAAAAGAGCACCAGGATATGACCTTATCCCAAATATTGTAATTAAAAACCTCTTAACCAAAGGATATGCTTATTTAGCATCAGTGTTTAACGCTTGCCTGCTGCCTGGAAACACGCAGTTGTAGTAGTATTTCATAAAACTGGCAAAACCCGAAACGCCCCATCAAGCTATAGGCCAATCAGCCTTCTCTCAACGTTGTTAAAACTGTCGGAAAAAACATAAACAGCCAGTTACTTAAAAACCTACAACGAAATAATACAGTCCCTCCATATCAGTTAGGGTTTAGTTCTAAACATTTTACCACACATCAATTACAGCGAATTGTGGAATTTATTTCAAAAGGTTACGAAAACCAAGCTTATACCATCGCAGCATTCTTGGATATAGCCCAGGCCTTCAACAAGTTCTGGACAGAAGGTTTACTATTTAAATGACAGCGCATCGATATCGCTGGTTATTTGATAGGTATTATACGCTCATTCTTCACACAGCGTACGGATAAACTCCACTTTTTCAACAACCAGATCTATCCACGCAAGTGTGCCACATGGTTCCATATTAGGACCACTATTATTTAACATATCTCTCAGGACATTTTCAAAGTGTAAGAATGTACGGCTACTTGGCCTATTTTTCTAAATTACGACCCTTTGGGTATATAGGTTTTTCATATTTTTCCGCTCGAATTTAAGCATTTCGTATTCTATGCAAACTTTTAGTGACTTTTAGCGCACGCTGTATAGTCCGCTTTTGTTGGTTTGTTCAATCCCGGAGAGAATTCCTGGAAGCAAGCGTGCCAGGTGTCGGACTCGGCCGCGTTGAGCGAGCTTTGAATATAGATTTTGTGTGAAGTCGCGTTTTAGAATATTCCCCGAGTTGTATTTTATAAACAACGCCAATGAGTGCAAGAGAGAAAGAATTAATGGTTTTAGCGCGGTTTTCGTCTCTACGGTGCACAGCTGCAGCAACCCCCCTTTCCATTTTTTGCTTTCTCGGCTGCAGCGTGGCGTGGTTTCGTGAGTCAGTTAGCACCCGGTACGAGAGGCGCGCGGCCAGCGTCGTCCCCTTCGGGGTGGCGGCCGCTGAGCGCTTGCGAGATTGTTTTTCCTGTTGTGGGAGTTGTTCACCGGCCTCGTTGAGGACTGCAAGCGGCGCTGTGTGGGCGTTTTTGAAGCCTAAACGGGATCGGGTGCTATGGTGATGCATTTTCAATATTACACCAGCAGCTTCTCTTGTTATGGGCCGTCGAGCCATCAACTTCTGGTTTAAAGGTGGGATCAATCCAAGAGCGGCTACCCTTGGCGACTTTGATGTGCGAGTCCAGTCGCATTTGGTCGCATCATTGACCCCGGTTTGGGGGACTCGTGAGGTATGTCATCATCTTCGACCCCGCTTTGAGTCCGTTGAGTCGCCCGTTTCTTGTACCGACAGCAAGCCGCTAGCCGGATGTGGCTTCAAACACCGCAGGCAAAGCTATGCGATAAAGTATTTGTACTAGACGTAAGCCGCCCACGTTAAATTAACTAACATTTGCTGTGTTGCCCCATTGTACATTAAACCGTGCAGGCACCCTAGTTATATACAGGGCCTTCCGCCAGCTTATTTTCTTTGTGCTAGATTTATTGTCGTTAATCATAAACGCGAACGAAATGAACTAAAATTTGCTGTGTCGCCCCATTGTGCATTAAACAGTGCAGGCACCCTATTTACATACAGGGCCTTCCGCCAACACCTTTTCGTTGCGCTAGATTTACTGGCGCTATCTATCCTATTCATGCGCTTTAGTTATGTACCCCCCCGCCCATGTACTATATGTGTGAAGGTCAATAGACTCACTTGTCAAACGTCCCCGCTGCATTTTTTCTTTGTGTTGCATGTGAACTTGCAGGGTAAGCCTTCTGTGACGTCGTCGCCCGATTGGCGGCTAATGTAAGATTGATGTAAAGCGGACCCTAGACGACCCGGTGAGCGTCAAGGTAGGTTCAAGCGCTCTGGCCGCCGGCTTCAAGGAGTCTCAATGTTGCACCCATATTCTACCCCGTTTGGCTTTCGAGGTTCAGTCAGACGCGGGTTCAAATACCGAATCCCGTGGCGCCCTATTATTTTGTAACATCCTGTATACGTCGTCACACTTGTCCCTATGGTGTCCCGTTTATTGGACCACGCCCATCTCCCTGGGCGTATTCAGCCGTGGCTATTAGTCTGTTTTCGAGAATTCCAGGGCAATGGTGACGTTTCCCGGACGTCATAAGTATGGTGGCACTCTCGCACCCCGAGGTGTCGTAAAACAGTTTTATGCAGTAACATATCTTCCTTCTTCTTCTTGTTCCTCAATAGTCTATCCACTATTTACCGGCAATTTTAACAATATCATCCGACCATCTGGTTTTAGGCCTGCCTACATTTTTTCTCCACAGGCGTGGTCATCACTTAATAAGTTTTTTGTTGCAGCGGCTATCTTGTCTTTTGACTGTGTGTCCCGCCTATTGCCATTTCAGTCTTTCCACTTTTGTGCTACATTCGTCACTTTTATTCGATCTCTGATCCATTCCTTGGTTTTTCTGTCACGCAGTGACCTGGCCTGTTTTATTGCCCTTTGGCTAATTTTTAATGTAACATATTTACCGTATATGTTCATGATATTCCCCGATTAGACAATACCACCACATTATTCTGTGATACCACAATCGCCATGTATGCAGATGACACGGCATTAGTCACTCAGAGCAACGACCATCTGGAAACTTCAAATGAATTACAAAGCTGCACATATACAATGTTACACTGGATGGAAAAATGGCATATAGCCCTTAACCCAAAAAATGTCAAGCTAAAGTATTTACTTTCCGCCGTTGTCGCAATCCACCTACCATTTTTATAAACAATGAAGAAATTCTATGCAACACAAGAGATAGTGCAATTAAATATCTAGGAGTGTACCTTGACCGACTCATATAAATCGTAAATTAAACGACTTGCTTTACTAATACTCCTTAATAAATAGGAAAAGTTCACTGTAATAGCAATGCACTACGTTCATCTACAAGGCAATCATTGGATTAGTAGCAATGTAGCAACTGTGCGGGAGCAGTTCACTACAACCTGGGAACAAGACATATCGGCCAACTCCTAAAACGCAAACTGACCCAAGACCTTCTTTCCACTGATGGTAGTGATACTGAATGAATAAACTGTGGTTCAATGTTATAGCAGTAACAATAGTGAACGGGTAAGCCAATGGGGTAATCCCAAAGTATCCGTAGTATTAAATGTAAACTAAGTGAACTGAACCGTGAATAGCACTAGACTATTGCTGGTTAAATATTTAAAAAAGAAAGTTTTATTTAAAAAAAGTTGATTGCCTGTTAAAATGAAGGGAACAACCGAGAATTTTAAATAAACCCTTACTTTTACATGTTCTATTTTTTATTACCATCGACAAGGCATTGCGGTGTAATAAAAAAATTACTATTAGACATTTACATTTATTTTTTTAAATTACAAAGTAGCATTAAATTGTCTCCATCTTGTTAATAGTTGCTTCAGATTTCTGGAGTTGAATATCTACCAATGAAAACGACGATTTCTTTGAGTTTGATGAAATATAGAAATGGATGGTTAGCAATGAACTGTTCTGGTGGCGGTGGTAAGGAAATGGGCACAATTAGTGAAACTGAAATAAATTATTATTAATGTAATTTTTCAGTATTATTCTAGTTTATTTTATGAAGAATTTTATTTGGAACTTGTAGGTCATATAGTTATTCTGTAAACCCGTGTTCTAATTAACAATTAAATCCTTTGTATACTTTCTTTTTTATAAACTCTCGACCCACTGTCAGGGCCACAATTAATACGACATAACATAGAAGGTGTAAGACGAAACAAAATCAGTTTAACATGGATTTAAACTTACTTCCACTTGCAGCTGCGGCTACAGTTCCTTTCTCGTCCACTTCAATAAAGGTTTTCTGGACAACTTTACTGATTTTTAGGGGAGTTGTATCAGCACTAATTCCACTAAAATTTGCTGAATTTTGAAAGGCTTCCACTACACCCAGCTATTCAAAAATATATATTAAAAATGTTCTTTGTCATTTTTTCAATGCATTTGATAAAGTGATTGTACATATCAGTTATTTGAATTAAAATATAGGCAAGCGGCATATTATTTACCTTGGTTAAAATAGGCTCAAAATTGATAGTCTGCTCGACCCTATATTTGGGAATCTGAACATGAACGTTTCTCCTATAATATTTTGGCATATCCAGTACATTCGCAATGTTATTTTCCAAAGCAAACAATCCTTCCCTGTCGTTAGGTAAAACGAAAATCATTGAAGCCCCATCCCCTGTGTAAGGCATTTCCAAGAACTTCGCTCCCAATTCGGAGCTCTCATAATAATTGAAATACTCGGTCAGCTCCATCATGTCAACATTCACATGCTCTTTGTTATTAAGATGGAATGGCCTCGGTAGTGTATTTATTTCGAAAAATGGAGAAACCCAGCTACCTTTGAAGTAGAATGCATTAATAAGGACTACTCTAGTGAGTTTAGTCAGAGTGTTTGCCTCCATCAGATCCGTAATTTTGCCATGCGTCATTCCTTCTACCCATCTATTCATTTCTGAAGCGGCTTCTTGAGTTTTCTCAAAGTCGATGTTTTTAATCTCGGACTTAAATACTGCTGTTGAAGTTTCTATAAAATGGTCGTTGATTTGGAATCCGCTCTTAACGTAAACCTTATTAGCGCTGATAAAACTGTAATCCTTGTCATTATGGAGCAATGAATATAACTTTGAGAACATTTCTCTGATTGTTTCGGCATTTTCCGGTAATTTTAGTGCGTTGGAGAGTTCAGAAGCTGTGACTCCTCCAGCTCCTGCATGGACAAGTGCGAGGATAATACGAATTGATAGAGGACATACCAGTATGTTACCATTGTTCGATTTCGACAATTCCTAAAACCAATAATACAGCACAATACGAATGTGGCCATAATTATACGTACGTATACAGGGAATTTATTTTAATAGTTAACATAAGCGTTTCGTTTCTATGCCACCATTTAATCATACAGGTAATTTCCATAGTTACAAATGAGACCAATAGATTAGAGCGTGTATTTTACGAGTTAACATAGGAATTATTATTGTCAAAGAGACAATTAGAAGTTATCCTAATGTATACCACTGAAGAAGAGATACAACACACAAGTTGTTTCTACGTATCTACTTTTTAGTTGCATACCTACATTCCGGTAACAAAATTAAAGTTTCTTATTAGCAAGTACCTAATTCAAATTTGTATGTTAACTCGTAAAATAAACGCTCTAATCTATTGATTTCATCGGTAACTATGGAAGTGACCTGTATGATTAAATGCTGGCATAGAAACGAAACTGCTATGTTAACTATTAAAATAAATTCACTGTATAACAGCAATAAGATAACATGAACAACACAGTAGAATGCTTGAGTAAGAAAGAGATGACCATACAACAAACTTATTTTAGTAAGCACAATTAGTTGACTTATGTCATAATTAAAGTGAACGTCAAGCCTACTCGTATATTTGCTACTATGTTTATCTCTTTCTTACTTAAGCAATATGTG
This sequence comes from Agriotes lineatus, assembly GCA_940337035.1. Taxonomy (NCBI): domain Eukaryota; kingdom Metazoa; phylum Arthropoda; class Insecta; order Coleoptera; family Elateridae; genus Agriotes; species Agriotes lineatus. Next base: position 242,608,220 of record OW679194.1, on the reverse strand, counting down.
TTATTTTCTTGATCATGTTATCTCATTGCTGTTATATAAATTGTGGCCCCATCGGTATACAACAATTATTATTTAATTAACATTTAATTTTACTTACTTTAAAGATATTTGCAGTAAACTGTGAATTTCCAGTAGAAAACTCCTCAATATCGTCTTTAGCGTGGGAAATCATTATGCTGCATATTAAAATTGTAAATATAAGTTTCATTGTAGATTTACCATCACATAAGGCGTGTAATACTAGGTTGAACATTTTTATGGAAAATTGTTCAAGAACGAACTGTAATCTTCACATTTAAAAACTAAACGCAGAACTGTATTGCATTCTGGGTAATTGGCTATCTAAGTATATATTTAATTATGCAATAACTTGTTCAAAACAACAAAAGATAATGACAGAAAAAAGCAAATAGGGTCAAATCATGAAACTTAAATAACACTAAAGCAGCGTTTTCCAAACGTCTATTTTTGCGACGCCGTTGTGATATTTTACAAGCTTAACTTGGTTTTAATTTTTTTAATTTGATTTATTGTAGAATCAAATAAAGTTATATACATATAATTATATATTTTCTCTTATAGGTATTAATAATGTTGTTGCTTATTCCTTAGATACGAGTAGAAGTAGTACAACTTTATTCTAGAAATGATTACTATGGTACTATTACTTGATTTAGTATCTTTTTATCTTACTCAATATAATAACAGTCAGTTGGTGATTTTTTTTATCTTATTGGTGAAAAAATAAATATACTACGAAACTTACGTTAACAATATCATATTTTATTTTGCAAAAATAAGTAATATTCACAAAATTCAGCGATCTCTTTTAATGTTTCTTTTACAATTTAAGGGGGGCAATCCCCCCCCCCCCCAAATCTACCTCCTTGCTACAAATGGTCATGTTTTAGAACTTTTCGCCTCTCTAGCCCCTCATAAGAAATGTAAAGGCTAAAATAATTCTTTTCATCCCTCCAAACTATCGAAAAGTGATAAAAATAGGTGGGGGGGGGGCTTCCCCCGAAAACGGGAAGGGAAGGGACTGGACGGGACGGGACGGAAAAGGAAGGGTTGGGATGGAAGGGGAGGGGACGAGACGGGACTGGACGAAACGGGACGGGGCGGGACGGGGCGAGACGGAACGGGACGAAACGGAAAGGAAAGGAAAGGGTTGGGATGGAAGGGGAGGGGACGGGACAGGACGGGACGGGAAGTGACGAGACGGACGAGGTATGACGGAATGGGACGGGACGGAAAGGGAAGAAAAGGGATGTGATGGAAGGGGAGGGAACGGCACGGGATGGGATGGGACGGTACGGAAATGGGGACGGAGAAAGGGACGGGGACGGAGAAAGGTACGGGAACGGGGACGGGGATAAGATGGGATGGGATGGGATGACAAAAAATAATTAGTCATTATTTAATACACAAATAACGAACCTCCCGCGAACGAAGTCGCGGTTAACAGCTAGTATATATACAATTAATAAGGTAATTACAAAATCAACAAATGATTACCAAAATTAACCCAGTTATTTACAAAACCAACAATAGTATATTATGAAACTAACTAGTTTAGAAAAGTGATGTTTTACTGAACAAGTATGGCTGGTTTGAGTACGAGCCTGACATTAAACACGTTTCTATTTACTAAAGCACAATAAGCAGCTTCAGTTGATGTTCCGCGTTTGGCAGTACTTAAGTTTATTGTTGATGGCACTGTAAGTTGTTACGATTCATTTGCTCCGTCTTCCAATTTCGCATTCTGTAGTATTAATTTTGCTTTGATACAATCTTCTCGCGTGGTTGTCTGTAAGCACGCCGTTTATATTTCCCGAGCTGCGCCAAGCCTGCTTGGCCTCGTGAAGATAATTTTCAAGTACTGGCATTTGTTTCGAGGTGCGAGCTTTCCGATCTAGCTTGCGAAACGAACAATATGCCGTGGTAACACTTAGAATTTCGGAGGTTTAATTTTGGACTGCCGTTATTTCACTTTTGAAGTGGATTTATCCCCAATTTTCGATGTGAGGGAAGCTTGACTCCCACTCCGTTGGCGGAATTTTTCATGCTACCACGTGTTTCGCAAATTCGCCTGGAATTTTGTCCGGGGCGAGTAAAGAGTTCACCTCGAAATATTCTGTCGGTCTTATATGCTATTGTGGATTCCTTTCCCCTTTTACAGCACCTAGTGTCGGAGGGATTTGACTATAGCTGGTTTTATTTGCATGCGGAAGTTCCATGCGCTGGGAATTATTCAGGATCTTCGGACCCGCTTGACCCCTGCTGCAGACGCCGTTTGAGCGCAGGAGATGATCCGACAAGGAGGCTTAGTTTTAGGTCTATTTTGTCCCAGTATCGCACGGTGAACTCCTCTCTGCGCCACCAGCTTCTGGCCTCCCGAATTTGGAGCCAAACGACTCCGAAAATTGTGATATTATTTGGCCGTGAGTTCGCAGCCGGAATCGCGTTTGTGTCTCCTCCGAAACCAAGCACTCACCGGATTCGCCACTGTAATTTTTGCCTGCCCCTGAATCTAATTTGAATGTGTGAAATAAGGCGATTGCCTTATTGGTATATTACAAACTGTGAGTATTAGTTTTAATTCTCGTCTGAGGTACCTCATGCTATTACCTGCGATTCTGATGGTAGATCGATAATTTTGTGATATACACATGTACTGTGATCCTAAACTTATGAAAATTATACTGTGAATATGTCAACTATGGAGGTTTAATTTAGTTACGGCTGTCTATTGTATTTGACGCTCTTCTTTCAGGAATTGTGTTTGTGCTTAAGCATTGTAAGTTTACAAATTTCGTTGAACACCTGAATGCACTCGCCGTATGTAATACAAAAAATTCGTTGGCGCACTGGGAATTTATTTCTCTTATTTCGTTCTACCGACTGTTCTGTTAAAAACACAGAACATTACCGATTAGAAAATATTGCATTTTGTGACTGTTGTATATTATATATAATAATAATAATAATTTTTATTTAGTTATAATCTATTTTAAGATTTACAATTGTTTACATATTTTCTTAGCTAATAATTTTTTTACATAATCGCTTAGTTTTCATTTAAACTCATAGATATTTTTAGTTCCTTTAACTTCAATTGGAAGATTATTATAAATTTTGAAGCCTTTATAAAAGAAACAATTTTGGAAACTGCTTTTTGTAAGTTTGGGTAATTTAACATTCTGCTTATTTCTAGTACTATAATTATGAATATCACAACCATAAATCATATAATATTCTGGTAACAGGTTAGATTAGATTAGATTCCACGACTGCCTTTTGCTGGCATGCGCACGTCAGCCCTTTGGACTTTTTATACTGTCGGGAGTTTTCAAGTTAGCAGGCGGAAATCCGTATCTTTTACTAAACTTGCAATATCCCCTACTAGCTTGTGGTTGTCGATAGAGTTAAGGCTCCAATCGAGTTGGTGTTTTTTACGCTCTAATGCTGGGCATTCAAAGAGGATATGATAGGCTGTTTCATCATCCTCTTGGCATAGTCTGCAAACAGGTTCATCTCTATGGTGGTTTGTGGATTCGGAGTTTTTAGCAATCTTTTGCAGTGTGTTGCTTGATTGTAGTTTCCCCACCTTAGTTGGTGTGCGGTATTGACCCATTCATTAATGGCTGAGCGGGCTTGGTTTTTCTGAATGCTTAGACCAGGTTCTGGACCGGTCATTGCATTACGGGCTGCTTCTTTTGCGAGCTTGTCCGCCTTCTCGTTTCCTTCAATACTTTGCTGACCTGGGATCCAGCATAATTTTACTGTATTTCCCTGGCTTAAGGTTTGAAGTTTGGATTTGCATTCCTTGACCAGTCTCGATGAAGTACTGAAAGCGTTGAGCGCTTTCAGTGCTGCCTGACTGTCTGAGAGAATGTGTATGTCTCGACTGAGCAGCTTCTTTTCTATGCTGATGTTTGCGCATACGTTAATAGCTTGTACTTCAGCCTGAAAGATGTTACAAAACTTCCCTAGACTGAATTTTTCGTTGGTTCTAGGATTGGTACTGTACACACCGGAGCCTGTACCCCCTTCAAACTTAGATCCATCAGTGTAAAAAATGATGTTCTTATTTGTTGGAGTTGGTAGTTGGTCCGGATTCCAACTTGTGTGTACAGTAAAGTTCTTTTCAAAGTCATAGGCTTTGATTATAAGATCAGAACCCATTTCTAATATTGGGTTGTTGATGTGTGACATGATCTTGCCATGTCCTAGATTATTAGCTGTGGTCATCCAGTGACCAGTACTTCGTAATCTGTAGGCTGCTATTCTGGCTTCACCTTCCAAGAAGATGTGCAGAGGTGGCAGGTTTAAAATAGCATTCAGTGCTTGTCCTGAGGTGCCTTTAAAGGCTCCAGTGATGCACCGATTAGCTAGATATTGTATTCTGCTGATTTTGTGGATCGCAGTTGCTTGTTTTATTTTGGGCCACCAGGCGATTATTCCATATGAAATTATTGGTCGAACCATGGTTTTGTACAGCCAGAGGGTCAGTTCCGGTTTGAGCCCCCACGTACTACCTATGGCTCTTTTCTCAATTACTAATGTTTGTATGCAGCTGGTGATTGTTTTGTCTAAGTGGGAGTTCCAAGTTAATTTGGAATCGATGGTTAGACCTAAGTACTTAACCTCGTTCTCCCAGTTGACATTTGTCTCAAACAGTTTTATGTTGATTCTGTTCGTGATGTTCTTTCTACGAGTGAAAGCGACGAGAGTGGCTTTGCTGGGATTAATTCTAATATGATTCTCTAGACACCACTCTACGGTTATCTTTAGTGCTGATTTCAATACATTGTCTACGGTTCTTTGGTATTTACCTTGAATCAGTATGACAATGTCATCAGCGTATCCTTGAGTGTAGTAGCCTTTGTTATTGAGTTGGATCAGCAGTTCATCAACTGTGAGGCACCACAGGAGTGGAGAAAGAACTCCACCCTGTGGACATCCCCTTGTCGCCTGCACTGTCTTTTCCTTGTCAAATAATTTGACTTTTACAACTCTAGTGTTGAGCATTGCCATAGTCCATCTTATCGTGGTGTTATCGATCTGGTGGTTTATCATTGCTCTTTCAATAGAGTGGTAGGAGGTGTTGTCGAAGGCACCTTCTATGTCTAGAAATGCTCCGACTGCGTACTCCTTGTACTCCAAGGTTATCTCAATTTTCCCCACTAGTTGGTGTAGGGCGGTTTCACATGACTTCCCTTGTTTGGTAAGCATGTTGATATTTGTGAATCGGGAGTGAAGTTAGGGCTTCCTCCCTCCAGTACCTGTCTACTAATCTTTACAACCGATCGATACTCAAATTTATTCATTTCGACCTTTTAGCTTGACACGTCTTAAAAAACAGAAGAAAACTAAGCTATAAATTTGGAAATTGTTTTATAAATTGTCATATCTTATTTCAAGGAGTAGCTGATTTTAAAAAGTTAAATAGAAAAATTCCAAGTCATTAACCTTGACCTACCCGTTTATTGCATCCTCTCTGATAATTCTATAGGTCGTGGTTATACATAGCTCCAGATAAATAGTCAGAAAACAAATATTGTTTACAGATTTTCTGCTCGCGGTGATAGCTGGTTGTGATTTCAATAACGTTTAATTAGGTAGGATTGCTTTGCAAATTTGTCGATAGCTTATAGTAAAAATGCTAAATCGTGATTCCAGACTTAACATGAAATTGGCAATCGAATAACGGCATCATATGCTCCAGACCACATGTTAATAGATTTTGTTTCTGGAAATGCCCAATTTACTGCAGAGGTGTATCAGGCATCTCTTTCGATTATGTTCATCTTCCCATTCAAATAAAATCTAGCCCCACTAGAAATGCCAAATTTTCAAAGCTGCAATTAAGGGCAATGTATATAATTTGACAGAAACGCTAACGCATATTCGGGTTGTTTTTAAAACACTTCTCTTCAATTGTATGTATGCGTCTTTTCAATACTTTAATTTCTAACCATTTATTTTCAATACTGTTATGTTGTACAATTGCCTTTTTTCTTTGTTAGATTTGCTGTCTCTACCTCTTAAAGGTAACTCGAATTGCAAATACAGAAAATCAAGACCGTATATATACGTATACGTATATACGTATATACGTATAGAGTTGTTACATTATGTTTACATGTTCTATAACTCTCGATGACTTCTTTTCTTTTACTAGTTTCTAAATACATTTATACCTTCCCACATTCCTTTCTCCAATTCTTTTCCTTCTATCTGCTTCATCCACGTTATCTCGCTAAGATCTTCTCCGCCGATTTTTTTTCTTCTTCCCACCCTCTGTTCTCAGTTCTTCTTACTTGCCCGTAGCAGATAAATCGTTTCATTTCTGTATACGACAGTGCATTTTTTCTACCTTCATTCTCGTCAAGATTTTCTTTCTCTCCTGTTTAATTTATCGAATTTAGTTGTTTAGTGCATGTTCTCTCTTGTTCCAGCTTGTACTCTTGCTTTGTTGTATTAGTATCTAGATACGCTAAATACTGTACTTCAATATTTCAGTATCTTCAATTTCCAGATTTTATAGGCTTATTTAACTCTTCTAGTCCTGCAATGAGCGGTTCTAGATAAATTTCTCGTATGCACTTGCTCGAAATCAGTTGCTCGAAAGTCAATTGCTCGAATGTGACTCGAATTGCAAGTTTCTCGAACAGCAATTTCTCGATTCTGTGATGCTCGAAAAAAAATAAAGTTGTGAAATAGCCTTAACTGGAATCAGTTAATATCAAATATAAACAAAACACAAATTACAAATTATAACCTTTATTAATAAAAAATAGGTATAGGTATGTGGTTAAGTTAAAAATTATAAAATCCAAATATTATATGTTTTTAATATGATATGTTATGTGCTATTTCACGGACATAATCATATATATTTCTGTCATATCCATAATTATTCACTAATCTGTGCACTATCACGATATATTCTTCGACTTATGGTATGTTGTTGACCGCTGACATATTGTTCTATCCCTAATTCGTTCAAACTCTGCTCCCTCTTTAATGCCGAAATAAATTTCCAGATGTTAAGACCACATAAATTCGAGCAAAACAATTTCGAGAAATTGCGGTTCGAGAAACTTGTATTTCGAGAAAAGTTACATTCGATCAATTTGATTTTCGAGCAATTGATTTCGAGCAATTGCATTCGAAGAATTTGCCGGAGACGGTAATGGTTGGTCGGATTATTTAATCTGTCAAAATTGACACTCTTTTATTATTGTGCAAAAAGGTATCCACATATAACCCGATAATATTTAAGTAATTTTTGTATTACTACTTAAAATCGACTTATGCATTGCTGAATTAAAAATTATTAAAGTTTTACCTAAAAAAATTCAGTGAGCTACTACTTTCTAGTTTACTGTTGTTGATCTATTAATTTTTGTCAAAATATTTTTGATAACCATAATAGCAACATTACAAAACTCTTTTAATTTTTGAACATATTTCTTTAGTAATTGTACCTTTCTGAAATCCAGACCGTTTGGGTCGGATAAACGTTTTTAAAAATTAAATTTCAAAATTCTCAGAATAAAAAATTGGAGCAATACTCACCTGCAGTTTTTTTATGAACTTATTTCTGGTACACCCTGTATAGTGTAGTAAAGTTAGCTGAAAAATACCCGTCTCTAGAAAAAATAGTAAAGTGTGTCCTTTTTGATATTTGTATCTCTGATGGCATTAGAAATGAATATAAAAAAAGTTTCCTACCCAAGCAGTGATGCAAATACCCGTATTCTAAAAAACAACCCCGAGACGTATAGTGGCGCTGGTTTTGATTTGTAGTTTAATTGAAAAAGTGTAACGGGCTAATTCGAGTCACCTTGGTATTTAATATGTAATCACCTTGCTAGATTTAAGCCAAACTGTATTTCTTACATTGTAATATTTAGGTTAAGACGAATTGTGTATTGGGAACATGCATCGAGTGTTTCGCGGGCCATATTGTGTGACGCAAATCACCTGATTCAGTCTTTGCGGCTATTAATAGAATCAAAGAGGGCTATGAGCGAACGGTGGCAGGGGGAGTCAGTCGCTAGCAAGTAGGCGGCTGGTGCGATTCGTCCAAACAAAAGGGACGCCATACGAAGCATTAAAGTGCGATTGAAAGTTTAAAAGGTAAAAAGGTACAAGGTACAATTCTTCCAACTAGGGGCGGGCTGCTATAGGAACCCTGCGTCCCTCTTTAGCCAAAAACGGAAATTATAGGATGGACAAGAGAAAGGAAGGACGGAGAATGGACGAAAATGGAAAGGTGGAAAAGTACTGCCCCGGCATTCGCCTCAGAGTAGGTATTCTGTTGAATCAAAAAAACCACCTAAAAACCTGATTCAGAGCAGACGGCTAAGGGAATCGAACCCACGACCTCCAGAATTCTAAGTAGGCACTAACATACAGAACTCAGTTGAGAGTTTATGTGTTGGCATGCGTTAAGAACAGTCGAGGCCTCGTTATTCTTGAGCCGAAATATAGCCTCGAGAGCAGATATCCACCTTGGAAACAACATCGAGGTACCGATAATTCTTCGTAGCAGTAAGCTGCCATTCTAGCTTCAAAGAAGCTAGCCGATCTTGTTAATGTATGAGAACAATTGGAGCTACTATAAAGCAAGGTTAGTTATTATTAATAAAACCCTCGCTTGACTGCGTGGTCCAGGAAACTGGGAAACTAGAAGCGTAACTAGTAAATTACGTCAAGTTACATCACCCTTGGCGCATCCCAGTACGAAGCGATGACACCACCCTGATTTCAAGCGACCGAAAGCAGAGCCGTACCAAATGAATTTGTGCGCGAGAGTATGCCTTGTTCACACGATTTGATTTTTGACTTAGCGTTGCGTATTGGCAATCATACTTTTATTTAAGGTGTATCTAAGCACATAGATTCAGTATTACGCGCGTGGACATTTTTTAGCTATTGTTGATAGCGCATAACATTTTTATATTGCCACTGTGTATGCTGTTTATGTATTTTTATGCCTGTAAGTTCTTTTTTATAGTATATGCATTTTTATGTAAACTGTTTGGTTTTTATTTCTAGCAGAATTTGCAGGCTGAAAAAAACGATATTGACAACCCTTAGCCATACTGAGGTAAGAGCGGGTTTTGTGCTTCTACGACTGGGTTAACACACAAAAGGCAATCTAAATTCATAGTAAACTAGAGTACAGGGCACGGAAAACTCCGCATTACATTTTATGGTGCCCAACGCTATGACTAAATAAAAGTACCATTACAAAAGGTATGTTTCACTCGATAGGTGAAATAATATGCATTACACCGGCGAACAATGTTTTGAGTCAAGAAATTTCCATTTCTTTCATGCATTTTTATAAAAAAAACTACCCTTCTTTGCATTTCGCGTCGTACATTCAAACTTACCCTCCACTCCTGGAGTAGATTACGCATGACTTATGACTCGTACGACAAAAATATGTACGACCTTTCATTCCTATTCAATTTTCTTTTTCGATGCTCCCTTTCGTAGTTAATGGCTGAAAACCAGAGCTGCTACTATCGGGGATGTTTTTTGAGACCAGGGAATGTGCGTCACTACTTGAGTAAGGAACGTTTTACTTATCTCGTCTAATAATGGAGAAGGCCTCCGACAAAGAAATTGCAGGAAAAATAACCAGCGTGCTAAGACAGTTCACTTCGAACGCATCTTTACCTTATACTATTTTAAGATCTAAATGGTCTCCCGATCCATGCAATGTAGGAGCGTTGTTAATTTATAGTAATACTATACATTAACATAGGAGTATATCGTAACATGTTTGTGGTGTCACAGCTTTCTGGCGTAACATAGTATTAAAAAAATTTCGATTACAGTACTTTTTTTTTAAATAGTTTGCTAATAACTATTCTTACGAGCACACTATTATCTTTTCCCAATATTTTTCCTGATTTGGCAAACACGCAAGTAGAACAGGGACAATTCCCCCATTCCTTTATATTTGATTCGCGTATTTGAGGTTTAATTCGCGGTTTTAATTGTAATTGACCTAATTAAATTGATCTAATTAAACGACCCAATTAATTTCGCGGATTGACCTAATTAATTTTTATATGTGCTACTGGTTAAATTACGCATTAGCTTCTGATTAAATTACGCGGCGGCCATTTTTAATTTGCTTCTGGAATTACGCGGCGGCTATTTTATTTTCGCGCGAATATTTGAATTTAAAAATTTTCAGATTTTTTTTTAAGTTCCCTTTTTTTGATTTAAACTTCCCGGGTGTCGGCCATCTTGGTTTTCTGCGCGCGCACTTCTCGCGGTTGTCGTTTTAATTTTAATTTTCGCGGAAATATTTAAATTTCAAATTGATAGATCTGTCTCTCTCTCTTCTGCTCATCGGGAGTTGGTTGTCTCTTTTGCATTCACAGAATGGATATTTAATTTAAAAAAATCTTTGGCGGGCTCGGATTTGAACGCTCTACGTCCGTGTTCACAAATTAGGTGCAACCGTCAATGCCTCAGCACCACGGCGAAGCTGCAGATTTTATATGTATAGCGGAAGGCCATATCGCTGTTCTGACGTCACGCGCACAGATTTTAAAACAAACTATTTTTTCAAAAATATAAATTATAAGAATGGAATTGTGTAGCCTATTGTGTTTAAAGGTTGATACAATTTTTTTTAAATTGATTTTGTAGGTGGTTTTCATGGAATTAATTCTTTTATTTTATAATTTGAGTGACGCTCATGAATGGATTATCGAGATTCTCATTGTTCCTGAATACTATATAGCTGGAAATTTCCGCTCGACCGTCGAAAATTTGAAAGCTATATGAATATCGGTGCACCTAATTTGTTATTGTACAATTTGAAGCCTTGAAATGCAGGCTTTAACTTGATTGTTAGCACAGACAAAGGAATTTGCTATGATATCACCGAATCTGCAGGTGGGGTCAGCTTGTCTGCGCTCATACTTCACGTAAAGTGGAAATGTCCTCTCGCTTCCACTCTGTGGCGCCCGCTTTTGAATTTCAATTGGTAAATCAGCCATCTCTCTGACTGTTTTCAGTCGCACACTCATCTGTCTCTCTTCATCGAAATATTTTTAAAATTTAAAGGGTTATACATCTTGAATAATGACAAATCATAATTTATAAGAAGTTTATTAATGAGTTGTTAAACCTGAAACCAATTGGATGTGGTATTTATTGTATTAGACCAACGAGACGAGTATTGAAAATGACCAGCGGATTTTTTACAAGAGCCTCTATAAACAATCAAACAAACTTTTCTCGATTGCCTATTGGTACAGACATTTGATTTTACACATATGATAATTAAACACATGTGAATAATTATTTTAATTAGCGAACAAAGCATCGTCTCCCGTCTCGCTCATCGCAGCTGTTATCTCTACCACCCAAGTCGAATTTAAACCCTAGTTGTCACGAGATTGTCATGTTTAGCTTTTATTTTATAAGTAAAGCGTCTGTGAAAAGAAAATATATGTGTGTTGACCACAAATTAACATAAATTTGAATAAAAAACACGCAATTTTGTTGAAAAATGTTCTGTTCCACATCATCTCACTTGGAAATTTATAAAAATCGGCATCGGCAACAATATTTTTATACAACTTTAATTGAAAAATCTTCTGCCGCAATCATTTCTAGAAGCAAAATTGCAGTAACGTAGACTCGCTGTGCATTTTATTACAAAAGTTCTTATACTTTTGATAAAGATATATACATGTTGACCACAAATTAACATAAATTTGAAATAAAAACACGCACTTTCGTTGAAAAATGCTCTGTTCTACATCATCTCACTTAAATTTTTACAAAAACTGACATCATGTCACATAAATTATACAAAAAATGACATTTTAATTAAACACACGATAAAAATTTAATAAAAATCACGCAATTACACATCATCTCACATAAATTTTTACAAAAGGCGACATCATGTTACATAAACTAAGCATAATTGTGTTAATGTTTTACACTTTTTCATAAAATGCATCGCTCAAACTTAAAAGAAATCGCAATTTCGTTGAAAAAATCTTCTGCCACAATCATTTCGATAAACAAAATTCAAAAATTCTTTTACTTTTGATGGAAATATATGTATGTTGACCACAAATTAACATAATTTTGAATAAAAACACGCAATTTCGTTGAAAAAATGTTCTGACACCATTATTTCACTTAAAATTTTACAAAAACTGACATCATGTCACTTGAAATTATACAAAAAACGACATTTTTATTCAATAAGCGATAAAAAATACGCCATCCCACATTATTTCACTTAAAAAAATTATCACAATTCGTTTTATAAATCGTTTTGTAAAACAAAAATGATGTAAAAGCAGTTTTAGAGTTATTTCTAAGCATAATTTTGCAAATGTTTTACGCTTTTTATAAATTGCATCGCTCAAAAATGTATGTTGACCCCCAAATTAACATAAAATTAAATAAAAACAAGCAATTTCATTAAAAAAATTTCTGCCACAAGCATTTCGATAAACAAAATTTCAGTTACGTAGGCTTATTGTTCATTTTATTACGAAAATTAACTCAAAATTGAACAAAAATCACGCAATTACACATCATCTCACATAACTTTTTACAAAAATCGACATCATGTCACATAAATTACCCAAAAAATTACATTTTAATTTAACACACGATGAAAATTTAATAAAAATCAAGCAATTACACATCATCTCACATAAATTTTTACAAAATTGACATCATGTCACATAAATTATACAAAAAATGACATTTTAATTCAACACACGATGAAAATTTAATAAAAAATATGCAATTACGCATCATCGCACTTAAAAAATTATCACAATTTGTTTTACAAAACGATTTATAATAACGAAAATGATGTAAAAACAGTTTTTAGAGTTATTTCTGAGCATAATTTTGCAAATGTTTTACACTTTTTATAAAATGCATCGCTCAAAATTAAAAGAAATTACAATTTTTTAAATTATATCACGCCATTATGAAATCGTAGATTGACTTTTTGAAATTTTACACTTTGTAACTGTAAAATAACTTCAAATACTAATATTCTAGCTTTAGATTTTGTAATTATTGCAGATTCATGAAAAAACAAAAGCAGAGTAGAAATTTAAAAAAAACACAAACACTTTGTAATAAACAAATATATTGCTCTTATTTCGTATAATACTTAATAATATAAAAATAAATATTACAGCTGAATGTCTTATTTTCTAAAAATCCGCTAGCAATTTAGAAAACTGTTTTTTGTATTTCGTCATCAAGCTGAGCTAATATATTTTTCTCCGCATTCTCGCCAGACTTAAGGCGTTGGACAAATTCCAGCGATACAACCAATATCTTCCGCGCTTGGTCCATTTTAGTCGAAAAAGGAACTCAGCCGTTTGTTCTGGTAGAGCCGTCATGAATAAACTAACTTAAATTCAAGACTTTCATAATAAATATATAACAAAATATGGCAGGTACGGGAATCGAACCGGTATCCTCTCTCGAGATCAGAGTTTAAATCTGACGCCTTAACCATTCGGCCAACCTGCCTCCCTGTATAAACGAGCACTCTCTGCATAATTAAGAAAGAAAACATATAGTTTCTATTTGCAATTTCATACAATACTTCATATAAATTAAGTCACATACAAATTTCTAAATCGGATTTGATATATATTTATCGAAGGAGTTGATCCTCAGCTGACGTTTTATTATTATTTATAGTGATTCGTTCACAGACTGACGGAAAACCTAACCTGACAACCTCGAATTTGACATAGACTTACAGTCTCACCAACATATTATTCATAAAAGAAATATTTCAAAGCCAAGCTTGAACCGCGAATTAAACCGCGAATCCGCGAATCAAATAAAAAGGAGTGGGGGGAACCGTCCCTGTTCTACTCACGCATTTTCAAACGTGTACGATAAGAAACACAATTTTAGTTATTGCAGCTACTGCCTTTTGTGTATTTGTGGGTCAATAACTAAAAAGACTTTTTTAATTACGTTTATTACAAAATGCGTTAATTGTGTTTTGAGATCATGTAGTCTTGTGAGAGCGGCTGAAAGGAGGTGAGTTCGAGTGTGTGGTGTGGGAACTTGAGTATACCCTGTGTGGCGGGGCGCCTGTTACCGTTACAAATTTATTCTCTGTTCCTTAAAGGCGATACATAATAGTTTATTACAAAACTGTGCCCATACAGTGCAACGTAACATTAAGACGGGGACCGCTGCACTTTTTCCTATAAGATGGCAGCACCATAGAAACAACACGGTATTTTAAAATCTGTTAGACGTCGTTCACAATTAAAATTAACCAATTATTTTCATATATATTGTTAGAAAACAACACGCTGAAGGGTGTGATCAAATTTCACCTGGATGCGAAGTCAAATAACAGAAATATTAAATAAATAAAATATAAATATTTGAATTTCTTTTTGGTCCAAACTTGACATGTTAATAGCTTATTCCCTAGATAATATTATAAAACTAATTGTGGAATATAAACCACATTGCTAGACAAATAAACCTAAATGACAGATTTTAGTGCTAGAATTGTGACACTGGAATACGCGTTCACCATAATAGCTGCCCTAAACTTGGGCAACTGTTTGATAGATGGCGCCGTCAACTGTTCTGTGACGTCACATGACATACCTGGTGATTTGTGAATTGCGATTTTGGTTATGTAAATGGAATCCAGTTTTAGCGGCAAAATTTTGCGCGTTTATCGCAAAATTTGAATTGAAAGCGGTAAAACTGAAATGCGTTTGGCTTATGATGAAGGAATGGGGACACAGTGCTACCTAAAACTCATTATCAAGTTAGAAGTTTCGTATGGGCATGCAGAGCACGATGGCGGGAAATTTAAACTTTGCAATGTACTGGCAAATGCCTGAATTTATTGATGAAGATAAAATATTGAAAAATACACGTTTGCTTATGAGCATCTTAACGAGACTCCTTTGGTTGCCACAAAACTCGGCTCACCGCCTCGTTTTGGCAATCAAACTCGTATCGTGAAGATGCTCATATTCGAACTTGTATCGTTAATATCTATAACATACCATTAATGGAAAATAATAAGAGGCTTTATAGTCGCATTATAACGCAGAGAAAATAACAAAAACAGAGAGTATCTATTATTAAACTACTTTATTTTCAATACATCGTCGTTTTCGTCCTCTCTATTGAACAAAAATAGTAATTAATCATAAGTACATAAAAATGCTACAAATTTTAACATATGCTATGAATTCTAAAGAAAAAAGGCTCATTCTATTTATGGTAGTTTGTGATGATAATACTTTCTAGATTACAAGAGTTTTTTAAAACTAAAACGTAAGAACAAATATGAAAACGTAAGATTTACGTGAAAAAAGAGTTTTTTTAAGAAAAACATAAGAAAAGATTTAAAAAACATACGATCCATATAAAAATTAGTTTTTTAAAACTAAAACGTAAGAAAACATTAAAAAAACGAAAGATCCATATGAAAAAAACGTTTTTTAAACTAAAATGTATGAAGAGATTTAAAAAACAAAAGGTGGACATAAAAACGTGTTTTAAGGAAAACCTAAGAATGAGTTTTTTTACAAGGAAAACGTAAGAAAAGATTTAAAAAACATAAGATCCATATGAAAAGAGGGTTTTTAAAACTTAAACGTAAGAAAAGATTTAAACAACGGAAGATCCATATGAAAAACCGTTTTTTTAACTAAAACGTAAGAAAAGATTTAAAAAGGTTAATATGAAAAGCGAGTTTTTTAAAGAAAAACCTAAGAATGACTTTTTTACAAGAAAACGTAAGAAAAGACATGAACAAGTGAAAGATTAATATTAAAAGTATTTAAACAAAGAATTAAAATAAAGATAAATATAAAAAGCGATGGACTTGTACGTAAGAAGTACTGTATTAAGAAAAAAAATAGAAACGGTTTTAAGTTAAAAAGAAAAAATAAGTAGGGAACGAACAACGGATCCCAAAAACAGAAGCACATCAGATATTCGACCGAACAGTTCAATTCAAGAGAGAGAGAGAGCACTAGGCGCGGGTTAGAGGCAGTAAAAACGAACACGAGATTTGCGTGCGCGAGCGACAGAGAAAGAAGTGTTCCTACGAGCGTTAGGTAGGTAGCGAGTTCGAAGCCTGTTCCAGGCAATTTTTTTAAAAATCCTTCAAAGTGCGTATGCACATACATAACCCGTGTCATCTCGAAAACTGAAATTGGGCGTCGCAGAACCATGGGCAACATGCACTTCAAACAATTTTCAAGATTGAGCGGACCACCGGCCGAAGTCCGAGAATAGCGAAAGATGCGAGCCAGTGTTGCCGTTTGGACGATTTAAAATTATGGGATCGCCGAGACAAAATTATCAGATTTTGCTCTAAATTATGTTAACACCTATAGATGGCAAAGCAAGCATTTTTTTTGGCTCATCCGCCATTTAATTGAAATTAACGTCGCGAAATTAAACCTAAATTGTGCTTGTATGATAATAGATGTCGCCAAACTAGATCAACACACTAAAGTGTAAGGTACCGCCATTAGTGATTTTTTTATATCTATCCTTGTCGTACAATTTTCTCCAACTGGGAATAAAAACACAATCTAACAAGAATTTGACTTTACAGCAGTGCCATTACACCAAAAAGAAAATCCCCGAAAACTAGAGTCTTCCTTATTGCACTTGGGAAATGTGTATTTGTTATCTTTATCTCAGAATTTTCTCACATTCTCACACGAGGAATGGAATGGCGGTACCTTAACTTAGTGTATTAATCTAGTAATCATATACTTCCTACAGTATCTGTATAATCTTATATACAGATACTCTAGGAGGTCGTAGAGTCCCTATATATAGGTTAGTAAACTATATACAGGATCTCTAGAAGGTCGCCGCTGCCCGGGCCCTTTATTGTGAAGCAACCAAGAGTGCTAAATAGATTTCAAAATATGCACACAAAATTTGACAATGACGATACGAGATGGCCCATTTAAATATTAGAAATTTCAGAAAGCCGACGATACGATAATAGAGAATAAATCATCCATGACAATAAAATTATATTAAAATTGATAATTATGTTACTTTATAATTTTTCCAGAATGGCGAAAAAATTATGTTAGTATCTGATAATTATTTGACGATCGGCAACACTGATGCGAGCGCTGCATGAAACACGAAACCAGAAAACAAGCGGGGGCGGCTACAATGCGATAAGATAACAGCCATTCAGCGACACATCAGTGCTTGGAAATGCACGCAGTAGTAGCCTCTGTCTAAAACTTTAGTGCCCTCTCTTTGTTAGAAGCGTGGACGATACATCTGCTACCCAAATTAATTTATTAGAGGTATTTCTTATACTACCGCCCTCATGTGCTGTTATTCCGTAATTCGTGTGGAAATTAAAATTACAATCGAGTCCCCACTACTACGGTCCCGCTCTTAAGAAAAGCTTTCATAAGAAAACCCGATAGCTTTGTATTGATAAGAATTGAAATTGAATTATGTAATTGCTTACAATATTATAACAACATAACGAGCAACATGTGCCAGAACTTGCAGCTAGTTTTAGCACTCGCTTTTCATGTAGTTTATGTTTATTCTAATTGTTAATCTAATTTATTAATTTTCTTAGCAACTAAGAGAGGAAAAATTACAATAAATTCTTACCGCTATTTAGTTATAAAAATAATTTCTTTGAAGATGTAGATATATTACAACTACTGTGCTGCAAGGGCGAAAAGTCTCTAGCCTTGACCTAAACGGTTATTGCAACTGCAGTGACGTTTTTGATAAAATAGGTCGTAGCTGCACATCGCTCCCGATAAATATTCAGATAACAAATAATATTGCTTACAGATTGCCTGCTCGTGGTGATAGCTGGTTGTGCTTTGGATAAAGTCTTTATTGAGGTAAGATTCCATTGCATACTTGTTTATAGCATATATTAAAAATGCTAAATCATAATTTTAGACTCAACATGAAATTGGTAGTGCTGATTGCAATAATTGGAATAACGGCATAATATGCTGAAGACCAGACGTTAATAGATTTTGTCTCTGGAAATGCCCAGTTCACTGCAGATGTGTATCAGGTATCCCTTTTGCTTATGTTTATCTTCCCGTTCAAATAAAATTTTGCGTTTCGATCGAAGCAAGCGTTGAATTTTCAAAGCTGCAACTAAGTGTCTTGCAAATAATTTTTACAGAAACGTTAACCTGTACTGTATTCGGGTTGCTCTTAGAAGACTCCTCTCCAATCGCTTGTTTGCGTCTTTTCAATATTTTCATTTATAATCATTTATGTTTAACACCGTTGTATTGTACAATTACCTCTTATATTTGTTAAATTTGTCGTATGCACCTCTTCATGGTAACCCGAATTGCATATATAGAAAATCAAGAATATAATATACAGGGTGTTCAGTAAAGAATTAGCCAAACTTCAGATATAGTTAACCTCGACAAAAATAAGCTGATTTAACCCAACTTACCTTACTCCAAAAGTTAGTAGTAAATTTTCCGTCAGTTTTGACACAAACTGACGCAAAACCTAACCTGCTAACATCGAATTTGACATAATTGTGAGCTCTTGTCATAATGACTTACAGTGCCACCAACATATTATTCATACAGCAAATATTGCAAAGGCAACTTGACCGGAATAATTAATGAACACCTGTTATATTTGTTACATTGGCCGTATCTACCCCTTAAAGGCAATCAGAATTGCAAATGCAGAAAATCAAGAAGATAGATATATAGCGTGATCAAATGCATTTAAGATCAAGTTGATGTTACATTATGTTTATATTTTTTACAGCGGTCGCTGTCTTCTTTCTCTTAATCAGTTTCTAAATAAATACGTTATATCAATTTCTTTCGATCACTTGATCCATCTCATCTCACAAAGATCTTCTCGGTCGGTCTGTTTTTACACTTTCTGTTCTCAGCTCCTCTTATTAGCACGTAGTACATAAACCGTTTCTCTTTTGTATATTGCAGTGTGCTCTTTTCTACCTTCATTTTTCTCAAGATTTTCTCATTCCTTCCCCTGTCTCTAATTGCTCTGTTGTTTCATCGTGTAGGTAATTTAAATATAGTACTTACATTTTGCAGTACCTTTAATTTTTAGGTTTTCTAGTTTTGTTTAACTCTTCTGATCCTGTTACAAGATAATTTTTTGCCTATAATTTATTTGTAGACCTGATTTTGTGTATTCTCCTTCAATTTCTGTCGTATAAAGCTTTAATATTCTTCGTCCTGTGTTGTAACCATCTGGTCGTCATCAAAATATTATGTGTATGTTACCACTTTAAGTAATTTGATATATTACCTAAAATACGAGTCTGTCGATGTTAAACATATTGCCAGAAAAATTGTTAACATTATATAGAATATTTAGACATTTTATATAATGACTGCAAGGTTGCAGGTTGAATGTTATGTTAAATAATAATTCGCATCAGCACGATGTTATTCACTCTAGCATGTTTAGGTTAGTTGCAGCCTTTGCTCGCGTGTTTTGTAAACATTCTTACATTTTCATTTTGCTGGCCTGTGTCGGGTATCGTTGCCTGATGTCGGTGGTAAGTTCGCCTATCATAAATACCTACAAAATTTGCTAGGGTGAAGAGTTGGCATACATTCGCATTAAACTCATTGGCTTACGAGTGCCAATCTTTATATTGCATCAAATGCCTACTGATCATTAGGGAATAATGCCTAGGCAACATTTGAAAAATTGTCTTAAGAGATGCATTTTATAAACTACCTAACTTGCCTAAACATTATTGAACTGTCTAGCCATTATATAAAATGACTGGTTTATACAAGTTGTCTGTAACTTGTATAAAGACATGTTTTCATCTCTGTAGTAAATCCTTTGACATTTGAAAGTTCCTTGTCGATCTTCCTCCACTTCTAATATGATCGTGATGATCATCACTTAATCGCCCGCATTCGTTCCAACAGTGTACATTATTTGTTCTTTAATTTCAGAAACTAACCAAATCAAACTCCGGCAATATTGTAGTATGTCTCCTGTCTGTTGCAACTATTCTAGCTCTGGTTCATGCTGGAGCTCATGGTCAGACAGCTTTCCAAATCTCGTCTACTCTACATCTGCCTGCAAGTTCAGATAAAATTCGAGAAATATTCAGCAAACTCGGGGCTCTTCAACACTATGGCGTGTATATTCTCAATAGCGCTAATAAGATTTATGCCAGGAATGGATTGCAAATCAGCGACCAGTTCAAGAGCACTGCCGTTAATGAGTTCAAGTCAGATATCCAAAATATCGACTTAAGCAAAAAGGATGAAGCCGCTGCCGAAATGAACAAATGGGTGGAGAGCAAAACTCTTGATAAAATCAAGGACTTGATTAAACCCAGCGACTTGGACGAAAATCCAATTGCCGTGCTTATCAACGCCATGTATTTCGAAGCTAGTTGGCAAAACAGCTTTAGGGAGGAGGACACGAAAAAGCAGCCATTTTATCTTAGCAATCAAAAGCAGGTCGACGTCGAGATGATGGAGCAAACCACATACTTCCTCTACCATGAAAGTGACGAATTGAAAGCTAAGTTTTTGGAATTGCCGTACGGAGGTGAATTTGTAGATAGTGATGCTTCGATGGTTTTTGTGTTGCCCGACGATAAAGATGGATTGTCTGCCTTAAAAGCTCGCACGGCTGATGTTCTTAGTATTAAATTGAAGGAATAGCCCTACGTTCATATCGAAGTTCCCAAATTCAAAATTGAAAACACTATTATATTTAATTCCATTCTGCAAGAGGTAATTATGGTAGTAATAATTAATTACCATTAAATACGGTTTCAATTATGATTATACTGTTTTATTATGCTAAAAAATGGGTATTGAAGAAAACAACTCCCAATCATAACTATTTCATCTTTATAAAATATTGAATAAATAATTTTTTCTAGCGTTTTTCATACGTTTATTGTTAATCTACTAAAACCTAGTAATGGTTATATCATTTGCTACTAGAAATAATTTTTACAGCTAGGAATTGTGGATGCCTTTGAGGACAGTGCCGACTTTACTGGAATCCTTGCTAGTAAAGCACCTCTTAAGATAAGCAAAGTTCTCCAAAAGGCTTTCATCGAGGTACACGAAAATGGAACTACAGCTGCTGCTGCCACATTTGGTAAGTTTTCTACAGTAATTTTGAGTAAGGGAAGTTAGGTTGTGTGTAGAACCCCCGCGATTGTGCAGGAAATTGGATACCAGCATCTATGCCACCACCTCCAAAACAATTTGTTGCTGACCATCCTTTTATATATTTTATTAGGGTCAAGGGAATAGTCATTTTTGCCGGCAGGTATTCTTCGCCTGGAGTTTAACATTTTAATTATAAAACGAAGTATAATATTGCATTATTTTGTAATAATAAAATCTTGAAACAGCTCTAGTTGTTTTATTTACTGCCAATTCTACTCTGAAGAGGATCTTGTTACCAATGCTTTAATTTTTACTTAGAAAATACAACTAATTAACTTCGAGACTACTTGAGCAGATTCAAAGGCCGTCTAATATACAGCGGAGACGGTTGGATTTTACTACAAAATGAGATTATTTAATCAGGACGCCAATGAGTATTTGTTTACGACGAATTTGATCAATTAGACGAGAACTCTTACCTCAATACAACGCACCAATCACTAGCTCCCCTGAAATAAAAATTACATAGGCCTAGGTCAGATCGAACAGATGCAGTAAACAATAATTCATAATAAATAATATCAAATATATTTGACCAGTAATTCCAAGTACAAATACTATTATAAAAATCTGGTGTGATACACGCACACAACTTCCTTTTACAGTGATCTTATAATTAGCCAAAAATGTGTTTTTTAATTTTTAACCATTTGCGAAAATTTTTCAGAAATTATAAATTCTACAGAAACTGTACATAATAGATAGTTGAAAAGACAAATTTTCTCTAAAATCTTTTACAATTTTATTAGTTCTCTATAATGGCCTATAAAAAAGGAGTTAATAAACAAAAGAAAAAACACATCAATACACATTAAAAATGTAACTAAAATGTAACGTTTAAAAAAACCGTTAGGGCCGTTTTTGAGAAAATCGAAAAAAGCTGAAGTTTCAACAGCATATCTCTTTTCGTTTTTGAGTTATTCTGTTCACACACAGATACACACACACACACACAGACTGACAGATAGACCAATAAACAAAAACATGTTTTTGGGTTCAAGGGATTCTGAAACGTAAAGATCCGTTGAAAACTCAATTTCGAATTTTTGAGGTAAATCCAATACTTCCTTTATTGTAAAAGGAAGTAAAAATACAAACTCTAACTATATGTGTATGGTACGATTCGTTAGTACTACTATACACATAAATAAATCACAAATAAATATTACATGATCTGTCTGCTATCACAGATCATAAATATATTGTACCAGCAGTTCAACGGCAAGGAATTTGGTGGCTTGAAACAGCTAGGCACACCTTTAAGTAAATATAATCATTTTGACGTCAAAAGTAATACACACTTGACCCCTTAAAGAACAGTCTCAACGCAAATGGCAATGAAAAGGTCAGCAAGGTAAAACGTTAGCAGATCTGAAAAATCCGACTTACGAGAGAGTTAGTTACTTAGCTGGCAATTCCAGGTCTACATCAGCTAGAGCAGCATAAGGTACCATAGATTTCATACACAAACCTTTCGACGCAGGGCACATGGGTTGCTCTCAACCAATACCAAAAAGACAGGGGGCAATCACAATTTACAGTGAGCGTCTACGCGCGAGGTTATGTTGTCAACTGGTGGATGGAACGATGTTCCAGCAGGAATGCGATAGCTATGCCGGAATTTTACCATGCCGTAGATGCAATTATACTACGTAGTTCGAGCAGGACGAAGATGCGAAATTAGATTAACCTACCCAGTAACCCAAGATGGGCAAACCCATGTCGCGTCAGACTACTTCATCATTCTAAAAATCCATCAACGACGAATGCTAAATTATTCATCAGGTAAATCAGTACCAAAAGCCCCTCACAATCGGGTGTGCAGACAAAGCTTACATAGGACGAATTACACGACCAAGCCGTTTGGGATAGTTAACACCTGCAGGTGAAAACAGCAGAAAGGACGTTTTAAAACGCCTGCAACCGTTATCTCAAATCCCACCACAACAACTGATCGAAATAACGATTCGCGGGTGACAAAAAGTCAAAAATGGGCCAATAGACGAGCATTGCGACTACTTTACTTTTGAACGCTGAACCTGTCAAACGATCACATAAATTTTATTCTGCATACACTTACAAATACGTACAAACCGCAAACTTGTAGATATGCTGATACAGTGTAGCTTGATTTTGTGAGGTTACTCCCAGAATAACCCTTAATGTTATTTTCACAATTTACTTTTAAGCGCAAACAGGTTGCATTTTGCTCAACGATTAACGTGTTCCGTTGATCAGTTGATCATTAAAAATACTAAGTACATTGATTAATACTTTTGCAGGTTGTATTAACATAAATTCTAGTATAATTTTTTTAAACACTTTTTGGCGACCATTTGTACAAGAGCGTTATTATCTTCTTCCAATATTTGCTTTGGCTTTGCAAACACGAATTTTCAAACGTGGACGGTTAAAAAACAAAATTTTAGTTATTTCAGCTACTGCCTCTTTTATTTGTGATTGTCTTACAATACTGTGTCCTTGGCGCGCAACGTAACATTAAGAAAAGCTTTTATAGCAAATCCCGATAGCTTTGTATAAGGTGGTTGCATTTCAAATACGAACAATATGTTTCAGTTTACAGATAGTTTTAGCACTCACGCTTCGTACGAAGGCTTGATCGTGATTAACAATTGTATAATAGTTGGTTTTGGGTTTACTTATAAATCAAGTTTTACATAATCCGGAGAATAAAACAAATGTAACAATACATTAAGTCGTCTATATCATTTAGTACTAATGAATTTACTTGTATTGCTATTACTTGCCGGACAATTTTAGAACACAACCTTTTTTTAAATGTTTTCTGTGTGGGCTTTCTTGCCAGTGGTTATTGTTTTATAACCTTGGCACTATCAGTCACTACTTTGAATAATTTTATCTCTCGACACGTACTAACACGCACAGGACGACGTGATAGTCACCAGAATACATTCAGCTACCATAATAAATAAACACTACATGTGGCTACCGATAATTAATTTAAGATGAAGCTGTACAAAATGCCACAAGATAGGTTCCAAAGTGGACTTCACTGTAAACAAAAAGCACGTGGAAAGCATAATGCAAGTTAAATCCATAAGCTCAAAGTAATATAGCAGAATACATTGTTCTAACAGAAACAAAAGCAAAAAGAAAAGTTATAGAAAAAATCGGAAATTTCATACATCTGTTTAGCGGAGTCCTTAAAGAAGAAGAAGCCCGCAGAGACATCTCAATTATGATACATAAGAAACACAAAAACAATATAAGACATTGGGAAACGGTAAATGAAAATATAATAACGCTAAAGATGAATCACAAAGGACACGAGATAACAGTGATCGGAATCTATCCACCAAGCGAGGACGCTACAAATATAGAAAAAGACCAATATTATACAGTTATACATGATATCCTGAGTACAATAGGAAACCAGCGTGAAATTATTATGATGGGAGACATGAATGCTAGAACTGGAAATGAACAAAATAGCCAAGCAGTCGGAAAGTTTGGAGAGAACACGAGAAATGACAATGGACACAGACTAATAAACTTATGTGAAAACTATGGACTCAAAATCTTAAATGTTTTCAGACATAAGGACATACACAAATACACATGGCATCAAGAAACAAGACAACTCAAATCTATTATAGATTACATAATCATAAGACAAAAAACAACACTTAAGGTTTATGATACCCAAGTATTTAGAAAAATAGAATATGGCTCAGACCACTATTACCTAAACTCAAACATATACATTCCATCTAATTACAAAATTAATCCAAATCAAAATAAATATAGGTCAAATATATAACATACCTATTAGAACAAACTAGAACTATATAGGACTAGGTTAGAACAAAAACTAGATGATTTAAATCCTACGAACGCTAACGATCTCTACAAACACATAATCTCCAATATCAGAGAAGCAGCTGAAGAAGCCCTTGGAAAGGAAACATCGAATATAATACAAAAATGAAACGATTTTACTTGGAGCGAGGAATTAGAAATACAGAATACATATAAACAAAGACTTTACCTAAAATGGATCGCCTCAAAATAAAACGAAGACAAAATAAACTATAAAAGAGAATTAGCAAAGTTTAAAAGAATGATTGAAGAAAAAAAAATAGAAGTTGGGAAAAGTTGGAAATAGAATTGTTCTTAACAGGAACTAAGTCGTCCGAAGATTGGAAATTCATAAGAAACACAGAAGCAGAAAACATACAAAGAATTAATTTACCGCTAATAAATATGGAAGAATGGGAAAACATTATAAACACGAACAAATAGAACAGAGGCCTGAATACTAGCTGTTATCACCAACTACGTACCATGTAGAAGGACAACTAATTACGCTACCGGAAGACGTAGTAAAAAAGGCTGTACTATCTATGAAAAATAAGAAAGCATGTGGGCCGGAGGGTATATGAGCAGAATTAATCAAATACGGTCCTGATAAATTAATAAAGATGCTGACATACTTATTCCAAAGATATATAAATGGAAAAACTTTCCAGAAATTTGGAAGATGGGATGGATCACTCCCATATATAAAAAGGCCAACGCAATAAATGTGAAAACTATAGATGCATAACTGTGACAAGCATAATAAGTCGAATATATTGGAAAGTCTTGAAACAACTTTTAGAAGAAGACTACGGCCCAACTGAAATCGAACAACAAAATGGATTTAGAGCAGGACGCTCCTGCATAGATAGTATCTTCTGCATAACACAACTGATTGAGAAAAAGCTGGTCACTGCTAGAGAAGCACATTTACTATTCGTCGATTTAACTAAAGCTTACGACAACGTACCCATCCGTAATCAATGGCAAATACTAAAAAAACGGCGATTAATAATACAATAATTCAAGCCCTTAAACATCTCTATACAAATTCGGTATCAAGAGTAAAAATAGGAAATATACTATCCCACTTTATTTAAAGTATATTTAAACTAAGCGCTATAACAGTGGAGAAAGAAATGTCATGGTATGGGAATCCCACTAACAGATTAAATGTTCCTTTACACCCTTCACTTTGAGGATGACCACATCGTAATAGCACAAGATAAAGAGGATTTGGAGTACATGAGACGGAAACTAATAGAAGAGTATAACTACTCGAGTTTAAGCGTAAATTTTAACAAAACTAATTATATTTGTATAGAAGGACCTTCAGAAGATCTGATGTTAAATGACCGTAGCGTTATAAAGTCATGCGATGAATACACCTACTTAGGAACTGAAATAACCAACTCAAGGAGAACTGAAAAAGAGATTGAAACAAGAATTTCAAAAGGAAAGAGAGTCACAGGTTTCTTAAATTCCATCTTATGCGACAGACATATTGAAAAGGTTATGTTCTTTTAATTTAGTACTTAATTAATTGAATAAGTGATTAAGAACCACTTCGCAAATATTTTACGTCTAAGACGATTAAAAGTCGTTGCAATTTACTAACTTGTTGAAATAAATGGTTATATGCCCTGTAGCTATTTTATTTATCTGCAAGTATCAACAATTATTATGGCTAGCTCAAATTTCGGTAAAGCATTTACTCTATCTCGGTTAGGTTCAATTGGGCTGAATGTATAATTCTTAATTTAACTTAATACGGTTCTGTACTTCGACTTCGTACTACTGCGCACAAGCAAATGCTCAAAAGTAGGTCATACGTTAAATCAAAATGGTTTCCGCTGACAATTGCGATCGTGAATTTAAAAATAAAGTGAAAATTTATCACAGTTTCACCGGTAAATATTTGAATTAAGCTGTTTCGCGGCTTTTACATCATTTATTACTTCCTTTTACGATAAAGGAAGTATTGGATTCACCCCAAAAATTCGAAATTGAGTTTTCAACAGATCTTCACGTTTTAGAGTCCCCTGATCCCAAAAAACATATTTTTTTTCATTGGTCTGTGTGTCTGTCTGTGTGTCTGTCTGTCTGTGTGTCTGTCTGTGTGTCTGTCTGTGAACAGAATATCTCAAAAACGAAAAGAGGTATGGCGTTGAAACTTCATATATAAGTTTTGTGTACTATGTAGATAAGACAGCAAGCTTTTGAAGAAAATCGCATAACCGGAAGTAGGTGTTTACTCTTGTGATTTTTCAGTTTTTTTCGATTTTTTCAAAAACGGCTCTAACGATTTTTTTCAAACTTCACATTTTTATTACATTTTTAATGTGCATTGACGTGAGATAGGTGATTTTCCAGTTGAATACTTCTAAAGTGGGTTTCTTTTGTTTTTTTTTCTATTTTTTTTATTAACTCCTATTTTAAATAGAACACCCGGTATATTATTACATTTTTGAATTCTGCTTAAGATTTTAGAGAAAATTTGTCTCTTCAACTAACGCTCTATTTTGTACCGTTTTTGTAGAATTCGTAATTTTTGAAAATTTTTGACAAATGCTTAAAAATTAAAAATTAAATTTTTGACTAATTATAAGATCACTGTAAAAGGAAGTTGTGTGAGTGTATCACACCAGATTTTTTTTCTAGCATTTGTTAAAGGGGGCCCAGATACCCTCACCAATTGTTTTACTGGCGTCGTTTTAGGATCTAACTGTTACATAACCCCAAATTATGGAGTTGGGCTACTCTGCGGTCAGGATTAATTTTACAGCAATGAATATGTCTTGTATTGCTTTGGGTATGACTCTTAGTACTCATGCATAAACTTCCCGGTGCTCACTTAGCGTAATTTTAGGCATAGACAGTACCTGTTGTAGTTGCCGAACTTATCGGGGCTCGAAGGCGACGCTGGTCTCGTTGTCGGACTGCTATGGGCCTGATGCTGCTGCAACTCCTCGGGTACGTCCTCACATAGCTGCTTGCTGCTCTAGAGTCTTTCCCTCTGGCCTGTCTCGGCTTGCAGGCCTCCACGCAGAGATCCAAATAGGCTGCCTCCGATGTTAGGTTATGGTCACTCGGGCTCGGAGAACTTTACAACTTATGGTGTTGGATTTTGATGCAAATAACACCATGCGACCACAAAATTGCACTGAATTGGCCGGTATAATTTTTATATTTAAAAAAATTGGTTTACTATATGAAAATTAACTTTATTTATACAACCTGTCAATTCTTACATTAATTCAATTGTTCTCCTCAATATCCGCTATAAACAATTGCTACTTTTAATCTTAAATAGAAACGGATGTAAATCAAGTTCAAAATGCTTACTTATAATTCTAAATTTGCCTAAAATCTACAAATTATTTACAAATACTTATTCTAATATTATGGTCCACATTTATAATTAGTTAATCAAGTATTTGCGTCACTGCACGTTTTTTAATTTGCTTTAAACTGTTCACATAAGTCACACCACTGATTAATTTTATGAAAGTACTTCCTTCACCAAGGCGTCGCTTGATTTCACCTGTCTAATATTCCACCCAATTTTAATTCATCTGCTGTGTCCTTTTCGTTATTTTTATATAACCCTGGCTTTTTGATTCTTACAATTTTCCATCAAATGCCTTAATTTCACCTTCTTAGCTACCTTTCTTTTAAGACCCTGAGAAATATTTCACTGTTTAACGTTACTTGAATTATTCGCTTTAATTGATTGCCTTTACAAACCATTTTGTAATTAATAGTTAGGCTATTACTTTGCACAACCTCATATTTAAAATTTTATTTTACATTCAACTTAGATCCTTGTGAGAATTGAGCTTTGCTTAAACCGTTCTTTAATTAATTATGCTGCTATTAATTGGCATTTCTTTACCAATGCATTCAATCTATTAAATTAAAATTTTAGCCATGCAGTTATATAAAATACCTCACCCTGAGCTTTAGTGAAATGTCCATTAGTTTGGCAATGCTATCAGAGTTGAGTTTGTAGGGCCTAATACCATCGCAATATATCGAAATCTAGAAAAAAGCAAATATACAACTCGATTTTCAAAAGTATTGTACTACACGTAGTATATGGATGTGAAGTATGGCAAATAAACTCTATTACAGAAAATACGCTGAGAGTAATTGAAATGGACTTCTTACGACGATCGGCTGGTATCTCACGCTTGGATAGAGGCCGAAACGAACGAATAAAAAACATTATGAACGTGGAAAAAACCAATAATAGAGGACGTAAAACAAAGACAACTCTGCTCGTATGCATACATTCAACGCCTGGGCGAAGAGAGAGAGCTCCGAAACAAATACTACAATGGACACCGTTAGAACTAAGGCAGAAAGGAAGACCGAAAACAAAGTGGTTGAGTGGAATCCAAAGAAAAATGTCTGAAGACATTTGGAGCTTGGTGACTGGGATGACCGAAGAAGATGGCAAATAGGAGTCGCAGGGCCTAGAACAACGCTATTAAACGGGATATATATATTCTTATGAAATTATCTGCCGCTTTCATTAAAATGGGTGAAGACTATAATAATCATGTACTTCATTAGGATAGTCATCTTTCTCGACAGGCATTTTTCGTCTGGAGTTTAACTTTTCGATATAAAAAGAAGGAATACTATATTTTTTGTAGCAATAAGATCTCGTCCGACTGACTAGTTATAACGATGGGAACAAAATTATACGGATTGGTGGAGGAAAATGTGAACATAGATAATCAAATGTGGAAGAATATAGTTTATGGGCTTCATATGCGTTAGACAGAAATAGACGATTATGAGATTAACATCTAGTATCTGTAGAATCAAGGTGTTTTGGTTTTAGAAAACACTGAATTCTAGGATACTAGATTTGTAAGACATATATGTCTATTTTTGTTTAACGCATACAAAGCCCCATATACTGTATTCTAACTCATTTGACTGCCTATGTTTACATTATCCACCACCAATCTGTATATAACAGCAATGAGATAACATGAACAACAAAATAGAATGCTCGAGTAAGAAAGAGATAATAGTAGCAAATATATGAGTAGACTTGACGCTCATTTTAATTATGACATAATGTCAACTAAACATGCTTACTAAAATATTTTTTTCTTATGGTCATCACTTTCTTACTCGAGCATTCTCTTTTGTTGTTCATATTATCTCATTGTTGTTATATGTAATTATGGCCCCATCCGTATAATGTTTGAGGCTTTCACGGTTACTCGAATTGTCAATATTAGAATTAAATTTCGGCTTAGACCGCGTCGTCTTTGTAGATAAACACCCAGCATTTCTTTTTTTGGCTTAATATGTCTAATACCGTATGAACTCAAGCAAGGGTTTGTGTACCGGTTATGTTCTTTGGTGGCTTGTGAACTCTTACAAGCCACCTATAATTTGATCCGTGTTATTAGAGTACCTTGTGAAAGGAAATTTAGGCGTATTTGGCCTTTCTACTGTTTTTGCATTCATTTAGACTAACGTTTCGAAATACATTGCTACTTGCATCATCAGAGTCAATGTTGCTCGAAGAGGTGGAGGACCGCGTGGATGTATTTATAGAGCCCTCTGTACCAGCCGTGCAGCCGATACTTTAAACTTTAAAGCGTGAATGACAGGAGTCCAAGTTTTACTAAGCCTATAACCATCTTCCCTGTTTATATTATTTGGATGTTTTTCTATTTCTATGGCTTTACGTATTATTTTTGGGAAGTAGTGAGATACTTTAGCAAGTGCTCTGATATGTTCGAATTCTAAGGTGTGTCCATTTGTAAAAGTATGCTCAGCTACGGCAGATTTTGTGATGCGTTTGTGTTTGCAGTCGCCTTTATGTTCTTGAAGTCTTAGGTCAATAGAACGACCAGTCTGTCCAAAGTAACTCGAGCCCCAATAACAAGGAATGTGATATACGCCAGCTGTTCTTAAACTTGACATGAGACTTGGGTGGCTTGTAAAAGTTTACGAGCCACCAAAGAACCTAATCATTACACAAACCCTTACTTGAGTTCACAAGGTGTTAGACATATTAAGCCAAAAAAAAATGCTGGGTGTTTATCTACAAAGACGATGCGGTCTAAGCCGAAATGTAATTCCAATATTGACGACTGACTAGTTGTTTTATTTACTGCCAATTCTACTCTGAAGAGGACCTTGAAGGCACTACTAACCAATCCCTAAAGAAGAGATGACGGCAAAAGCACAAATAAAATTCGCAGGCATAGGTAACAAATTAGTATAATTTATAACCGTAAATATGCTCGATATAACATACATAAAACTAAACAAGCACGGCAAACCAGATCAAAATATTACCATAAATATCTTAAGTTAGTTTAGAAGTAATAAAAAACTAAATACATTAATTAATTTATAAATGTTTGGTATAAATATTGCGAAAAAGAGTGCACGTTGACATTACCGACGGTAGGATTAAAACTTCAGCGTCTGCAAATGCAATTTTAATGATGGGCAGCAGCCCGCAAGCGAACCGTCCATTTGCTGCACTCGGCCACTGAGGACACATCGCATCTATGAGATGCGGTCGCCAAATAGAACACTATTATTGGTGACTCTTTTTTCTCTTTTACATCATTTACTCTATATCTGTTGGGTCTCATTTTCGTTAAGGGTAAAGCTTGAGATATGTACAAGTTATTACTTTTATCTATTTCTCAGTTAAAACAAAAATAAAATTTCCGTCAGAAGTAAATTAGCCGCTCAACAAGCATCCCGAGTGCGTAGCACTTCAGTTGGTGAAACACCTTTAATAGCATCTTAAAATTATTCACAAGCGATGAAATTGTGACACATTTTTAATCGCGGTTAAATTTTGACGTTTGAATTTTTGACATTATTAAACTGACAGAAGCCATGGTGATTACGCATTATTATGGTTGAAGAAAATAATCAATTTAAAAACCATTCGTTACTGTGTGGTTACTATTGAACCACACCAAAAATTGAATGACGTACCTCAGTGCACTCGATGCCAGAGGTATGAATATATTAAAACTATTGCCATTTAGAGCCCAGATGCGTGAAATTCGCGCGAAATTATCACTACCAAGAATGCACAAAAGAGGATAACCAAAAAAAAAACAAAGTGCATAAACTGTAATGAAAAGCACCCAGCTAATTTTAGTAGGTGTCACTATTATCTGAATTGTTTGAATCAAAAACAGAAACTCTTCAGCTAAAAAAAGTCAGTTCCAATTTATAATAAACCTGAAAACTAAACATTTGCTGTTAATTAGCCAAAACTACCTCCCACTAACACCAATACAAGTGCAACTCGATTATCTTCAAACACAGCAGATTCGTTAAATTTAACACAAATAATCCAACAGTTATTACAACCAATTATTGAACAAATTAAATCAACCGTTCTGAACTGTAATGCTAACAAACTAAAAAATCAATGAACATAATTTTCTAATTTTATGAAGCGTCGCCGTATCGATATTGCTTGTATTAGAGAGACACATTTTATAATTAACGAAAAATTTAGTTTTCCTGGTTATCAATCGCTTTCGGTGGAACTGCAATAACCATTAAACGTAATATAACACACCACCAAGCAGCAGATCACTTAGAAGCAACTACTATAAAAATTCAAATGGCAAATAAACAAATCATAATAATAACTGCTTCTCAACCACCAAACAAAATATTATTACTTGAAGATGTAATAGGTTTATTTGATAACAACTACTCTAACCTCCTTCTAGGTGATTTAAATAACAAAAACCAAATGTAGAGTTGCCGAGCAAATAACCACCACGGGAGTAAATTGCAAAAAAAGACATCAGATCACCGCATACAAGTTATTTCTCTAACGGAATATACGTATTATCCTTATAGACTAGATCTGTCCCCTGACATACTAAACGTATTGGACTAATAAAAAATCTTCTTGGTCCAGTAAATCTACAACTCCTTACCGAACTTTGACCAATTAACGGTAGTACTAAATATCAACAAACAACCAGAATCAATAATACGCTAAGCTAGTATGATTAATGGAAGGATAAACTAGGAAGAATATAAGAAACCACTTAACCTAAAGATAGATCCACAAAGTCTTTCATACACTAACTAAACAGTCAGCCGACTTTGCTGTTAGACATTCAACTGCCACTATGTATGCATTCCAAGAAACAATTGAAACTCCCCATTGCAAGAACACACCTAATAATCCAGTGAATCTACCGGGATACATAATTAATCTGATAAATGAAAAAATGCAGTAAAAAGACTTTGGCAACAAACAAAAACAAGATAACTCAAAACTAGACTAAATCAATTGATAGATCGACTGAAATGGGAGCTTAACAATCACAGAATTGAGTCATATCGGAACTATATATCGGATATAGCACCCGAAGATAGCACACAGGGTGTCCCAAAAAGAAGGGAACACTGATTGTTCATAGATTCCTTAGGTTATAATAAACCGATTAAACCTAATATACCTTAGTACAAAGTCCCGCCAATAAGAAGGTATAGGGCCTTGAGTTTATTTTTTTATTTTTCCTTTTTATGTTAATTTCAGCAAATGTAGAGATATCGATTTGAATTTTGGTACAAATGCTTACTATTCTGTACTGCACTAAAAAAGTCATAAACTAAACTTGACAGTAAAAGACGCTTTACCTTATTTTTCGAAACATTTTTAGCTCTAACTTTGTTATCTGTAACATGTTAACAATTTTAGGTTATTATCTGAAGGGAATTAAACATAGTAAAAATGAAGTACTTTTAGTTGATAAGCGTATAGGCAACCGTTTGTCTTAAAATGCCGATCAAAAGTTTTTCGTTGTCCTTAAAACGTGTAATTATCAAGTACGCATGATCACAAAACAATGGGTAGTGATTGTGATCTAGTAAACAACAATGATAAATCAATTAATGACGTTGGTAACATAAAAAATCTTTTGTGCTTATGAAAATCCCGCGACCTAACGAACATTTCGGCATTGAAGAATTCGTTATGTCGAGGAATTTTCGTAAACACAAAAGTAAACATTTATAGAAAATCTAGAAAGATATCCCATACAAGGTAGATAACAGTCGTCAATTGATTGGTAAGATTATATATAGCAACTGAACGTGTCAGTATTCAGAATTCGTGCAAAACGTGTATGCTCCAGTTTGGTTCTCTATTAAATTCGAACTATATTGCACAAGTGATTCAAAGCATCTATGGCGAATGATTAACTATTCTCGATATTTATAAGAAAAAAATCACCATTACTGTTATTCAGAGGAATGGCTATTTTGGTCACCCTGAAAATGTATTGTTATATAAGATCAAGGACAATTGATGACATATCTGAAAATTGGGTTTACCCAGAATACTTACAAGGCCATGCAAAATCAGAAAGAAGAGAGAACTATACGAACATTCAAAATGCCACAGTAGTATGCAGACACCGCTAATTGGATTAAGTGTTCAATTAAATTAATCGATGCTCGATTAAATTAATCGGATGATTGACAGGTGCTCCAATTAAACCGCGGTTTGACACAATTAATTTCGCGGTTTGATCTAATTAATTTCGCGTTTTGATCTAATTAATCACATATGAAATTTGATATCTAATTTACATATGTGCTTCCGATTAAATTACGCGCGGCCATTTTTAATTTGCTTCTGGAATTACTCGGCGGCCATTTTTTAATTTTCGCGCAAATATTTGAATTTGAAATTTCTCAGATTTTTTTCTAAGTTCAATTTTTTGAATTTAAACTTCCCGGGGTGTCGGCCATTTTGGTTTTCTGCGTGCGCACTTCTCGTTGTAGTAATTTTCGCGGAAATATTTGAATTTTCAAACTGCTAAATCTCTCTCTCTTATGCTCCTTCTCTCTCTTGCATCGCATAATGGCTGTTTATATTTAAAAAAATCTCAGGCCGACCGGGGATTTGAACCCTAGTTGTTTGGCTAGTACCCAGACAACGTATACACAGAGCTACCGAGCCGTTGCAAATTTTATGTGTATAACGGAAAGCTACTTTCTCTGCTCTGACGTCATGCTGCCAGATTTAAAACAAACTTTTTTCAAAAATTTTATTATAAGAATGGGATTACATCGTCTATGGACTTAAAATGTTGAAACGAATTTTAAAAAACTGATTCCATAAGTAGTGTTGCTAGAATTAATTATGGTATTTTTATCAATTGGCCAAACATGTCGTTGCCTGTCGTACCGCGGACAATCGCGGACAAGGGATTTGGCATACAACTGCTAGATCCTTTATAAAATTCAAGCAAACTTTTCTCGATGACCTAATGGGCTATGTGCTGTTTTAAATTATGCTCAAATTTTGTTATAATATCAATTTAAACTTTTATTTTTATATTTTATCCCAACAGGTCGTGTTCAATCTACACTTGCGTGCGGGTTTTCGGCGCCCTGTTTAATTAATGAATTTCAAACAAGATTCAATCCCATAAGTATATCTTACAATTAATTAGATTGCGCCAGTTTCGGTGCCGCCATACTACTTGCCACCAATCAGTTTCAGTGCTGCAGAGTATACCGAATTGATTACATGGAATGATTGTAATGTAACAGCACCTCCTTTACTAAATATACAGAGTGTCCCTAAAAAGGAGGTCAATCCGTTAACCATATATTTCTTGAGCAAAAATATGATGATTTAGCTCAACTTATCTATATACAAAGTTGCTTAGTTTAGTTGCTTAGTTTAGTCGCTAGAGGGCTTTAAAAATTATTAACTTTTTAAAACATTTTAACCCCTTGTATAATCACTAAGATTTTTTTTCTGAATAGTTACTTTAATTTAGAAGCTATTTCTTCTCCTACAACATTTTAGTTGGACGAACGGTTGAGCCACAAGAAATATTTTTTAAATCCCTACAAGCCAAGTGTTAAGTTACAATTACAGTGATATTCACTAACCTACTTCGTTATCTAAACGATTTTCGTTAGGAATGAATTCGTACAGGAAGGTGAAACAAATTTTGTTATAAATAATATTCTCTACGGGAGCCTTAACGAAATCGGTAACAGTACCTTCGTAAACAAGCCGTAACGAAAGAGGTAATGTTTTTAACTAGAGTAGTACGCGCAAGGCAACGCGTCTTACACCTTGTCATCTAGTGGTCAACTTCATAAGTAGTGTTTAGGTGCTATCTGTCTCTTCCATATTATTCATATTAATAACTAGATGTATATCTATTGCCTTTTAACTACCGTTGCTGCAAACATTCTGCTTGGCGTCGGCAACCTTAAATACGATCAGTCGCAAAAGTTTTTGGTTGTGTGTGAAAAACAAGTTAATCCCGAATTTTTAACTATGTGTGGCATAGTTATAGGAGGGAGATCCGTCATGCTTGTAGTGGAGATTTCTTGATATAAAGCAATAAAAGTTATGCCATCCTGGATGTCGTACACTTCTTAACTTGAAAAATGTAATTATTGTATTTTAACCAATGTAACGATTTGTATAATGTAGTTTACTGGTTAATTATTTGTGATTGGTGATTTAATACGTTTTTTACTTACATTTGTTCAACTTTTAAATGTTAACCTCACTTTTTATTATTTGCTTTATATGTTAATAAGTACGATTGTTATAGTCTGATGCTGAAACCAATCTCGTTTTGAAACAAGTCGCTACACACAACAATAATAAAATCATGGAGAAGACTGAAGGGTGTTATTGCTTCATAGCATAGTTATATTTTAATCAAATTATGTACATAGTTATAAGTATTACATAAATGCAATCGAACTGGTATAAATTTTAAATAAAATTATTTGCAATAAAATTGTCTATAATTAACGCCCTTCATCTAACTAGTTTTCTCTCCGCAATTGGTGGTCCAACTACATCTATAAAAATTTCTTCGCCCCGTTCATGTGCATCTGGCAGAGGCACATTTTTTGTACACAAATTATGCATTACAGTGCATGCATAAATAATTTGTTCAGAAGTTACCGGGTGATAATGCCAGGTTTGATGGCGCAACAAACAACGAAATCTCATTTTCAAAATGCCGATAAATCTTTCCACTGAATTTCCGGTTGATATAAATCTTGTATTGTAGCGACCGTGTGGTATAGTAAGTTCTGCACCAACAATACATGTAAACCGCCAGGGTTGCAACGTTGCAAGGGGTAGCCTGAGTCACCTAACAACCACGAAGGTCTTTTACCTGCATCAATACAAACTTCTTTAAATAAAATGTTTATTTCAAATAATTTTACTTGCTCTTTCAAGACAAATTTTTGATATAAATAAATTATCAATAACGCATGTACCTTCAACAAACTGTTGCAAGTGCTGGTATATAATGGATGTTGGCTATATTGCCGCATTGTCATCTGATCCTGGATACCTCGCATTTACTGTCAGCAATGTTAGGTCGGCATCGCATATGACTTGCACGTTAATGCTGTGATAGTTTTTTCGATTTATATATACTCGCCCTGGAAACCATTCGTCTTCAACGGAAGGAGCTACTATGGGTATATGTGTGCAATAAATTACACCACTGAATTGATATTTCTCATAAAATCTCAGTTTTGTTCTCCGTTTCTTTTGTGCGGTGGTTGGAAGCTTCACCCATATATTTAACAAATGGTGATAAGTGACATTTGTAACGAGATTGATACATCGGCTAACACTTGAATGACTCAAACCAAGCAAGTACCTAACTTGTAGCCACACATTTTTCGTAAAAACCATTTGCATACAATTTTGCTCAGGTAGGTTAAAACGATCACTCTGATCTCTTAGAAAACGGTTTTGAAGACGCAGGTTCTCGGAAAAATTATATTTATAAATATAATTTGTGCCAAATACAGCAGCAATAAAATGATATACCTGTTTACACGCTCCTCTTCTCCAATAGCCATCAACAGATGTATAAAATTATCGTCAAATTCTATTAAAATTATTACTTTATAAATACGCTTATTTGTCCGATTTATAGGTAATGTTGATATTTTGTTGTCAACTAGTCACCAACTACGCAAGCATAAACGTTTTACGAATTCGTTTCAACTCGTAACCACAGGCCAAAGCTTATCGTACGGGAACCTTTGCCATAAAAAACGGCCTACCGAAGGTATTACGAATTTGTTACGAAGTGTGGTTTACTGAATACGAACTTACTCACTTTACGAAATTTCCGATATAACGATTCGTTAAAAGCTAACGAAAAGCTTACAGAATAGGCTAGTTACTGATACAGGCTTGTAGGGATTCAGAAAATAATTTTTATGGCTAAACCGTTTACCCAACTAACATTTTGTAAGAGAGAAAATAGCTTCTAAATTAAAGCAACTATTCAGAAATAAAAAATTGGTAGTGATTATACAGGGGGTTAAAAAAATATGGATGGATAATTTATTGTGACAGGGTTTTTAAACACCCTGTAATTTTCAAAATTGGGATCTATTCTTCAAAAAGCTGTGGTTTACTGGTACAAACGCATAGCCAAAAAATGAATAAAATTTATCAAATATTTTTCGACTTATTTGAAAAAATTTAAAAAAGCTAATCATTTTTAAAGCCCTCTAGCGGCTAAAACTAAGCAACTTTGTATATAGGTAAGTTGAGCTAAATCATCATATTTTTGCTCAAGGAATATGTGGTTAACGGATTGACCTCCTTTTTAGGGACATCCTGTATATTGCTGACCAAAATTTAGAAACCATAGTAACATTAAAGTCCTTGTCATACACAATTTGTAGAAATAGCTCTTAAATTAGTAACAGAGGCTGCAGCTGCAGTTCCTGGTCCGAAATCCAAAGACAAAATATTATCTCTTCCTTTAACACTAAACCGGATTAGAAGTTGTTAACTTAACATGTGCAGCTATGTAAAAAATAAAATATTGAAATTTACGCAATTTAAGCCTTAACAATTATAATAGCAATTAATATCATTTCAAACATTTCAAAAATTATTTTTTAAATCTTCCAAAAATGTGTTAATTTTATTTTGCAATTGTAATAAAATAGCATTGGTCTTGAAAAAATTTGTTGTAGAACTGTATTTAAAAATACTGTTAGCCTTGATTTTAATATAAAATGTAATCAGAGCAGGCTTTGAAATAATCATGACAATGTAAGATCAATGTAAAAACGACAATTGGTGTTATTC
The DNA here is from genome assembly GCA_940337035.1 of Agriotes lineatus. Lineage (NCBI taxonomy): Eukaryota > Metazoa > Arthropoda > Insecta > Coleoptera > Elateridae > Agriotes > Agriotes lineatus. Next base: position 242,568,944 of record OW679194.1, on the reverse strand, counting down.
CCCATAAAAAGCGATTTAAACTTGAATAAATACCCATTTCCCAATTAAAGTGTGTTTCAAATTAGTTCAGTGTCCTGTGGTAGGCTGTAGAGGGGTTTGCCTTTGATCCGTGGCACCTCTGCAAAGGATAGAAGGTGTTTGAACAGTGCGTTAACTGTAGCTGGTATTTTGGTGCTGAGTTGGAGCCCAGAAAAGCTTAAGGTATGCAGTGACCTTGGTAAAAAGTAATGGAGCCCTAAATGTGGGGCAATGGCTTGAGTTGGAAGCAGTTTTGAAACAGAGCGAGATGCAGGCCTCTTTCAACGAGGCATCTAGGCTTGTTACGGCAGGCTAACGGGAGAGGCTCCATTCGTCGCGGGATTTGCTGCCTGCATAGCCAACTCAATCGAAACGCTCGCATGCCAGAAATGGCTGCTTTCCCCGCACATCGCTCCGACCCCTCCAGGGGGCTCTACTGCACCATCTACGGCCGAACCATCGACATGCCTGTTACTTTGAATATAAAACCTCAGGAAGGGGTTTCGTCAACTTGTAGCATATGATTGAACTACGACGGAAGTCGCCATTTGTAAAACCCATTGATGACTCATTATTGTGAGTTTCGGGTGGTTACGCCGGTTTCGTTGTAAACAAACTTGTGGTCAAAAATTCTTCGTTGTGCTTCTTGTGTGTGTTTTCAAACACCTACAACTACAAGTAAAGGAATAACGTTCCATTAGTAAGTAATAATTACATGCAATAAGTACAATGTAAACAATGTACATAACCTAACAAACTTTCACCAGTGGCGTGGTAAGTATGTTTGAAAAAGGGTTTTACTTCTCTACTTAAACTTAACAGTTTTGCTACCCTTTTGCCTCGTGACGCCACTGGTCAATGTAAGCGGAAACATCTATCCGCCATATTGAAGACCCAACTTGTTCTCTATTTTTATACGAAACGCTCCTTCCTGAGGTTTTTTATTCAAAGGCCTGTTAGCGTCACTGCTTATCACATCCTCGAGTTTCGACAGATGGAGCAGGAGGCGATGCTGCTGCTACGAATGAGAGGAGGGCGCGAACATGGACCTTTAATGAACTTCTTAGGGATGCATATTCAAGAAGAATTGCAAAACTTCCCTGAAAAGGGATTGTGTTAGAGTTAAGTACGGTTTAATAAATACGTGCGCTCTAAATACGGTGGACATTTGAGTCAGGACGTTTCATGACGTGTTCGGGTGATCAATCGATCATTAGAAATACTACTTCAAGAGAGATCGAAAATAAGTGACTGTCACATAATCTTAATCAAACTTACATCCTTGTCACACCAATGTAGTATTGAATAAGACAGCATAAAGACAAACGTCGATTGCCTGAATAGATGGCCACGCCTCTGTCAATCATTTTCGATGTCGCTTTAGGTTGTATCAAGAGAACGTCTGGCATAATATTTTTTGTTAGTTTTTTTACCAATAAGTGATCCTTGAAATATTCGTAACACAACCATTTTTATGATTGTCTTTCAATGTAACATTAAGAAAAGCTTTTATAACAAAACAAAAATAGCTGTTGACGTGACTTGTTCATGGTCAACAACTTAGATAGTTTGGTTTGTAGTTTACTCACAAATCAAGTTTTATGTAACCCGGAGAATAAAATAATCGTAACCATGTACTAAGTCGTCTATATTTTTTAGTAATGGATTTACGGAAACTTCTATTACTTACTGAACAATTTGTAGGACAAATCTTCTTATTAAGTTATATTTTCTGGAAAATCATTATGGCTTCATGGGCCTTGCACTATTAAAGTATTCTAAAACTCTTGGTCACTACTTAATAGCTGTATATTATTATTATCTACCAACACGCACAGAAAATTGTATATGGCTACCTATAATTTATAGATATAGAGATAAAACCCTATAAAATGGAACGTAGTGGGTATAAGCGGGATGAGATGGTAGCACTGCTACAAAAACGAAAACGAGTGTTTTGAAGCCGAAGCGGGCTTCATTGTAAACACAAAGCATCTAGAAAGCATAGTTCAACTACAATTGCAATTAATAAATTTATAAATATTAACGATACAAGTTTGATTATGAGCATCTTAACGAAACGAGTTTGATTACCAAAACAAGGCGGTGAACCGAGTTTACGGCAATCAAACGAGGTTCGTTAAGTGCCATAAGCAAACTGTATTGTTCAATATTGTATCTTCATCAATAAATTCTGGTTCAATGTATTTTTTATATAAAAGAAGCGGTAATATCCATAACCGCACTCAGTGCGGTAATGAAGCTCTTAAGGACACTAAAATTAATTTGGTTAATAGTCTATAACAACACCGATGAAAATAAAATCTTTTATGATGATATTTCTGAAGCACTGCCGAAAGGATCAACACACTAGGACTACGACAGCGTTTTATGCGGTAATTGCAATATAAGTTTGGATACCATTTCAAAGCGCCTTCGGCAGCTTCCGGATGCTTGGTGCATATCATACGAGAGAGTGTGCTGACATATAACTTATATCATGTTGACATACGTCTTGGATGTAGTTTTACATGTTTTAAACTATATCGAATAACGATCTCCGGATCTCATTACTTAAATCTTGCTATATTATTATAATGGTAAGATAGATGATAAAATATAATATTTTCAATTATGGAATAGTTACTTTTTTCTAATAGCAAATAAGCTGCTGACGGCTGGAAGGCTCGAGCACGTGAGCACGTGAGCCAGTAAGGAGCAGCCACCGCTGTTGTGCAGCATCTCTCGTTGGTGGAAAGATTGAATTTACTATTTGTAATTGATTTTTCGAAACGTTGGTAGCGTAGATCATCTAACGTTTCGGTGTTGTCAGTGTAGCTGTACAAACTGATAAAGAAACGCCGTGCCGCCTCCGCTATCTTCTCTGGATCTATATCCTGCTTCTTGACGACATCAACAAATTTAATGACTTATCCGAGTACAACTTTGCGATACTTTTGACTCATCTTGGTTTTGAAAAGTAGATATTTTCATGCGTTTGCGGCAACCCCTTTAACAAAACCAGTAGATTGATGTTTTCGCCGATAACAATAACGGTATCAATGAAGGAAGTAGTGGCCACGGCCAACACGTCAGCATGTTCCAAGTCTGCTTCACTGTAATGTTTGACTGCTAAAATTGTTCTTTGTCCATTGAAATTAAGCAAATTGTATTATATCTTTCTGTCAGAGTTTCTAGTAAAACTTCGGCAACCATTGTTTCATCGAAGATTTTTTCTGTAGTTAGTGATTCTATTCTAAGCTAGCCTGGAAAGATTCACTAGGGCCAGATGTAAAGCAGTAGAAGGAAACGGATTGGTAGAAATTCGGCCATTAGAAATGGGTCCGATCTGAGCTCCCAAATCGTGCGATAGTCTAGAAGTGACTAAAAAATTATTATTTATAGCAACAATGTAATTTTCAATCCCAAGTGCATTAAAATAGCTGATTCAATTTTGACGTTTTCTGTAAAAATGTTTTGCTAAGAAATATCAAATACATTTGCCGTTCAATAAAATCCCGAGTGCGTAACACTTGGGATTTTTGGAGAAACATTTTGCAAAACATATTTCGTCAGATTAAAACAGTTTGTCAGAAAATCGTCAAAATTTATTCCGGCTAGCTTATAAACACACGAAACAATAATAAGGAAATAAAAATTTGCTAACAACAGAGAAATATTTCAACTTGCATTTTACTTTGCACTGCTCTAGTTCAGTATATATTCGATTTAGAGAAAAATATTTCAAGTAAAAGTTGTTGGAAATCACGTCCTTGATAAGCGTGATACGTATTTTAAACATAGGATGACATTTTTTAAATATGGCGTCGAGAATGTTGGACCTTCATTCTCCACATTGGAAAACTTTGAATTATTATTAGAGCTGTTACAGCACGAAAACGTTATTACGACATAAACAACGAGCCCCTTAAGCGTGCAAAACAAAATCATAAGCTTGAGAGCCAAATCTGTAACAAACGAAACGTTACGACATAATCGGGAATTTAACCGAATACGCACCCCAACCCCGTTACGAAATGTACTGTAACAAGGTGCTCCAGCTATTAGATGCTCAGTGAAGAAGGTCGTGGTTCTATACTACCTAAAAGTTAGGGCTGTGCTTCCGCGCAAAGGGTAAATAATGGTAAAATTGATGCGCCACCATATTCGACATATATCGGGAAAACAACATCAACATCCTTAACACTCGAATGTGGAACTAGCCTTTCTACTATCAGCTTGGCAGAGTTTGGTCGACCAATCACGTGCAGCACTGACTTACCTTACAAAAATAACTCATTGATGCAGCTGCTAAATTCCTTCTTACAACTGAAAAGTACACACATAACGCAGGCAAATATCATAAACACAGATGAAAAACATCAGTACTTGACAATGGACTGTATTGAAATAAATAAAAATATGTTGGTGATAATACTGATAATGAACATAAAATTGACTAGTTAGATTTTAAAAATATAATCAAAGAGGTTAGTTGAGTTAGATTTCGCAACACGTTGACTCAAATACAAACGGGAAACTTGACTACAAAGACATTACTGTGGCTCAAGAGCGAAACTGTCGCAGGTTACGTTAAACAAACAAAGAAATACGACGGCAATTTAATAAATTTAGCAAACAGCAAATAACATAATTAACAACAAAAGCGCTGAATTGTTCAACACTTGACGGAACGTCCACTGTACATAATACACCATAAAAACTAATTTCCATTAACTTATTACCTGAAGAGGCTCCACTGACTGCATATCTGACGTGCGGCACTGTACTTATATGTAATCGCATTGTCCCAAACAAACTGCCTTGAGATGTCTGAAGAAACGGAACGACGGGGAAAATTACCAAGGGTTGACGAGATGCGGAACACAGCCTCGAATATCTGGCGGTAATTAGGGTTGGCAAGATGAATTATAATCCCCCGGAGGGTGAAGACGTCGCAACGACACTTCCAATACAAAAATACGGGATAAATCCCTTAACGTGCGAGATTCGATAACACGACGTCATACTACGTTAGTGTTGGTTTTATGAAGAGTTCGTTATAATCCGCGAAAGCGATAATTTTGGAGTTTTGCAACCCCACGATAAGAACTCTTGACCACACTAAACCGAGTTACTTCACTTGCACCCCTCAACGGAATGTTCACAACGCGAAGAACGTCAAGGATTTCCACGCAAACGAGACAGTTCCATTCCCTCAGAAGGCACCAACGATTTGCGGAACACACACAATTAATTCAAAGCAGAAGCGGAATTATAATTTCTTTAAAGAGCCCTCCGGTTGCAACACGATACGACCGGAGACGAAAAAGTACGCACGTCTCTGGTCAGAGACCGGCGAGAATTGAATTGGAAAAACCCAGGCAGTTCGATGGTATCTAAAGAGTCCAAAAATGCATCTCATTCCTACAACTACAAGCCAAATCCTCCGTCGCATAATTGCACCACCAAACGCAATATGATTAAATAATTAGTGGAAGCCCCGAGTCATTCAGGGCGCCTACTTGCAGTAAGAACAATAAAAGAAAGCGATAACGGACCACGTCACTGTAACGGCTCTAGGAGGAACAAAGCATATAGGAAAATTCCAGAATAATCGAAAGCTGATTAAGCGATGCCAAGGAGCTCGTGTGTAACGGAACAAGAATGAATATTAGAAAATCGAGAAGCTATACTGTATTGTTTGCAGAACGGAATAAAGGGTAAATTCATAAATGAAATTCGGGGTATATGACTGAACTGCAGTGTTCATAAACGACCTGCGCGGAAATAAGTATCTGACAGAGTGAAGGTTTGATAACATTACCAAATTTGGGCTTAAATAAATAAAAAAAGGGCTAAAAAGGGCGGAAATAACTAGGATTAACAAAAATTGTTCTAACAGAGCAGTGAGTTCTAGAACATTCAAAAATTAAAACTCAAAAGATTTAATGTTTCTAAAACACCATTGTTGTCTCTAATGACTGCGCTATCTCCAGACATTTTGTATTCTTATCTTTTAGTTCTATGTTTAGCATGTATCGCTTCACCGATCTCTGCTTCTTTACAAGTTTTTCTATGTTAGCTTTCGTAAAAGTCCAGAATTGGCACTAGTCGAAGACGCGGCTCTTTAGATGTTCTTGCATTTTCTTATTTTTTATGGCATATGAAAATTTCTGAAGTCATGCCCATGCCAGTCTCATCCTCCTAATAATCTCTGCATTTTGGTTTTCGTTATTGCTTTTGATTATTCGACTCTTTCTATAATTTTACCATACACTATTATGCCCCTATTGTCATTTGTGTTCCTTGTCATCTTTGTTTTACTATGGTGCATCTTTAAACTTGTTTTTTTAAATTCCAAAGTTGTACTATTATTCCTGGCATTTCCTTATAATATTTTGCTATCAACATGATATCGTCGGCAAATCCCAAATGATCACACTTCATGGCCGTCACGTTGATATTTACTTTCTGCGAGGGTAAAGATTTAAAGGTGGCTTCCAATACTATGGTAAACGACTTGGGTGATGTACCATCTGCATCTTCCTGACTAACACCGTTTCGTATTGGTATTTCTCAATATGCTCTTAATATGCATAGCTTTATATTCTTCTTCTCTTCTTTCTTCTTTTTTCAGACCTTTGTTGTCCAGTAGTGGACATAGTCCTCCCCTTTTTCTTTCCATTTCTGTCTTTCTTTCGCTATTCTTCTCCATTTTCTTCCCGTTGTCTTTCTTATGTCATCGTCCCATCGTTTCGGTGGTCTACCAATACTTCTTTTCCCTTCCCTAGGCTGCCACTGAAGCACTCTGCTTGTCCATCTGTCGTCTGCTCGTACCATATGTCCCGCCCAGCTCCATTTTTGTTCCGCAATTCTTTCCGTTATATCTTTGACCTTTGTTTTTTCTCTCAACCATTTGTTTGTTTTCCTGTCTCTTAATGTTATCCCGGTCATTCTCCGCTCCATTGCCCTTTGTACTGTTGCAAATTTTTTCATGATTTTGTTGGTAAAAGTCATAGTTTCTGTGCCGTATATCAGGACGGGCAAAATACATTTGTCGAATATTTGTCTTTTTAGATACAGTGGGAAGGTTTTAGATTTTAGGACAAAAGATAATTTATTAAAAGCTGCCCATCCCAAACCTATTCTTCTGTTAACCTCTGCTTCCTGGTTTTCCTTTCCCATTTTTATGTTATGTCCCAGATATATATATGAATCCACTTGTTCTATTGAGTTTCCTTCCAGTGTTATATGTAGTGGTTGTTCCAGATTTGACATTACTTTTGTCTTCTTTAAATTCATATTGAGACCAACTTGCGTTGATTGTTCTTGCAGTTGATTGACCATAAGCTGCAGTTCCCCTTCCGTTTTTGCGAATACGACTAAGTCATCGGCATATCTCAGGTGAGTGAGGTGTTTGCCGTCTATATTTATACCCATCTCTTCCCATTCGATCCTTTTAAATATATTTTCCAAAACTAGGGTGAAAAGCTTCGGGGACAGTGTGTCTCCCTGTCTCACTCCTCGTTCCACTTTAAAGGTTTCCGAAGTTCCCTTGAGCTTTATTGCACTTGTTGCTCGCTTATATATGTTCTTTATTATGTTGGAATATCGGGTATCAATACGGGCGTCGTCTAATGCTTGTAAAATTTCCATCATATCAATCGTATCAAAGGCTTTCTCGTAGTCGATAAAAGCCATCGTTAGGGGTAGATTATATTCCTTACTTTTTTCTATTATTAGTTTTATTGTTTGCAAATGGTCAATGGTTCCAAACCCTTTTCTGAAACCCGCCTGTTCTATAGGTTGATAGGCGTCCAATTTTTTCTCCAGTCTGTTGGCTAGGATTTTAATGAACAGTTTATATATATGGGACAGGAGGCTGATGGGTCGGTAGTTGGCAATGCTCGTTTTCTCACCCTTTTTATATATTAGTATAATTATAGCTTCGTTCCAGTCCTCAGGTGTATCTTCTTCTATTAAGCATTTATTGAATAGCATTTTTATGATCTGCATTAAATGCTTCCCTCCATTTTTTAAATGTTCATTGATTATGGAGTCTTTTCCAGGTGCTTTCTTGTTCTTTGAGTATTTTAGGGCGTTTATTATTTCGGCTGTCGTTATTTCCGGTATTTCTTCCGATCCCACATTTACTATTATTTCCCTCTGTCTGTTTTCGTTTATTTGTTGTGTATTTGATTTGTAAAGATTTGCATAGAACTCTCTAGCTGCTTCTAAAATTTCTTGTTCGCCCGTGGTTTCAGTTCCATCTTGTTTCTTTAACTTAAGTATATGTTTCTTGCCTAGTGATAGGTTACTTCTTAGAATCTTCATATTACGGTTTTCTTCGATAACTGTTTTTGCTAGATTTTCGTTGTAAATCTTTACATCTCCTCTTACATTTCTTTTAATTAATTTATTTATTGCAGCATATTCGATTGTATCCCACTTCTGGTCTCGTCTCAGTTGCCTTCTAGTATTAATCAGTCGTTTAGTGTCTTCTGATATTTTTTCATTTGTTTTGTTGCCTTTTATCCTTATTTCTTTTGTTGCAGTTGTTATTGTTTTTACTATTTTATTATTTAGGTCGCTTAACGTCATGTGTGATAACTCGTTCTCTGTCATATTAGTTATTGCTCTATTTATATTTTCTCTGTACTTATCATTTTGTGTTTTTATTACCTCTGTTTCTAAACGGTTTACTATTGTACTTTGTACAAGTTTTCTCCTTTCTTTTTTTGTGTTAATTTGTATTTTTGTTCTCACCAACCTGTGGTCACTACTTGTTGCAAACTGATTTAAAACAGATACGTCTTTTATTATACTCTTGTTATTCGTTATCACAAAATCAATTTCGTTTTTTGTCAAGCCATTTGGACTTCTCCACGTCCACTTGTTTTGGGGTTTTTTGTTATAAAAGGTATTCATAATGTACATGTTGTTTTGAAGTGCGAAGTTTACTAGAAGTTGTCCTCTTGGGTTACGTTCGCCGGTTCCATAATCACCTATACATGTTTCTTCTGGAGCTTCTTTTTTACCAACTTTTGCATTTATATCACCCAGAATTATGTTAAAGTGTGTCCTGTCTTGGTCTAAAGATTTGCTCACATCATCATAGAACTCCTCTATTTCGTCATCTTCTGAGTTACTGGTGGGAGCATATAATTGCACCACTTTAATTTTATATCTCCTATTAATTCTCATAATGACATATGCTACTCTCCCGGAGATACCTACGATTTTTAAAATGTCGTTTTCATATTTTTTCTTTATAATAAATCCTACTCCTGCATGTGTGTCATTATCATTTCCTTTGTAATAAAGAATATTTCCGCTTTTTAAGGTCATATACTCTTCACCTTTCTTTCGAATTTCGGCTATACCGAGTATTTCCCATTTTATCTTTTTTAATTCTTGCTCTAGTTCTAGGAGTCGTGCTTCACTTGCGATGGATCTGGCATTGAATGTCGCTAGTATTAATTTATAGTTGTGATGACATATACGGGTCGTTTTATTTTGTTTGGTGTTTTTATTTCTATTTATATTACTATTAGGTGAATTGTTGCCCTCCTCAGAATCCGTAGGGCGGACCACTGGCGTGGTGTGGGAGTCTGGACTATCCGTCCTACCCACCTGAGGTACTTTCATTTTATTATTCACCATCATGATTTGGGGGGGGGGGGTTGCCATAAAACGCCACGCTGGCAAGACGTGTTGGCGAGTTGGAATAAGGATATATGGGAGGAGGAGAGAGATATGGATGGAAAGTCATGGTTAGGACATGAAATCTCTCATTGGGATTAGAGAGAAGTCATGGCTCGCGTGGGCAGGGGCGCTTCCCTGTAGTAGATATTTCCGTTATCGGGCTCATAACGGAGTATCCACCCGCTACCCGCTTTATATTAGTGAAGGTAATTCTGGTACAACGATTAATTACAAGCATACGTATAAACTACGAGCACCACCAGCAACGCTACAGGTAAAAGCTACAAATACTACCACTAAATTAGAAATTTCAAAACATCAGTTACGACGCACGAACAAGAATTACTCAAGCAATTTTATTAGTGTAACACGTAACAAAGTTAAGTCCTATGTACTAGGTGAGCAGGTTAAGTTAGTTAGCAATTACAAGTTTACAGTGATGCCATAAACCAAACATAGCAGGGAAATAATAATAATAATGATGATATACCAGTACAAAGGCAGACATTTAGTATATTAACATATATGAACAGGTAATAACTCAGGAAATTCGAAGGTGATGCAAAGCTAGCCGGTGAATTCAGGTTTACGGGCGAGAGCAGTATGCAGGTTATTTTTTGCCTTGAACAAATAAATATTCGTGTTTTAATACTCCTAGAAGCGAAGAGAGGCGGCACCGGCCGACAAACATTAATGATTGGCAACAATCAGCTACCAAGTAAAGTATTGGATTATACGACGGGGCCGGTAATAAATGAAAACAGCAACAACAGCGTCCGTATAACAATTGAAGAGACAACAATGGCTCTGAAAATCGGCCGCAAACTAACAGCACAGAGTAGCAGCTTAAACTTTAAAGACTTCCACGTCGTCTCTAAAATACACAAAACGCGACTGTTTCATTATAATAATGAATAGAAGAGAACAAACGCACACATACCTTTAATTTGCGATCAAATTCGATGGGTAGCTAAGACCCAGTTATCTTTGTTAAATTAAACCATACAAATTCACAGTAGCACAAGTGAGGCCAAGGATATTAGTTTGCCATTTCAAGTCACTATCACATAGTCCCAAACTAGGGCAAAACTTAACAACGAAGTAAATAAGTGCGAACGGCTTAAACGAAGCCAGCAAAAGATAAAGAAGCAAAGCGCGTGATTAACAAAAACTCTTTGTGCAGGTGTACAGAAATACATACAAAAGCTGTAAGACATAACCTACTTTTGTCTAACAATAGATCGATAAAGCGCTAAGGCTGCCAAACGGGATCAGTGACCTCAAAAAGGTAAGACCAAGACTTTAGGACGTGGTTGGTAAATTACATGAAAAGAACGGAAACATTGATGTGCCATCTAAGCGTGGCGCTTTTTAAACGTAACAAGTTTTCTGACCGTTAGTAGCTGTACTCTTATACAGTAAGACTGTTAAGTCGTTGTCCCACCTGTTGGATATATTACTTTTCTGTAGGCATTCATTGAAAATCTGCTTTATTATTTCGATTAGGAGTTCCTTTCATTCTTTAACCGTTTCTGTTAGAATCTCATCATTTCTGTGCGCCTTGTTGCATTTCACATCGCAAATTAGCCAACGTAATAAGAGAAATGAAGAAAAATAAGATCCAACTACTAGGCGTGAGCGAAGTCCGATGAACGGAAAGAGGATGTGCCAATCCGATGGTACTGTGACTTACTATTCTGGAAGGAACGATAACATGCATCAATAGGGATTAGCATTTACAATAGATGCATCAAAACGGAATTTGGTATTAAACTTTTGCCCATATTCAGAAAGGGTAGCTTTGCTTCAATTGAAAAGTAAACCGGTAAATATCAATGTCATTCAGATTCCACTGCAGATAGGAGAAATGATGAAGTAGTCGAAAAGATGTATGCACAAATAACTACCTTGTTGAAAGCTACAAAGAAAGGAGAAGTTGCTATTATTATGGGTGACTGTAATTCGAATGTCGGTAAAAGTAAATTTCTAGAAATAGCGGGAAAATATGGACAAAGTATTGAAAACGAGAGAGGAGAACACCTAGTTGAATTATGCCAAGAGAAATAAATGGTTATAGCCAATACATGGTATAAATTACCAGATCGAATATTATATAGATACATGAACCTCGCGGCAGCACATTCCACAAGAAATAGCAAGAAATTGATTATATAATATTAAATAAACGTTTTAGAAGTGCAATTAAAAGCACAAAGACTTACCCTGGAGCACATATTCTCTCAAATCATTCTTTACTAATAACCAATATACATGTAAGATTAAGAGCCGAGAAACGAACAGCCCGAACAGGTGAAATTGATATAGCAAAACTCAAAAATGAAGAAGTCAATGAAAAATTAAAGCTGTAAATTAAACAAGAACTAGAGTTAATAAATACAGCAAATGCAAAAAATTATATTGAAGCTGAAAAGAGAACAGACGAAATGATAATTTAAAGCGGGAAGCGGTTTATAGAATGATTAAGTCACACCCTAACTTTTGTCTAACCATATACAACAGTCTACTTCAAAAAAGGGAATTCCCACCATGTTGAAAGCAAGCGTGGTTAACACTACTGTCAAAGCCGAAGAAGAAAGTAAACGATCCCCCATCCTATAGACCCATATGCCTTCTGAATGCAATGGGCAAGATATTAGAAAAGATGATCCACAATAGACTAAACATAACCACGATTCCTTACGCAAACAACCTGGCGATAGTCGTATGCGAAAAGTCAACAATATCCCTCGAAGCTAAACTAAATACATCCCTAAACAGCATTAGCAATTGGATGTATGCTAATAACCTCTTAATGGCTCCAGAAAAAACTGAATGTGTAATTCTCGAAGAAAGACGGAAACGGCGCAATTTATATATAGAAGTAGACGAAACTGAGATACAAGTTGCTAACTCTATAAGATATCTAGAAGTGGAGTTTAACCAAAACATGACTATGACATCACATATAATTAAAATAGCTCGCAAAGCCGAACTAACGGCAGCAGCTATCTCACGCACGATGAAAAACACACATGGCCCAAAATATGCTAGATGAAAAATTCTGTCGATAGTCGTCACGTCCATAATCTTATATGCTGCACCCATCTGGCACAAAGCCATTGAAAAGCAAAAATATGTGATGATTTTGGAAAAGGCCTCAAGAAAGGTCCTGCTGGGGGTCACCTCAACCTACAGGACATCACCTACAAAAGCGTTGCATGTCATCTCGGCAATATCAACCATAGATAAGCTGGTAAGGGAAAGGTGCAGCGTAGACAATACCAACATACCTGCTACTCAAAAAGAAATAAGGCAACAGACAATTATTTCAAGGTGGCAAAACATAGAATGACCACACAGCAACCTCCGCGTGGACGAAAACTCTCATCTCAAATATAGAAGCATGGGTAAGCAGGACACATGGTGATATCGAATACTATCTTACCCAATTATTGACTGGGAATTGAAACTTCGGCTCTTATTTAAAATGCATGAAGATTCGTGGAACTGATGAATGCCAGTACTGCTGCCAAAGTGACACACCGGCGCACACACAATTTAGCTGTGAGCGATTCACTACTTTACGTCTGGAACTTGAAATAATAATGGGCCAACTCAGGACAACTTAATAGACCGCATGCTATAATCGAAACTGCAATGGTGCGATATCATAGAACTTTAAAAAAAATCATGAAAACGAAGGAAAAATACGCGCGTCGTCAACAAGAACCACGAGAACAATAATATCATTAACAGACTAAATGTAAGGTAACGTAGTAGCGCTATACACAAAGCAAAAACAAAGGTCCATCCAAACTAAACTGAACCACACATTGGATTACAAGGCATCCTATCGTAATGCTTAGGCGGCTCCGGGGTATTCTCTTCTGTACCAACGAGGAGGGGTTTTAGCTCAGTAGGCGCCTGGGTAGAACACCATTTCCCAGCCATGCCCAAATAGGGTATCTTCTCAAAAACAAAAGTCTAGCCTCTTTGGGGCCAGGACTTCAACACGGTACCACAAGAGAAAACAACGAGGGCGTCTTTAGAAAGATTACATCGAATGCGCAAATTCCGACCGTTGATGGGTCCCCAGGTCATTTTCCTGCCAGAAGTAAGTACAGGCACGACGTACTCGTTATGAGGGCAGTTTGCGGAGTCATTCAACAAAGCAGTTGCTACGACTTAACTTACCCAGAAGAATATGGAGAAAATTTATATCGGTACGTACAGTGTATGCCAGATGTAAAACTACAATAACCAAGTGGGAACTTGATCGTAATCCCGGTTATGATTGCGAACAGCAGCGCAACAAACGAGTTTCCATATAATGTCGTTTAATGGATAACCTCACTGGATGTAAACTTCAGTTTTGTACGTGACTGTACTTGTTTTACACGTTTATTCTTGCATTTTTATACATGTATTTCAGTGGCGGTTCGTAATAATTGTATTTGGAGGCCTCTTATTTTTTAACAGTTGCAAAAAAAAATAACAATTCATGGCTCACCTACATTCCGACAATGTTTTAATTCATATATAGCAATTATTTTTAATTTTAATAATCCAAAAAGAAACATACATTCAGAACAAAGATTATTCAAACACGCCAGAAAATGTACATAAATGTTAAAAAATATAAGTAACTAGCTTTCGACGCTGCTTTACTCTAAAATGAACGCACAGTGCAAAAAATTAAAAATGTTAACCCTCTGTTTCTTTTTTGCTTTTACTCCCTTTTACTCGTTTAGAGGTTGTTAAGTTATTGAATATTCATAAATAAACGTTAAAAATTGATTTATTTGAATACTTAGAGGGCCTTCTACAGTCTTGCGTCTGTGGGTAGAGTCAGGTATGTTTTGTGAACGGCAGCGCTGCTTTCATTGTTCTGAAAGCAGTTATGCCGATAAGAACTAATTTATTGTCAAAACAGTGCTCGGAACTTGATAATGTTTGTAAATAAACCCGCCAGTTTACTACGTACGAGGCTATAGCGTGATACGCCTTCGGAGCCCATAATAGCCATGTGAATTTAGTCCCTATTTCGATCGCCCTCATCAGCTGCCAGCCACTCCGCGCTTTGATACGAGCACGTGTATTGACACATAATTTATGTATTGTTGACATACTTCGCATATGTTGTTTTACATGTTTTAAGCGGTATCGAATAGCTACCTCCGGATCTCGTTACTTAAACCTTGCTATATAATAACGGTTGGACACATGATAATAGCTATTTATGCAACAAGTGCTAAAAGTCGACTTTTATGCGCGAGACATACAATATTTTATCTACGACCTTAATTTTACCGTTATTAATCCATAAATATCGATTTAAGAAAGGTTCGCATCTGCGACGCTGCGTCATAATGAATAGTAGCCTACGCCGCTGGCGATTGTTTGGCCACGCCCGTGCTGTCAAGGTGAGTTACGAAATGTAATTATTGATACTCCACATATGACTGTATTCATTACATAACGCTTTAGTTATTTCAAAAACGCTTTACCTGTAACGCAAGAAGCAACTAGAATAGCTTTACAACTTCACTTGCAGTTCGAAATTGTAGTTTTGAACCTCGCTTCACTTTTAGCACATGTGCTAAAAGTAAACAGCTGATTTCTTTAAACACGGTAAACTATAAAACGTCACTTTTAGTGAAACAAGCTAGCGCTAAAAGGCCTACTTTTAGTAGTGGTCGTAGATAAAATATATTTTCATTTATAGAATAGTTACTTTGTTCTAATGACATATAGGCTGAATAATTATTCAATTATTGATGCACTATTAACTATTACATACACGCAACTTGGACTTATTTTAATAATTATTTAGAAAAAATCAATGCAAACATTATTGATATAAATCAATAAGGCATATGTATTTATTACAATCACTCTAGAAATTAAAAAGACAAAGGACAGTTGATGTTATTGACGACAATCTTTGCTAAATTTTGATCTTCTTAAAAATATTCAGCGTATGCTACTGAGTATTTGCTTGAAAATGTTTATCATTAAATCAGTCCGGACCTTAGTAATGAGGAATTAAAACAAAATTAAAGGACATTTTAGTTTTAAAAATCTCATGACGTGGACTTGATATAAACAAGTGCAGTATCAAATCAGACAATTCCATATCTTTCCTCCATTAAAATTTTTTTTTATCTAATATAATTTCTGAAATCTTATAGGTGCAATAAGTAAAACCCTGCATTTAGATAACCTTTGTTAATAGGTACTCTCAGGTACTCGATGAAAACATGCTTACTAGATTTAACATTTGGGAACAGTTTATCAAAAATAATTAACTTGCTCTGCAGAGTCAACCTTGGTTTTATTGTTACAGGAACGTGATTTCCAGGAATAAATTTAAGTCAACGAGCAGCATAAGTATTAATTTTAAATTTCAAATCAGCACACAACACTAATATTGAAAAACTTACCAACCAACTTGATCAGAATATTAACATTTCCTCTGTTGCATTGATTGAAGAACTGGGAGATTTACTTTGAGACTCGATATTTTATCCGCCATCTACGTGTCTTTTATTGTAGTTTTGTATTCTACATTATCAATAGTTGGGAACTGTTTATCATAATAAACTAAAAACAGGCCTAATCGAGTTTACAGTATATCTTCTTCTGATTTTCTAGTACTAAGCAACTAAGTATGTTTTAAGACAGTATTCAAATTTGGACGTTTATCGGCTTCATTAAACAAGATTTATAGCATTTAAAAAACGCTAACGCCGCCGTTCTGCTCCAAACTCCCTCTTCATAACTTGTGCTTAGCAACACAAGCGCTGACACTAGTAAACCAAACCTTGAACTTTTCATAGGAGCAGGCAGTATTATTTGTTGGGTGTTGAGATGATGATTTGCTAATCAGTTTCCTCGTCAAAATATTTTGTTTTAAATATTACATAACAATCCGGAGATGGCCCTTGTTTTTCATACTTAATTAAGCTGAAATCTATTGTAAGCGATTGATAGTTGGTTTATTTTAACTACACGTACTCAAAAAGTACTTGTAAGACGGGACCCGTTTTCTTTACATGCTAGTTAGATTCAGTTCGTAATTACTGATAATTGGGATAAAAATTTAGAATTGATGCACTGTATGAAAACATACATATTCACAGAAAAGTTATCACGATTAATTTTCTGCAGCTCGGGTAAGGACACTTACACATAACGGTATAAAGAATTATAAAAACAAAACTATTTCATTTGCCAGTGAGTTTCTACTTAATGTACTGAATGTAGTCCAAACCCAGAATATAATAATACTTGATTTAAAATATAACCTGCTAACTTTGAGTACTGTACATCAAAGATAATAGATTCCAGCAATGTATTTTTTTTTTCTAAATTTCAAAAGCTGAGCCATCATTCTCCCTTTGTTGCAAGCAGAGCAGAGCTACTTCTACAAATACTGAAATGCAGTTGTAGCCTTCTAAACGTAAGGATAGTTTCCCAGATTTGTAATTTAAGCAGCTCCACTTTGTGAAAGTATGAGACAAACTTTGTGTATTACATCAACTTATTTTTAATCAGTCGGAATTACAAAGTGCAGTTCTAATCTTTCCAAAAAAACAACTCTATCTTTAATTTCATATTAAGAAATTCAAGGAGACAAATAGGTACCCTGAATATAGCAAAAGTTCATAATGTTCATAATTTGATGATATATTTTTTAAAGGCATTCTCAAAATAGTAGTCTACATGTTTATTTCTTATTGCGTTCTCTAGACACAAATAAGGTTATAATTGACTCAACCATGAATGATAAGCTCTAAACATACAAAGTACCCCTAATGGTATTTTTCCGAGCCTCGCAAGGAAACTTTTGCATGCTACACATTACAGTTTTGTAGTAACATGATGGACACGCTTTTACATCTCTGAAACCAGGTAAATTCAAAAAGGCAATTTGACGATACACAAGCAAAATTCACCCTAACTACACTACAACACTCCTGTAACAGAGAGTTTGCCAGCTACTCGTCGGCGTCGGGGGGGGGGGGGCACTACCACTGCTTATATGTACAAATAAAACATAAAAACGTACAATCGAACGTTGCATGCAAACATCATAAACGAAAAGCAAAGATTAAATGTATCTAGTTGTTCTCTGAATGTCATTTTTTGGCAGTGGTCTATACACTCTAGACAGTAGAAAAAGTCGAAAAACATATCATAATAGACCACTGCCAAAAAATGACATTCAGAGAACAATAAGCATACATAACCAACGCCAACTGAACAGCAGGGAAAAAGGTTATTGCTATACCTATATAATATATGGGGCGGTTCATACGCTGCTACAAGATAACAGTCAAGAATAAGTTACGTAATCATACAAATGTTCTTTAAGAAAGCGTTACTGACTGTTTATTTAGTCGCAACAAAATAAACTATAGCACCAAAATTAGCGAACTATAACGTTATACCTTAGTTAGAATCCTAGCGGTGCCGTTACTGGGTTATGGGAGCACGTACCGGTCCGTCGCACATTAAAAGAACTTCCATAAATGTCTTCAACAACAACTGGGGTGATTGCCATGTAGCGCTGCCAGTTTCAGATCATCAAAAATTAGAAATGAGGGAGGTAGGCACCACGACGACTACTTGACCACTGTTTCCTTTAACTGGCCACGATTGAGCCTTCGAATTTTAATTGGCACAAAGCATTTAAAAACGGCCTAACAAGCGGCAACTAGCGTTCACCTCAATATGCTTCAAGTAACTCATAAAAAGTAGCTAAAACTAACATCACTACTACTAAAACTAAACCTGGGATTCAGGCACAAAGAATAGCAGCGGGTCCTGGACAGCTCGAAAACTGCCGCGGGCGGTCACATCAGTAATACATTTGAGCCCTTCAAGTGTGCTCTCGTAACTGACTTAGGAGCCCGGTAAAATAATGCATGCCACGTGTCTCTCTCTATCAATCTCCTCCATGTGTACGCTACATTGATTCTCCAACATTGCACCAAATTTCAGAAGAAAACAAAAACGCACGTAGGGCTCAGGCGAGCTATCTCACTGTCGCCCCCAAAGTAGTTAAAATATGACTGGGCTCAATAACTTAAAACGTAATCGAGGACCACCTCTATTGTTTAACAGCCAAATCAACGAAGTACTACTTACGCATACCAAAAAATGCAATACAGGGCTCGCGCTTGCAGAACTCTTTAATATGATTATGACAAAGAAGAAGATGTTGTTAGTTATCTCGCAAATGAGCTGAACTGGCGAAGATCGCTAAATTTAAAAATTAAGCAAACAGGCATACAGTGCATTTTTCTTTTTTTTGTACATACGATTTATATACCTTTTTTTATGAGGTGTGGTCACCACACGAATTTCTTTTACTGCTTGTAAAAATTACATTTTGCGATTTTTTCGAAAACTATACTAACAAAAGATTTTTCGACAAAAGCTAAAGACAATTATACAGTATGGGGTTTTAAAAAACATTCTCATTATAAATTTTTGGAGCCCATGTTTGTATAATTTTGCTTTTTTCTTTAAAACTGTACTTCCTAAAAAAGAATTAAACAAAAGTAGTAGTCAATTGCACAGTATATAATTTTGTGCTATGAATGTAATTTTGATAAAACTAGTATAAAGTTTTCTCGAAGAAACGGGAAAACACAAAATTAAAATACCATTTCCGGTTACCGGATTTTAACGAAAAACTATTGAAATCTCAAATATCAAAAAGTGTATATATAAATGTTAACACCGATCGATTAAGCCGTTTGGTCTGTAGATAGACCACAAACTCACAGTCAGACATCATTTAGAAAACTATTTTCGATAAAATATTCAGACAGGCACTTTCCTTATATTAGAACTATTAAAAATTCCATCTATGATTACCACTGAAACAATGAGTTAGCACGCTTTCTATAAAACTATTTATAATAAGATGTTAATGTACACTACCTTTATTTTAACAAATAATAGAAGATCAACACAAACTCCTCTCTTCAAATTGAATATTACAAATTCTTAAATTTACCTTAAAGTGTGTTACTGTAACGCCCCCTTGTATTTTTTGGCGTTCCTATATTGGATTGCTCCCGTTGTATTTTTGGCACTCGCGTCTCTAACTTCTTGGTACGCAGCTCCCATCTTCATTTCAGAGCTCGCTCAGTCAGGGAAATTTTCAATTTCGAATGCGCACACCTTCTGATAAGCAACGCAAGCCGCCCGATGGGTTTTTTTCAGCTTGGCACTCGAGTCGTGGCGTCCTCCTTGGGATTTTAAACTATATGTTTACTTGGGTTCACGTAAATCCAAACGTCGAGTAGTTCCGTTTATTTGTCGATGGAAAGATAGTTTCAACAACAATCTCATGTACGACCATAAATTTCAACCTCACAGATAAACTTTGGCTCGTTATCGATCTTTAGGCTTTATTGCTGCACCTTGCACACTTCTGGATGTGGCTACCAGTTGAAGATGACCACGAGACATATTTCCGCATGTTGAATTTTCACCAGCCCAGCAGCGCTACCACCTACCTACATTGAAGAGCTCCACAGTGGACTTGCTTTGTTGACTGAATATGCGGTTCAGCCTGCGCTAGATTAAGCGATGATTCCTTAAACAAAGGCCTTTGGTTACCAATCACGCCGCGGATAGAAAACCTTTTAGCTTATCTTATCCACATGCTCTAACCACCGAGCCACGCTGGCGCTCAGTAATTTAAGATAAACACATAAAAATTGTGTTTTGAAAGGCATTTTTATGGTTTTCGGAAGAATTTGGGGTTATCTTCCGCAACACCAAGCTATAATATACTAGGAAATACCATTTTCTCCACACAAAAAGCGAGAAAAGGTTACATGTTAGTTCTAGAGAGCACAGAATAACACATTCGGACAAAGTTTGTGCGATACAGTGTACGACTCAGTGCGTTTTTAAAGTGTATTATAAAAAACTTAAAATGTGGTATAATTACAGTTAAAACGTGAATAAAACCGGGTCACAACACCAGAAAAGATATACTCAGAGCACTGAAAAGCAAATGAGGCCATCACTATCCACTGGAGGCTAAAATCAAAGCTGGTCCGAGGTCCGCTGGAGGCCAATATCATCGATAATGCAAAATTTGAGTGGCAGTGAATATGCTACATGGGGGCGCCCGAGCAGGTTGCAGGTCAGAGATACGCTTAATAAAATTGTGGAATCCGCGATATCAGGCTTTTGTTTATAAAATTTGGCGTATCAGTGAACAATTGTTAAAAAATTTACGTAAATGTACACCAATTCCTGGCTATGCTTTTCGTTTGTTTTCCAAGGGTAGAAATAGAACTTTCACTGAATTTTCAAGAGACTTTACTAATTCTATTCGACACATTATTTAGTTTTGGTGACGTACTTGTAATTTGTGTTGTCTAACTGTCACTTACGTGAGAATAAACAGTGTCAATTGTTTATGGTGTTTGAAATGCAAGTTTGATTACTGGTATTCTGATTTGGAGCGACTTATACTCCTTCAAAGTAATTGGTCAGTGAACAAGATGCAGGCAGCAGCTATTTTAAACTTCTGAGCAAAGGTGTGTGGTTCCAGCTAAGCTTCAACCAATGGCGGAGAGTGAAAGAGGTTAGCGTGTTTATTCTATGCTATGTGCTCTTTCAACGCGCGAAATCTTTTATTGTAATTGTTGAGCTCTACAACCATAACCAACTGATTTAATTTACATAATATGCTTCCATGAATCCACGAAACAAAACTGATGTTATGTGTTATAATTATTTTTTAACCCTGAGTTGCTCATGCATAAAACAAGAGTCTCATAAAGTGCTTGCTTATGAAAACTTTGCTGTATGTGCCCATAATAAATCCTTTATTTATGCTTAAGGCAGGTATCAAAATAAATTCTGAGGTATAAAGTGTATTTATTATTTAGCAGGTCAAATAATTAGTTTTGAATTTTTAATTACGTACACCACAGCAAGCCACGTAATCATATGCACAATGTTTCGTCTAGCGCATTTATAAACACTTTCTGATAGATTTTGGTTTGTTGTCGAATTTACTTCGTGAGACTAGACATTTGGGTTACCATAAAATCCAGTGCAGTTGCTTAGACACTAACATTGTCCAGTTAGGAATTTTAGAGTTATTTCGTCTGATTGTAGTGGCGAAACTTTATGGTTTTCTGTTTGACAAGCGAGTGAGCTTCCGGAAAAAAGAAACATAAAAAGATACATAACCCCTAAATGAGTAGATTTTTTGCGTCTCTCCAATATGTGTGAGAATTTGAAATTTTAATGGTTCTTTACTTTTTCCAATCCTTGGTTGCGTCTATGAAATATGGGAAAATCAAATTTTGAGTGTAGCTAATGGAAAAATTGACGAGTGAGTTATACTACGAAAACATTGGTTGCAATTTATCTTTGTGTCTTTTTTAGGTGGATGTCGATAATTCATCACCGCATCAAGAGACTATATCAGTGAGGCATTGTTACATCTAAACCGAGTCTTCACTTTCTGATTATTTGGAACTGGGGAGAGAAGACGCTGAGCCGATAACCATCAAAAGTAAGATTAATAAAACCACTCAGAGTTTCCATACTAATATGTAATATTTTGCAGGGCTATTCTTTTGTGGTCTTTTCTATTTATTTATTTGGATTCTCATTATTCCTCTTGGATTTTTTGTAGTATGGATATTTGATTTTTCATATGTCTGATTATGAATTTAGAAGGGTTTGCTCCTGATGTTTATGGATTTGGATTACAGTTTGATGATCTGTTCCTAATGCATGTTGTAGTGTCTTCCCCAACCATCGAAGCGACATTGGAGTACACAGATAAGCAAACACTGCATGTTATTCAAATATTTTGCCATAACTTAATAGCTATTTAAGTAACAAGAAATATAAGGACCTACTAACATTTGAGGTAGGCAAGTACAAGCCAAGGCGCAGCCGCGGCTAGTTGCCTGCCGAAAATGTTAATAGACGATACATTCCGAGCTATATTATTATATTATTCCCGCTGCTTATCGAAATTTTCCTAGATTTTTGAAAAAATCGTTTGGCTTGTCTCCTGTCACCAGGATTAATTTTCGTGAGTCGCGTTACCTGTGAGTGTCACACGTCACATAAACACTTACAATTATAAACAAAACGTCTAAGTTTGCATCTTGCGTTGCTAATTTTATTATCATAGAAACTTAATAATAATATTAATTTCTGCTGTGAATACCTAGAAAGCAGTAAACAAATATAATCGCCGACTTACACGTTTTGTTACTAAGGCTGTATCACTGACTTACATGATCAGCAGCCGGAAAAATGTGTTAGTGTGTTGTGAAAAATCACTTTATTGAGATGTTTACTTTGTACAACGCGTCTGGTTTATGCTGGAATTATTTCTGCATTAATGTTCGATATGTATTTCCCACGTACTTCTAAATTTTGAACATTTGTTTGTTACGCATTTATTTATAATTACTGCTATTAAATTAAAGGGGCTAAATATATAATGATTTACTTGTTTTAAAAAACTAATAACTAATAAAATTCTCTGTCGTATAATATAACGAAGCTAGACATAGTACATTTGTTGAGAGTCTCTGTTGACTATTGTAACCACAATCAAAAAAGTTCTCGGCTGCTTCTTTTATTAGAAAAAATTATTTAAAAAGTATTTACATTCGTAGCTCTCAGGGCATTATTACTTATGTGGCTTCGCCAATTTTATGTCTGACAGTTTACTTATTATCAAATCGGAGGTTCTATTTGTCAGACAATAAAAATTACTTTTAATCCCTTGTCGATGAACTAAACACTAGTAGGCACAACTTCTCTGGAGTATATTTAATGTCATGGCCGCTTATATTGTGTTGACTTGGTGAAAGCCTGATTGCCTACGCCCAGCAGAAACTCGATTCCTGGAGCATAATAATTCAAGTCAACAGTGTCTCGAAAGACCTCAGAAGCTGACTTTTTCAGGTAACATTTTACAATTGTTGCACTTGATTGATATGCTTATTATATTTTGATTATTTGCAGGTTGGCATTTTTAACGACTTTCATCTTTGACCTCTCCTTAAGTTTGTATTTGCACGAAGATTTTATTTAAGTATGCCTGCTTACTGTTGTTGCGTAGAACTGGATACCGCCGTCGAGTTTATAATGCTAGCCAATAATGTTTTGATAATCGGAGCTGTCACTCAGGTAAACAAATAAAAATAGTTTTTATAATTGTTATTATCTTGAGATGAAAGTTGTACATGTGGTTTTGACTACAGAAAAATAAAAAGTGTCCCTTAAAGTGCTTCTCTTTTCTTTATATATAAAACTATCTCCTGTTTAAAATAAAAGATGATATTTAAATTTATTGACCAGTCACAAATGGCTTGATTAATTATAATACAATAGAAGACAATCAACAACATTAAAAATAATTAAAATATTACATTTGCTTATAATCTTTTTACATTTATTTCGATAATAAAATTAATTACATACTGATTTAGATTGAGTCAAATGGATCAGTTTGATATCTCATTCGACATTCGTACATATCTCAAATTGCTTCAAAATTCAACTAATTTACTTCATAAGAACGTTAAATACCTACTGTACATTTCCTTTCTTTAAGTACAATTTCATAAGTTTTGGACTCAAATTATTTGAAATAAACTCATTTGACAAATGTAACGAATGAGAAAACTTTCTAGTTTACAATTGTAATTCAAAATTCATCCCGATCAGAGGCAAGATGATTAAATAATCGCCAGTTCTAAATCCTACTATGAATGACGTGGCATGTGAAATTTTAATTGTTAAGGTATTTAAATGCGACAATCTAACCAAAACTAATTAACTTATACTATGCACGCATATTAACGATTTTGATGGCTACAATCCGTTTTTAGCTGTTTTTGCTGACACATAACCTCACTTTTACTTCCCGTGTTCTTTTTTGTAGATTTAGATTGAAATCGTAATCCAATTTATGAGTTGCAAAGACGTTTACAGCCCACCTTTATATTACTCGTAGTTGATTTAAGTAACCACTTATAAGTGTTCAAAAGCCATGATACAATAATTCAAATCTTTCGACAAAATCAATACGAAGATCGTAAGCTTTTAACTTATTAAATTTAGCTTGAAAAGCCAGAGTGTTCAGAGTTGCTGTGAGAATTTTTGTGCATCAAATTGTTCTTGATACTCACAGCATTTATTACAGCACTTGTGTTTATCCCCGTTCACGTACGGAAAACACTATAATTCACATAAACTTAATCGTAGCTTGCCTATGCTGGTCTCTATACACAGAAATATATTGTAATGGTTTTTAGTATAAGAGTTTAATATCAGATTAAAAAGGTTAAAAGAATACAGTATTAAATTACAAAGATGAATTTAAGTATTACAAGGATATCGAAATTATTAGAATGTATTTGATAAAGAAATGAAATAGAATTTAAAATTCAATTGAATGATGCTATATAAAAATTGTAACATTCTAACATACCGTAAAACGGGGCAACTTCGTCATCACGGGCAACTTCGTCAGTTAGGCAGCCGATGTACGATTATGTAAGCATAACCTCAAAATCTACAGTTATCGTTTCGGTTCCGTTGTGTTTACGTCGAAAGTATATCTATTCTTTTAATAATGCCAAAGAATAACAGAAAAGTGTTGTAAGGTAGGAGTTACCAGCGTTATGATCCCCAGTTAGTTGAAGACGCACTGAAGGATATTGAAAATGGCCTCTCGGTGTCTGCTGCCAGCAAAAAACATGTAATACCGCAAACAACGCTTCAAGACAAGAGGCATGGTAGACACATTAAATCAGTAGGCCACCCAAAAGCCTTAACGACCTTGGAGGAGTCGGAAATTGTTGGTGCCATAAATCAACTTTCAGCTTCGTCTTATCCATTAACAAAGTTAGAAATAACACTGATTATCAAAGGCTATCTCGATAAAAAAAAAACGTAAAGCAGTCATTTTTCGAGACAACTTTCCTGGTGAAGACTTCATGGTGGGTTTCATGGAGAGAAACAATTTAACTCAAAGTCAATTTGTGCCTTAATATAACTTTAAATTTGTTTTTAAATGATGCAATTATTTATGTACCATAATAAAGTTACCAAAATTAGTTATCGACCATGACAAAGTTGTCCCTAGAAACGTACAACTTCGTTTATAGACGAATTTGTGTTAGGTGACGAAGTTGTCCAAAAATCAGTACAATTTCGTCAGGAATTGTTTAGCGATTTTTCGGACGTATAAACGTTATTTATAAAAACCAAAAGACGGATAATAATTGTCCGTCTCTAACTGGTAGGTATCATTTCATTTTGTTATTCTAAACAAATCCTATATGGTTACAGCGCGGAAAATGTACAAAAACCCTGACGAAGTTGCCCCGTTTTACGGTAATTTAATTATTATCTGAAATAAAGTGGAGGATTAATAAAAAAATACCTATTCGATAAATATAATACAACATTGCAAGTGTTAGATAAATATGATAAAATTTATACATATAGAGTGTTATCCTATAAAATATATAGTAAACTAAATCACTAAGGAGATAATAATATTTATCTACTCCTACTGCACAATGGCCATGAATTATGATTCATAATTCACGGTTTGCAGCCAATCATAAAATTCTATTTTCATTATTCAATAGCTTGCAAATTGCAACCAATCAGAAAATTCTATTTTCATTATTCAATAGGTTGTAGCCAATCACAGAATTCATTCTTATTATTCAATGAGTTTTGAAGTTAACAGCTGTCAAAATTCGGAAATATGAACACAAGTCTCCTATTGCAAAGGAGTAGATAAAATATCGTATTATATTCGCGATTATGGCCATTATTCACTCAGATGACTTGCGCCACGCGCCTTCGGCTTGTGGCGCAAATGTCATCTTCGTGAATAATGGCTGTCATAATCGCTCATATAATAATATACTATTATCAGTTTGTAAAATAATTTGGTACAAAAAACATGTAATACCTTTATAAGCGGCTAAATTTATAAAATAAACCCTTTAGACAAAGTTTAATCTGTTTCTTGGAATGTAAAGGGTTGTTAATAAACCATTAAATTTGCGAGAAAAAAATATAAAGTAAATTTTAAAAGATTTAAAGATGTGAAGATGGTAAGGAGGAAGAAAATGGATGTGGTGAGTTATAATCTTCAAAAGCAATTTCTGGAATTAGATGCCGACCTGAGTTTATTGTCAATCAATTACATTACACCATATGAATCGGATAACAGAGAATGGTTTTTACTGGAAGTGGTTTACATCGAGATTGTTAGCAGAATGAGCATTTTATAGCGTGGATAGAAGGTTTTCATCTAATGGAGTTCTAATTCGCCAATCTTGTTATTGAAATAACTTGCATTTAGTCGAGGTTCGTGATACTAGATTGTCGGTGGCTTGAGAACTTTGGTATGGAGACGTAGAAGGCGTTTGCTGCTGATCGGTTTTTTTGCGGTTCTGTTAGAGAAAGGTGGTAGGTGCCTTGTCGTGTTTGGCTGGGAAGTCTTTGTAGTTCATGGTGTTTGGTTGAGTTCGTACGGGGATTTGTTTGAACGTTGGGAGTTCTCTGTGAGACTACTGGATGCGTTTGGCTTGGTAAAGGAGAGTATCGATGTCCATGAACAGGTGACAGACTACAGGTATTTATGTAAAAACTGAAAGAAAATATAGAAAGAGTGAAGTGAGATAATTTTAAAGAGAGGAGCACTTACTATTTGTTATTTGTTGAATGACAAGTAATGCAACGAGGAGGTATTTGTAATTAATTTTGCACTTGCATAATTTGAAGTGACAGGTGGCAGACGTACAAGTTGTCATGAAATACAAGAATTAATTATCAGGAATAAAAGCAGACTAGATTATGCGTGAATCCGACCTGTGTTTTTAGTCAAGAGTAAAATGTTTATTTTACCGGAGCTAAAGATTTAATAATATTGATAATCCATTATTTCTAAAAGAGCAAATGAATTACTCAAATTCAATTTTAAAAGAGAATTGATTGATTTTAAACTAAAGTATAGTAAAAGCCAGATGTAATAGCTAAAGTGTAATAATTATGGTTATAACATAAAACCACTTACATATATAAAGACCATTATAACATAGTCAATTATAACATAAAAAGGCGCCGCAACGTGGAGTCGGAATACTGTATATATAAATATCAATACGAAGAACTGCTTGTATGCTACTTTAACTGTGCGGCATTTATGTCTTGTTCTTAATTTAAAAATCTGGTGTGATACACGCACACAACTTTCTTTTACAGTGATCTTATAATTAGCCAAAAATTTGATGTTTAATCTTTAAGCATTTTTCAATTTTTTTCAAAAATTACAAATTCTACAGAAACCGTACAAAATAGAGCGTTAGTTCAAGAGAAAAATTTTCTCTAGAATTTTAAGCTGAATTCAAAAATGTAATAATATACCGGGTGTTCTATTTGAAATAGGAGTTAATAAAAAAAATAGGAACAAAAACAAAAGAAACCCATTTTAGAGGTATTCAACTGGAAAATCACCTAACATCAGTACACATTAAAAATGCAATAGAAATGTAAAGTTTGAAAAAAATCGTTAGTCGTTTTTCAAAAAATTTAGAAAACTGAAAAATCACAAAAGTAAACAACATACTTCCGGTTATGCGATTTTCTTCAAAAGCTTGCTGTCGGATCTAGATAGTACACAAAACTTATATAAACAGTTTCAACGCCGTACCTCTTTTCGTTTTTGAGATCGACACACAGACAGATTGACCAATGAACAAAAACATGTTTTTTGGGTTCAGGGGACTCTATAACGTTTAGATCTGTTGAAAACTCAATTACGAATTTTTGGGGTGAATCCAATACTTCCTTTATCGTAAAAGGAAGTAACAAGTTACAGATTATCAAAAACCTTACGTTTGAGAGAGGCAACTTTTGAGATTTCATCTTCATTGAAAGTTAGAATACTCACAATATCTGCGAATTTTCCAATTTAGCTTTGTGAGTTGTTGGTTAATTAAATTTGTGGCGCCTGTATTTCAATGTAATCAATTTAGTTTTAGTCCACCCTTGCACGGGGTAGTTAGCTAGCCTGTGGGACGCATTGGTCATCGAACCATTTTTGGTATTCACAATCTTGCTTGCTTTGAAGAGTATTGCAATTGTCATTATTTACTTTGGCTAGAACTGACAGCTAGCGATACGAATCATAGCAACGCCTCTCTCTAAGGTTTAATCATAATAGCCTCTTTTCGTTAAACGGCATCCTTATAGGTATTGATTTTCCTTTTTATATGATTTTTATCCACATTTTGTTGTTCTTTAAATTTAACCAGATAAGAAGTCAATTTTTCTAGGATGTTCCAAAAATAATAGCTTCTCAGGTCAAATTATGTTCTTGTGATTTTTATATTTAGTTAAAAATGTAGTGGTTTTATTGACCAAAGCTGGGAAAAGGTTTTCTATCTGTGTGTGGGTCGCAAAAAAGCAATAAACCATTTAAGCAAATAAAATCAGATAGTTTATAAAAGTTTAAGACTTAGACGTTTAATATAAGTGAAGGTGGAAGTTCGCGCAGCAACACCAGTAGCATTTCCTCTGCTCTTTTATGAAAACCACTGCTTTGGTAATGAAACGTTTATAAAAATCAATGACTGATAGGAGATTAAACGTGTTTCTAACCGTTTATTGAAACTTATAGCATGGAATTGTGTTAAAAAATATTGAACGGTTTTCGAATATTGGCTGGGTGAACTCGATTGCTTTTATTGGTCAATTTCCTGAAATAATATGCAATGGAATAATTCATATTCTTATTTGGGTTTTTCGCCACTCTGCAAATTAAAAACATGATGAAAATATTAATAACGAACGTTTAGAGGGAAAATCTACCCTCTTTATCAACGAATAACAATTAAAAAGAACAAGAAACTTAGCTTTTTTCACTGGAAGGAAAAACGACCAACCTGCAATGAATTGTTTGACATTTACGTCAAGAATATGAATGATGAATTCACGCCACAAAGAAGTTTCAGATATTATGCAATGGAATTAACTAAATTCCCAACCTGTGCATTGGATACACTCTAACCTGTATCACTTTTGAAACCTTTTGGTGGTCTCCAAATTTCTGTTTAATCAATCATTTAAAACACATTTAAGATTACCTCCACTGCCCAGTTGCCTTATTTTACAGTCTTCACTATTAGTGACTAAACTACACGCTAATGACTTCTTAATGGCAAACCATAATTTTAACTGTTAGGAGAACATCATTTGGCTTCTGTTACGTACGAAATTTTCACTTTCATTTCTATTTAATCAGTTTTTGATAACCGCCAGCTTACTCACTTTCCAGTTCATTTGTTTCCATACCCATCAGCCTGCTCATTGCTTGGTACTCCTGACACGACCATCATTGACGTCATAGTAACCAGTAATAGCATATGTTAATTAAATTTAAAATCCCTAGAATTTACTGGCATGGGAGAAAACAAGTGAGAATTTAAATTAAGGCTAATTGACTTCGCCTGTTCATTTTGAAACAGATTGGAGGTCAAGATATTCAAATTATTGTTAATCTAAAAAGAAGTTTCCAATTTCTTTTTCATATGAAGGATTATTCTGTATTGTAATTCAGTTTTCCTGCGAAAATTGTTTGTCCAGCACATCCTCGCCAAATCATATTTTTATAGGATATACAATCACAAGGTCAGTGTCAACATTATTATTTATCACTTTTCATGAGTGTTTGCAATGCGTCTAGATTTCTTTACGAAAGAAAAGAATATTATACACGTAATGTGATTTAATGTATTTCGTTCGCTGCAGAAACGTGGAGTTATTTAAAAACCATGTCTTAAATGGTACTTTACTGTTTCTTAGTCATACAATTGTCATATTCTGCAGCAGACAACAATATGGTTGAAAGAAAGTCCCAGAATTGTATTCAAGGTAGTGACCACTCTCAGCATTTGCTATGAATTTGTAACCTAGTTTCTTAATGAGAATTAATTCTAAATAGTTTTTGGCTATGTTCTGAAGTCGAGATTTAAACTTGACAAGCACAATTACATATTTATGGGCACCCGTAGAGCATCGTTGCCTGTCAATAACAGGAATTTATTGCATCACTTAACGTAACGAATAATAATTTAGCAATTTTCATCTTTTATTGGCAGCCCATTGCAAATTAGATTAACTGAAATTATTATGAAGCTTTAATGGGCTTGCAACAAATTATTATGAAGCTTTTAGTAGGTTTCTAGCCACTTCGCAATTAATTTTTCAATAGCTCTGAAGCATGCTTGTAACAAATGTTTGGCAAGATTAAAGTACTTTCTTTGAAGTTTACAATAAAGTTGCAACAATATTCAATAGGTTTTCAAACAATTTTCAGAAGCTATGTAGAAAATTGTTTGCATTTAGGACAAATCTCTTACAATTATTTGGCAAATTTTGCTGTGTATTTTGAATCAACTTTCAGCAAGTTTCTTGCATAATCTCGCAAATCAGTGTGCAATAAAAGTTTAAAGAGTTTTTAGTAAATTTTTTATCCAATTTGCATCAAATTTCAGTAGATTTTCAACAGCAATTTTTTTGCAAGTGTGTAGTAAATTAAATGCTTTACTTTGCAGCAATTTTTTACAAATTTCCAGTAAATTTTCGAGAATTTTTATTATGAATTTTTAACAAAACGCAACACGTTGCAGCAAAATCTCAATAATTAGTCAATAAATTTGTTAGTCTCCAGCTATTTTCAGTATATTAGTATATTATTGTCAATAGCTTTACAACAAAATCCTTGTAATTTTCATTAAGTCTACAACACGTTGTGATAGAATTTTGATACGTTTGCAACAACCTTTCAATAGGTTTGCAATAAATTCGCATTAGCTTTCTAGGAAGTGTCTCCCAATGTATGGTTGAATGAAATTTTATCTAATTTGTAGTAAACTATTAAATAATTTACAGTAAAATTTTAGGAAATTGTAGTTCTTCACCACCTTTGCCACAAAATATCAGTAACTTTACAAAAAGTTTGGAGAAAATTTTCGGCAATTTTACTACTCGACAAATTTGGAGTAGCTCCTCACCAAGTTTTCAGCAATAAAATATCCATAGATGAGTAGTATCTTTTCATCAAGTTGACAAGTGTTCGCCAAGTGTGTAGTAACAATTATTGTCTCAGCTACATAGTAAAAATTTAAGAAGTTGTTTGCAAATGTATTTTCAATTTTCAACATTTTTCAACAAAATTTCAGTAAGGTTGCAAGAGGTTTATAGTATATCTTGAAACAAGTTTACAGCAAATACAATTTTTTTGTAAGTTTTCAAAAAAATTGCTGGAGGTTTTTGGAAAATTTACAATAGTTAGAGATGTGCAGTAAAGTTTCTTGCTAATAGCACTAAATTGTCAAGAAGAGGTTGACTACCCCTGAGTAAGTTTGAAGCAATATTTGACAAATCTAGAACAAATTTTAAACATTACATATTTGAAGTAAAATTCTAAAAGGTTTGCAGTAACTGATCATTAACTTTGTATCAAGACGCTTGACAGAAAATGCAATGCTTTAGAAATAAATCTTCAGCAACTTTGCAACCTAAATAAATATTTTTTACAAGTGTATAGCAATTTTCCAGTTTCCATATTTCTAGGAAATTTTCTATACATACAAGGTGTTAATTAAGTACGTAGACAAACTTTAAGGGGTGATTCCTTGATCAATTCTAAGATAAAAAGTTCATACAAACATGGGACCTAAACGGCTTCGTTTTCAAAATACAGGATGTTGAAGTTTAACCAAAAATTTATTTTTTTTTTCAAAAATGTGGAAAACGCATAGAGGTATTCTAATGAAACCTGGTGTAGGTAAGTATTTCATAAAGTGGCATTGTTTGGTCAAAAAACAGTGGCGCACCAGATTTTTCTAAAATAAAGTAACTTAGGTGGTCCCGATACACGCCACTGGTGGAAATAAATTAAATTTATTTAGACATCAAGTTGCATTAGAATACCTCTATGCGGTTTTGCGATTGTTGAAAAAAATAATTTTTTGTTTAAACTTCAACATCCTGTATCCTGAAAACGAAGCCGTTTAGGTCCCATGTTTTATGAACTTTTTATCTTATAATTGATCAAGGAATTACTCCTTAAAGTTTGTCTACGTACTTAATTAACACCTTGTATACAGAAGCAATTCAGAAAGTTTAAGCAATGTTTAGTAAAGTGTTGGTTTCTAACAGGTTTACAATACGTTTCTTAATAAATGTTCAGTACATTTTCTGGCAGCTTAATGTAAATTCATAGTGCATTGCAATCAATTTCTTCAAGAATGCACTAAATATTTTTCAACGAGCATTACAGTGGCATTTTCAGTAAGCTGGTAGTAAAATATTTCCACTATATTTTCAGTAAATTGAATTTATCAACAGCTTTTTTCGATTTTTAACAAAGTTGCAGCGAATAAATAATTTTTGCAGGAAATATTTAGTAAGTAAGCCTGCAGTGATACATCCAGTTAGCTGATAGTGCCTAAATTGTTTCCACTACACACAACAAGCTTTTAACAATTCTTAACAAGATTGCAGAGATTTATGAGTAAGTAAATAATTTTTGCATTTAGTAACGAGCAATTCGAATTACGTTTCCAGCAAATATTAAAAGACTGATATATTCAGCAGTAACTAAACTCCTTTCATTATATTTTAAGGATGTTGAATTTCCTAACAAGTAGTTCTCAATAAAGTTTTAGGGATCTTTAAGTAACTAACTATTTTTTCAACTACCAATTCCTAAAGAAGGGTATTATTTAACACTTTCCATACGTCAAAAGCATGTTGTTATTGCATATTATGCAATAAAAATGTTATTGCACACTTCTTTCACTTTATTGCACCCTTCTGTCAAAACTATTTACATACTAAATTTGGTGAGTTTTCAAGTTAAAACAATGAAAGCATACCTATTATAATTTTTAATGAGTTTTCAAATTGAAATAACGTTGACGTTTTGTAATCTATTTTAGCATAAAAATGTGGTAGTCGAACAAAAAATATGTATACAACTCGTATCTAAAGCTTCTTTTCACAATTGTGAGATTTAACGAATTCGCCTACGGCTCATTCTTTAAACTTTCTCACACGTGCAAAAAAGTGACACTTTATAGCTACTCGTTGTATAAATAAGAAAGCGTAGATTGAGATATATTCAATAAACTTGTAGTAAACTGTTCCCATAATATTTTAAATAAGTTAAATTTACAACAAGTTTTTAGCAATTATTAACAAGGTTGCAGCGATTTTTCAGTAAATAAATAATGTTATTTCTACAATTTACTGATTATAACGCTGCCCGTCTCCTTGCTGAATATTTGTTGCCAAGATAATTCAAAAGGCTCATTGCTAAACGTAATCGTTTATTTCCAATGCCCTTAATAAAGGGCATAATCAATAGATTATAGCTCGCTCGTGCTATAATCTATTTATTATGCCCTTAATACAGAAATAACTATTACATTTAGTAATGAGCCTTTCGAATTATCTTTGCAACAAATATTCAGCAAGAAGGCGTGCAGTGATAAAATCAGTAAACTTAAATTTAAATAGACTTTTAACAAGTTTACACTAAATTTTCAGCAAGTTTGCAATACTTTTCCTAATAAGTTTGCAGTAAATTTTCATCTATCTTAAAGTAAATTATTCGTGCGTCTGCAGTAATTTTGAGCGCCCTTGCAACTAGTTTCTTGACAAGCGTGCAGCAAATATTTAGCAAGGGTGCTTCTTCTGCATCTGTGTATCTTATCCGCTCAGGGGGCGTTGACTACAATCATAGCAATCCAGTCTTTGTTAACAGCCTCTCGTAAGAGTCCATTGGATATTTTACCATACCACTGGCGTAGGTACTTCAGCCAGGATATTATTTGTTTGTCCTGTCTTCTTTTGCTGTTTATTTTACCTTGAATGATTAGGTGGAGTATGGCATAATTTTATATTACGCACGAGGTGCCCCAGTTTTTTTATTTTAATGATCTTCATCAGTTCTCTGTCCACTCACATTATTTTTAAGGCTTCCTTATTAGTCACATGTTCTGTACAACTGATTTTCAGAATTAGTGCAAACACCCACATTTAAAATAGCTTCCGTGAGCGTCCAGGCCTCCACGTTATACAACAAAACTGAATACATGTAGCGCCTAACTATTTTCATACGCAGGGGTCGACTTGTTCTTGCTTTCTCTATTCTTTGCCTTATTTCCCTGCTGTGGTCTCGTTGTTCATTTACCAAGCATCCAAGGTAAGTAAGTCTTTCCACTCTTTCTAATGCAACATTGTTCGCATAAAGTCTTGTGTCCACATCGGCGTCTTAGTAATTACTATATATTTGGTTTTACTTGTGTTCAGACTTATTCTGTATTCATCCCCCACTTCTATGACTCGGTCTAAAAGTTGTATGTCCTCCAGAAATCGGCTAGATGAACGGTATCATCGACGTACCTCAAAATTCCGTTGATATTTATTCCATTTGGTATATTGTCCAGTGTTTTAATTAAATATTTCTTTAGAATAAATATTGAATACAAGTGGACGCAAGACACCGCCCTATCTTACTCCTCTGCAGATGTCCTTTAACACTTACCGATGTTCTGTGACGGTAATAAAGATTTTGTATGATTCTTATGTCAGTCTCGTCAATAACTGTTGTTCTTAGGATATTAATTAATTTGCCATGTTTTACCATGCCAAATATTTTGTTAAAGTCCATTAAATATACGTGCAAGTCGGCATTGACGTCTTTGCAGTTTTCTATGAATATCTGAAGGGCTTTCCGTGTTCCCACTCTGTTCCTAAATCCGAACTGACTGTTTCCAATATGAGATTTAAGTTTTCTATATATTTTTTTGTGGATTATTTTTAGAAACAGTTTCAAGACGTGACTCACGAGGCTGATTGTACGGTAGTTCTCACATTTCTTTGAATTTCGTTTTTTGGACAGGTTCACGAATACTGATTTCAGACAATCGTAACGTACTATAGCGAAGGATTTATAGATTTTGTTGGACAACATAAATAAATTTTTCAGACAAACCTCTCCGAGTAGTTTTAACATTTCAGCTGGAATTTCGTCTAGCCCACATGCTTTTCGTTCCTTCAATTTATTTATCGCTTTTCAACTTCTTCTTGTAGTATAGGTGGTCCAAGAGATTTCACCATTGATTCGTCTGATGAAGTTCGATTTCCGTCGAAAAGCTGAATGATGTATGTTTTTCAGGTTTATAATTCTATATTCTGTACAATCTTTCCAGTGTCATCATATAAGTTGTTAATATTACTCGCACGCCCAATTTGTAGACTTATTTTTATTTTCTTGTGCATTGCAAAAGGGTGTCATGTCATTTATCCCGTCTTTTTAGCAGTTATAATTTCTCTATTTCTCTGCGTTTTTCATTGTATTTTATCTGGGCCTTGTTTTTAATTGTCGTCTTTCTTCCATAATTTTCAGTATATCCTGTGTCATCCATTTCTTATGGATGTTTATAGTAATATATTCAGTGAGATTATAATAAACTGTTTCCACGAAATTTTTAGCATATTAAATGTCGCAACATGTTTCTAGCAATTTCTAAGATTTCAGTGATTTTTGAGTAAATAAATAATTTTGACTTTTAGTAATGAGCCATAAGAATGATCATCAAATATTCAGCAACAAGGCTTACAATAAAGATATTCAGAAAGTTTGTAGTAAATTGTATCCAGTATATTATGACCAAACTGAATCTTTCAACAAGTTATTAGAAATTATCAGGGTTGTAACGATTTTTGGGTAAATGCATAATTTTTACAGTTAATGATAAGCAATGAATTATCTTTGCAGCGAATATTCAGCAGGAAGAAGTGTAGTGATATAATAAATAAGCTTGTTGTAAATTGTCTTCACTATATTTTGGGCAAGTTGAATTTTCCAACGAGTTTTCAGCAATTCTTAACAATGTTGCAGGAATTGTTGAATAAATATTTTTTGACATTTAGTAACAAACCTTTCGAACTACCTTTGCAGCAAATATTCAGTAAAGAAGCCTGCGTTGATGTATTCAGTAAGCTTGTAGTCAACTGTTTCCCATATACAGGCTGTTTCCTAAAAAACGCCGCAACCCATAACTCCGTTGTTTTAAATTTTAGACCCAACAAACTATACATATTCTTAAATGGCAAGACAAGAGCTACCTTTTGACATCGCCCGTTCATAAATATCTTTCAACTGTTTTGAGCAACGATGTTCAACTTTTTTATTTTAAATGGAACACCCTGTATATTTTTACATATTTGGATTCAGGATGAAATTCTGCATGCAGTAGTATGCTTCATTTGTTTTTTGGACACTTAAAAATGTATAAAATAATTTTTTAATATTGCATGTAGACAGTCGTACAGTACCATAAAATTTTCAAGTGTGCCGTGGAAAACAATCAGAATGTTGAAATATTTTATCTAACACGTCCAGAAAACGGTGAAATTCTGAGGCTTGTCGCAAAATACCTCCCAATTTGATATTGAATGCGACCAATGGAGTAACTACTCGTAGAAGATGTCAGTTGTGTGTTCAACAAGGTGGCGGTCAGTTTGAGCAATACTTGTAGATACGTTTTGTAGTTTTGTTTAAATTTGTTTCCAATAAAATATTTCAACATTCTGATTGTTTTCCACAGCACACTTGAAAATTTTATGGTACTGTACGACTGTCTACATGCAATATTAAAAAATTATTTTAAACATTTCTAAGTGTCCAAAAAACAAATGAAGCATACTACTGCATGCAGAATTTCATCCTGAATCCAAATATATAAAAATATACAGGGTGTTCCATTTAAAATTAAAAAGTTGAACATCGTTGCTCAAAACAGTTGAAAGATATTTACGAACGGGCGATGTCAAAAGGTAGCTCTTGTCTTGCCATTTAAGAATATATAGTGTGTTGGGTCTAAAATTTAAAACAACGGAGTTATGGGTTGCGGCGTTTTTTAGGAAACAGCCTGTATAATAAACAAATAATTTTTACACCTGCTGCATGATACACTTGAAGACATTAAACAACAGATGTTCTTCCAACAAGACGTTACACCTCTCACAATGGCAGAATCGTTACAGAATGGTTAACTGGCTATTTCAATGATAGTTGGATTGGCCGGTTCGGTCCTGTGCAAATTGCATTAATTAATTTTCGAAAAGCTGCTAATGAAATTCGTGAAAACTATAATGTTCAGCAAGTGTATGAATCGCTAATACGACGGTGCCATGCTTGTATTACGGCTAGAAGAGAGCATTTTGATCATTTGCTATAATTTTCGATTTTTTAGTCATTGTATTGCTAATTTTGTGTTTATCATAATATATTTTCAAATTAATCAGATAATTACTTTCTAAGTATTAGTCACATATGGATTTTTTCATTAGCGCTCTGTATCTTTAAGGGGGCATTTTGGTACTAAGGTGTATTGTGTAAATTGCTTTATTTTTACCTAAAGAAGCTTAGACAAAAAAAATTACTCTTAATTATGATTCACTCTATATTTTCAGCCAGTAAAATTTTCCTACAAGATTTTTTGCAAATGTTTTTATGAACAAGATAGAGGCAATTTTTGAGTAAATAAGTAGTTTTTATATTTAATAATGAGCCTTTTGAATTATCTTTGCAGGAAATGTTCGGCATGGAGGCATGCAGCAATATAATCAGTGAACTTGTAGTGAACTGTTTCCACAATATTTTCAGCAAGTTTCTAGCAATGGGTCCTTAACATGGTTGCAGAGATTTTTTGAGTAAATAAACTAAATAGATTGTAGGTTTAATAATGAACCATTCCAGTTATGTTCGCCTTTAAGACAGAAATACATCTAGTAATCTAATCCACCACATTTAGATTAAAAAACCTATGAAATACATAGATCATTATAATTTCAAACGATACCTTAAAAAAGATGCGGCACTCCAACTATGGCTCCCAAAGACGATAAACGACTGTTTAAAAACTATGTTGTCCATTTTACTAAATTTTTAAATCGCATTCATATTTTCGTACTACAGAAATCATAAGAAGTACCCTTATCCCTTCAAAATTCATATGAGAAATCTAACGTAAACTATTTTTCAATATTAAACAAATTCATCATAAGTACAGATATATTCAGATGTTTTTGTGATACAGACGAACAGTTTAGAATTAAGTATTCAATGTTTCTCAAACAAAGTTCCAGGAGATTGTAGAATAAATTGATTTAGCACAGTAATCTTGCTATCCTAGTAAACACAACTGATTGCGTTCCGGTCAGTAATTACATATTAGACTTGAACAAACAACCCAGCGCTTCCGATAACCCAAATGAAGCAACACACAAAATTTAATTAATGACATCTGCCATTACTGTGTCCTCAGAAAAATACAAACAATGAGTACTATTTGAATAGCACGTCCCAGAACCAGCAGAAGCTTATCGTGGGTTTTCCAAGCCACTGTCAATAGTTAAGGTCGTCTTCTTTCCTGTGTTTGTGGAAATTTTTATATCAAAACAGGCCCAACGGAGAACCGTCAAGTTATCTGCGGTAATTTATGCAGATAACCCCGAGCAGTGCCTGTGCTCATCCAAATGGTCAGCTTTTGAAGGCCGAGGTTTGCTCTGTCGACCAAACCTGAACCTGTTTAGTCCGTTCTTGTTGTGGGCGAACGTTGGTTGTGCGTCAGACTGCAGTAAGTACCTTTGGTCGTTGGGCTTTCGGCTTGGTGTCGGCTTTCTATTATTTTGTGCCAATTAGTAGTTTCCTACAGAGTTTCCTATTTTAAAATTCTGGATAATGTAAAAAATTAGGATAAATTGCTGTACTCCAAATTTTGCAATTTTGTATATAACTCAAAGCCTCTTCTGCAGCACCTTTTTTATAAATACCTAATTTTAACAATCGGTTTGCTTTTGCTAGTGTCGCCAGGCATTTAATAAAACCACACGTGATTCGTTATCATACTAGCATATGCATTTGTTTTATTTGGCATTGTCCCTGCAAAAACAAGGTATGGGTTTAACGATTTTGACAAAGAAAGGAATTGGAAAGATTGTTTCATTCTTTGAATACTAGCTGAAGTGCAATTAGTTGTGTAATTAGTTAAGAATTTGAAAAGTAGTTTCATTAAATGTAACTTAGGTTTCCAGTGATATAATTTTACAGGACAGACTTGGCGTTTAGAGTTGTTTTTTATGTGTATGATGTTGTTTGAGGGTGAGAAACTACAGCATATCGAGCAAGCAAAGAGGAAATAATTGTAATTATTAACTTGATTTGCACACGACCTACTAGAATCTTACAAATAACGAAATTTCTTCAATTCACTTCGTTTAATTTCTTTCTTATTCTATAAAGCGTTAACGTAACTATTAGTATCCTAATGCAAAAATGCATCTATTTGAATGCAATGGTTGTAAGCCGAGCTTAAGTCGGGCACTGTTTTCAATTCAGCCGGTTTTCATGTAGTATTTCAAAAACCATGGTGGTACACTTAAGGGGGTTATATGAAAACATACAATTTTTACATATAAACTTGTTTTCTAAATTTCTCAAAGTTGAGTTACACCCTCCTAAAGATGGGAGTTAAAATTAGGGTTTTGCCATTTTACTGAAACCTGAAAAAGGTATTAAATGCTTTTATTTGAACTTTGTACCGAGCTAGGATTTGATTATAAGATAATATATACCGAAAAGCCTGATAAGAACTTGCCTGCTCATTAAATTAATGACACTGTAGTAGGTACAGCTTTGGCGGAAAAACTGAAAGAAAAACTACGTTACAATTAACAAGGTGCAGCGAGTTTTCCTCAATACGTATTAACGTTACCATTGCCATGTTTAACATAAACATTTGACGATGTAGCAAATACGGGCTTTAAAAACTGAAAATTTTCTCGTAATAATAGGGGGAAGTCCAGTTGACCTATCTCACAAATTTTTATGTTTCGCTGTAATTTTAATCACGTTTTCAGTGTTAGCTGGCGTAAAATTAACACGTATGCAGTGTCACAGCATTA
Source organism: Agriotes lineatus (assembly GCA_940337035.1). Lineage (NCBI taxonomy): Eukaryota > Metazoa > Arthropoda > Insecta > Coleoptera > Elateridae > Agriotes > Agriotes lineatus. The sequence goes on along the minus strand of OW679194.1, from coordinate 242,528,126 downwards.
AGGATCACATTTGCATAACAAAATATAAATTTGCATGAACTAGTTTTCTGAAATGTTAATCTGCAATAGCGAATTGACATACACAGTAAATAATATTCTAAAAAACTGTGCTAAGGCCGGCCATGCTTTCCCCTAGGTGCGTCATAGAGTCAAACCTTCATGCAAATTGTTGCATTGGTGACGCATGCAGCCATCTTAGCTGTTGACATGGTTTTTCTGGCTGCTTTTAATTTTTCCAGACACTCGAGTTTCATTTGTTTTGTAATCAGTTATGCCCCACGGAGTACGGATTTAATGACAGTAACATAACCGGTTTTATACCCAAGTAAATAAAACCTGATAGCACCACTGTCAGGTTTCAATGCCATTCCATGCACTTTGTTGCATACAGCAGAGCCGGACTTCATAGAAAAATGGCGTATACGAGATTGCTACAACGTTAAATCTAATCGGAATTAATATGCTGAGTGAGCCCCTGCAACCCAACGTACACATTTCATGGCAACACAGATACCGAACGTACCCAAACCTCCAGTACCTGATCTGATTCAGATCTATTCTTCATCTACCATTTTTGTTAAGTCACTTTTTTTTATTTTTTTAATATAAAAATATATTATTTCCTTGCTATTTTTCAACAATATTTTTCATGGCACTGGGATTTATATTTTCTACAGCACCTTTGATTGAACCTATACAGGGTGTTTCGTATCGCTATGCTCAAATTTTGGGAGCATAAAACAGACTTAATTCTAAGACTAAAAAACACAAAAGTGGTAGGTCGATCTTTATTTGTTCTGAAGTTACAGACTTTTGAAATTATAAACCACAAACAATCACATTTCAGTTCATAAATTAAACAAAAAGTTAATTTTTTAATTAATGATATTTTCAAAATGCCCCTCACCTTGCTGAATACAAGCTTGTGCTCTCACGAAGTGCATATCCGCATATTCTACATTAGAAAACCGATAAGGCATTTTAAACAAACGTTTCCAAACAATAACACATTAACTCACTTCAAACTAAAGTAAAAATTAATATTCAGACTTGCTATTCTTAAAGACTTTTATCTGAATGACGTTTTGGTGGTGTAGTTGATTGTTCCTGGATTTTATGATTTTAATGATAAAAGTTTTAGTCTGGTTTGTGAACTTAAATCTGATTGTTTGTGGTTTATAATTTCAAAAGTCTGTAACTTCAGAACGAATATAACAAATTTGAATATAACGATACGAAACACCCTGTATACATCAAAGATTTTAACAAGCTTTCGTGCATTGGTTGTTTTAGAAGTATAAATTTGAGTTTTGTCGTTTAGTGAGGTATTAGGAAGCGTTAGACAAGCTGCCCAGGATGCCGTTTTTTCTTTATTCCAATGACAGGTTCTCAATTTATTGCTATTAGTAGGTGATGATAGTTACCATAATTAACGCAAAAGTCTCCAAGGTGAACTAATAACAATGTAAAGCAAAAATTCTAAACTCATGTTGTCTAGGTTCAGCGTTAGTGACCATAAACGGTATGTCTATGCAGAATTGGACGGTCTTTCTCGCCATTTCCCTTTGTAAGGCAAAACTTACCAACAACGTATAAATATGAATGATATAAATTTCTAGGCAACCGAGCTCTGTAGGTTAGTGATTAGCACGCTTATTTAGCATTCGGGAGGTCGTGAGTTCAATTCCCGCGGCCGTCTTCTTTATCTTTCCTTTCTTCCGTTCTCCACGCCTCCTTTCTCTCGTCCATCCTACAATTCCCGTGCTTGGCTGAAAAGGGACGCAAGTCCCTATAGCAGCCCACCCCCAGCTGAGGGAATTAAAATTACCTTGTATCTTTTTGTGTAGGACATATAATTAGGTTAAAAATTAATTAGCAGATGTTATTTGAATCAAAATAAATTGTATTGAAGCAAACCTCAGTTAATAGAATCAAATTTGTCTATACTACGGGGTGCAGACTAATCTATTCTAACTTGACAATTACTATATTCACCTTTTTCGTATAGTCTCACTTGATTAAGTAGCAAATTGCCTGTTACACTATCTAGCAATTATGTTGTAACTATTAAAATTCATCATTTTTGAAAACGTGTCGTAGCTCCTGATTTTTTTAACCCATAGGTAGGGGAAACTTGCTTTAATGTAATAGCTAAATCCTACACTGCTTTCAGTACTTGTAATCGTGCTTATTTAAGTGTGGAGTGGCGATATCATTTATGTAGTTACACCGCTTGCATCATTTAGAACTCCATTATTTCAAGTTTGTTAAGTGTCCGTCTTTCAGTGTGTGTTATTGTTGTTGCAGATTCAAAATGAAGTTCTTACTGTTATTAGCTTTAGGAGTGATGGCAGCCACGGCTGAAGAGGATCAAACTCTGAAGGAGTTCACGGATGGAAACGTCCTATTTACCGCCGATGTGTACAAGGTAGGTTTAGGTTACAGATTTTTAATGGAATATATTATTTCGAAAAGAACATCATTGTTACGTTTAAAGCTCTGAAAATGCAAATAAAAGTTATTTTCTATAATCATTGCAACTTTAACCTACATTTTCGAAATAGATTTGGTGAGCGATATATTTCAACCGTGACACCAGTCCTTCCTTACGGTCTTTTCGAAATGTTAGTATGCGGAATGTGTATTTTTACTTCCTTTTACTATAAAGGAAGTATTGGATTCACCCCAAAAATTCGAAATTGAGTTTTCAACGGATCTTCACGTTTTAGAGTCCCCTGATCCCAAAAAACATATTTTTTTTCATTGGTCTGTCTGTGTGTGTGTCTGTCTGTCTGTCTGTGAACAGAATATCTCAAAAACGAAAAGAGGTATGGCGTTGAAACTTCATATATAAATTTTGTGTACTATGTAGATGAGACAGCAAGCTTTTGAAGAAAATCGCATAACCGGAAGTAGGTGTTTACTCTTGTAATTTTTCAGTTTTTTTCGATTTTTTCAAAAACGGCTTTAACGATTTTTTTTAAACTTTACATTTTTCTTACATTTTTAATGTGTATTAATGTGAGATAGGTGATTTTCCAGTTGAATACTTTTAAAGTGGGTTTCTTTTGTTTTTTTTTCAATTTTTTTTATTAACTCCTATTTTAAATAAAACACCCGGTATATTATTACATTTTTGAATTCACCTTAAAATTCTAGAGAAAATTTGTCTCTTCAACTAACACTCGATTTTGTACCGTTTTTGTAGAATTTGTAATTTTTGAAAACTTTTAACAAATGGTTAAAAATTAAAAATGAAATTTTTGACTAATTATAAGATCACTGTAAAAGGAAGTTGTGTGAGTGTATCACACCAGATTTTTATTTCTTTGAATTATTTATATTAAATAGCTAGTTATGTTACAAGTACGAAATTGAGGACTTTTTTAGACCAGCCGCAGTTTATGAACAAGCGAGCCTAATAGTCCGCTTTCGTGCATCATTTTTTTTATTCTCCTGCTTTGGAAGCGTTTTTTTTAAATTATAAAATAAAGTCGAGGAGGTCATGATCATATCGCAAAATGGGAGTGTCTATTTTGATTTTGGCTAATGGAAATGGTTGTTAGTTTTTGTTGCTATAGTTACTAAAAAGTAACAGTTGCTAGTATAAAAAAGTAGCGCCGGTCTTATAAAGGCCACTAATCTGACGTTAACTTTAATTCGCTGTTAAAATAAACGAAAGCGCATCAAAACGTCAGTGCTTATGACATTTTATTCATTAGTAAACAAATTTTGATGCGCTTTTGTTTATTTTAACAGCGAATTAAAGTTAACGTCAGATTAGTGGCCTTTATAAGACCGGCAGTAGGAGTTATTAATTATGCATGCAAATTAGTCATTGGGCAATACGTAACATTCAGATTAGTGTTTGTCTGAAATATGTCTAAGTTATCATAGTAATTTAACACGGCTTCCACTCATTTATACAGGGTGTCCCAAAAAGAATGGTACACCAATTAGTCATTGATTCCGTAGGTTATAATAAATCGATTAAACTTAATATACCTTAGTACAAAGTCCCTCCAGTAAGAAGTTATAGGTTCTTGAAGTTCAATTTTTGATTTTTATGATAATTTCAACAAATGCAAAGATATCGATTTTAACTTTTGGTGCACATGCTTACTATTATGTACTGTAATAGAAATTTTTATAAACTAGACTTCACTGTAAGAGGTACTTTACCTACATTTGAAAACTCTTTTTAGCTCTAACGTTGTTACCTATAATATTTATTTAAATATTAGGTTATTACGCGAAATAGAATTAAAAAGCGTAAAAATAAAGTACGCTTAGTTCATAAGCCTAAAAGCAACCGTTTACCTTGAAATGACCATCAAAGGTTTCTGGTTGTCATTAAGAAGTGCAATTATCAATCAGACATGATCACAAAAACAATGGGTAATTAATGTGATCTAGTAAACAACAATACTAAATCAATTAATGACGTTGGTGACATCATTTTTTTTCTCCTTTGTGGTTACGAAAATCTTGCGACATAACGAACATTGGAGAACTTTTATGTCGCGGTATTTTCGTAAACATACAAGAACAAATTTCTATGTTCTAATATCACTAATTGATTTATCGTCGTTGTTTACTAGATTGCAATCGCAACCATTTATTTTTGTGATCATAGCTTCGTGATAATGGCAAGTCTTAATGACAACCAAAAACGGTTGATGGGAATTTTAAGATAAACGGTTGTTTTTACGCTTATGAACTAAGAATACTTTATTTTTACGCTTTTCAATTATCTTTCGGATAATAACCTAAAATTGAAAAATATGTTACAGATAACAAAGTTGGAGCTAAAAAAGTTTTCGTTCCTCTTACAGTTAAGTCTAGTTTATAAAAAAATTATCATTAGTGCAGTACATAATAGTAAGCACATTTACCAAAATTCAAATCGATATCTTTACATTTGAGGAAATGAAATATAAAGACAAAATTGAACTTCAAGCCCCTAAAACTTCTTCCTGGAGGGACTTTTTACTAAGGTATATTAGGTTAAATCAATGTATTATAACCTAATCTATGACTAATCGGTGTCCCATTTTTTTGGGACACCCTGTATATTTCTATATAGATTTGGCATTTGATTTTTAAGTGACTTATAGTTTATAGCAAACGTTATTCTGCTCAAAAATAATTGGTTTCTGAAACCCTGTTTTACCACTGCAGGGTTTTAATTTTATGTCGTGTCCACCGTTTTGGACTTAAAAATAAATGCCATTTTCGCAATCAACGTCCCAAAAATAATCAATAACGACACCTATATCAATTGTAAGGCTTATTTATCCCATTTCACTCCCTAAGGAGTTGATTTTCGGAAAATCACGAAATGTGTTTGTTTATTTGTTTTTAGGAGTACTCCTACGAAATTTCAAGTCGAAATGTCTATTTAATAATATTTTTCCATACAAAATTGGAACCCCCATTTTACCCCTTTAGGGGTTGAATTTCCTCATTCCTTGTATACATCATAAAGGGAACCTCTGTGCAAAATTTCAGCTTTCTAGGTCCAAGGGTTTGGGCTGGGCTGGACGTTAATGAGTCAGTGAGTGAGTCAGGACCTTTCTATTATGTACCTATTATATTTATGGAAATAAATTTATTTATGTTTATTGTTATATAAACGACTCGGTTGGACATTGCTTTCATATGCCTTACTTATATAGGCAGTTAACCTTTTGTGAAAAATTATGCCTACCCCTTCGGACTTTTTTTTTTTTTATTTATAAAACATGGTGTGTCTCGACTTCAATTTTATGTTTTCTTCTCTAATTTTTCTAGTTGCACTTATACCTGGGACATCTTCCCATTTGATTTTGTTTAGTTCATACAACAGTTCTTCCACTCTTCCTTCACTTGCAATAGACCGTGAATTATACGTCGCTATGTTTAACTTGATGTGGCAGCCTAACCGATGTCTGCGATTCTTTGCACCTTCTGCCAATTCATCTTTCCGTCCACTGCCGTGGACAGGGCTGTCTTGGCTTCTGGGGACTAGGGCCTCTTTCTTTGGCTTGTCTTCATTCTAGTATTCGGGGGTTTGGCCAATATAACACTACACCAGCCCGACGCTTTGATGAGGGTATTATAAACCCACTTTATCAAAGATAGTCGAAAGCACGAAACAAAGTTAGCTTTGTTCCGTCGTAGAAAGTATACAACTCGTACATAATATGACTTTAAAGACTCGTCTCCTTTATTGCTCCCACTCGCAAAACTCGTTCGATATAAAAGACCCTCTTCAAATAAAGTCTTACATTATGCACTTGCCATATAAATAACTATTACGTCTGCTGTCGATCCCAAACTAAATGCGTGTCAATATCTAGCAAGGCACTATGTCATTTTTTTTTCACACTTCAAATTTATGAACTCAATATTTTTTTATTTTAGCAGTCAAACATAGAGGTCGGCCTTAAAATAAACTCGCTAAATAAAGTCTACATTATGTACTTGTTATATAATTAGCTATTAGCTCCTTATTGTTTATACTAATAATTTAACACTTTCAATTGTTTTTATTTCACGTATTTTAAGAATGACGTCACCAATATATTTAATTCTATTAATTCTTGCTTTTTATGTAAAATTTTAATGAAACATTAAAATGTGAAACTAAATTTGGAAGATTTTGAAATAATGGCCTTCAAATTTAATTTACTGATTAGAAACTTTCAAAAGAATTTTTGGGAATTTTAAATATGGTGTTGGACATAAACGGTGGGTATTTTTTGTTCTGTTTTTATATGACATATACAGTGACTAAAGCGTCAAAGATCTACACTTACTTGATTTTTAGTTGATGGTTTTAAGTTCAAACGCGATTATTTCAATAATTTTGGAATTGAATGTCTCCTTTTTAATAAATATGTAATTTTTAAATTTTGTTTTCTGTTGAAACCTATCGTAAAAACCACCGATTTTAATTCAAAAAAATATTGAAGACGTCTTTTTCACAGTAAGTTACATCTCAAAAGGCAATTCAATGCGCCAAATTGTCATGCATTATTAATTAAGGAATGTTTGTGATAATATTTTTGACATCTACGTCTATAGGTACTCTCGATGTTGCTCTTTATTTACCCTGTATGCTCCCATTCGTCACGTATCTACTTATAGATTGAATATCAATTTTAGATTTAGATTAAAAAATCTGAAAGAAAGATAATTCTAACGGCAGATTGCAATAAAGGGGGCGGAGGGCATTAAATAAGAATAATATGTATATAGTGTAGAATTTCTAAGTAACTCTTTTAAAATGTTTACCGCCAGGTTTAACAAGCCTGAAGTAAAATAATGCAAACAAAAATTATGAAACTAAGTACAAAAGCTTTTTATTAAGGGGCAGATATAAACAATAAAGCATTCCATTACAGATTCCGGCGTTAGAAAAATACAGGTCATTGCTTCTAAATTTCACATACAGTGCCCTTAACCAAGTAGTCCACTGGCGCAAAGGAAATCCTAAAGTTAACATCAGAATAATCTAACTGTGAGAGCAAAAAATTCGGCATACGATCCGAAATGACCCAGAGATTCCGATTCCTGTCCACTTTCAAATCTGACGGAAAAATCAGACTTTCATCGTCCTTTTCCACAACCCCCAACACGTCTCTTCTGTACGGTAGTCCAGAGTACCAGCAGCCCACCGCGTTTTGGTCAATGAGGCTAAAGAATTGTAACCCCCTTCTGTCCATAACCCTCGCCGTGACATGGGAGTTGGGCCCTCGTTCCTCGAAAGCCACGAAATCATGATAACTATCTTCAACCCTACTACTGTTACGCAAAACCCTGGTGGAAACTGCAAACTCCCGGTAGCTCGCCAGGGGACTGAAAAGCAGCACCCTGAACCCATCCACCTGCAGAGGCGTCAGCGACAACCCAAACACGCCTTCCTCCCCCCACTGGAAGTTCAACCCCCCGATGTTGAAATCACCTGCAAGGGGATCGGGCATGAAGAAGCTGTGAGAGAATCTCCAGGAGAGGTTCTGCTCCCAAGAGTAGACCACCAGGCCGTAGCCCAACTCGTCGCTCATGTATGCGAAGGCGTCGTCGCAACTTCTGCCAATGTCCACGGCGATGTTGGCTATGAAGGTGTTCGGGTTGGTGTCCTCACTGCGCAGCTCGTACCTGCGAATGCGAATATCGGTGCGCAAGTCGTAGATGTTGAGGGCGTAGGGGCACGGGTTGGTGGTCGTGTTTCCTATTCCGAACGTACCCGTGTCCAGCACCCAGAGCCTGTCGCACTCGTCGGCCTTGATCCTGTAGACCGTGGTTAGGCCCCTTTCGCAATCTCCGGCTCGGTTGGAATTCCAGCTGGGGTATGGTACCAGCGGGGGCGACTCTTCTAATGTATGGCTGATGGGAATGAAGTTGAGGGTTGCTGGAATTCCTGGAATGCATCGCTCTAAATTAGAATTAACAGTTTTTGCAAAGGAATGTAGTATGTAGCTACAAACAGCAAGCCTAGGATTACATAATTTCACAATTAAAAATTAAACAAAAGAAGAAGAAAAAGGTCCTCTTCGAGTTTCTTCTCCATATTGGAGGTTGAAATTTATCACAATTCTTATTTAATTTACTACAACTCAGGACTGCTTGGAACTTAGTCCAAATTACTTTTAGATTTCGTAGTTAAAATATTTTTCTGCTGCCTGTAACTTGGTTTTCCTCTGTTAGTAGCCTTGGAAAATAACATGTGAACAAACGAAATCAAGCTTGGCTTTGAAAATTTAAACATATGTCGATTATTAATTCACATTATGTTAATGTTTTCTATAGAATGAAGTACACATACATAATCTAAACTACTGCATAACTGTCACTAACTGTCATGTCAAAATTGCATTTGAAAATTAACATAAAATCCACTGCTTAAACAATGTTACATCTGCTATATCAACCATTTCAACTATAAAAACTTTTTGTTCTTGATTAAACATGTGTAATTTAAATTTGATCATTTAAACAACTTGACACTTCTACTATTATAATAACTGTCATATTTAAATTAAAAATATCGGAAGTAATAGAGCAGACTAGTCAACTCACTTGCCATCTATCAAAAACTGACCAAGAAAAACACAAGATTTGACGTCTTTGGGCCAATAAAAATGAACTACATTGACAATTTTCACTAGTGAAAATAATCGACAATTTTCACTAGTGGATAGTGCGCTAGGTGTAGAGAATCTAGCGCTAGGATTTCAGAAGCCTATCGTTAATTGGTGGTGCTAGCGTTAACTTAGCACCCCCCGACAAGACCAGTAAAAATATCCGAAACTGCAATGGCGGTAGCGTAATAATTTGTGGCGCTAAGTTGCGCTAGATATAAAGAATCAAGCGCTTGATTTAGAGATCATTTGGAATAGTTGGTGGTGCTATGTTAACCATCAATTTTATGCCGTACAATTCAAATGGAAAAAGCGCTAGGTGTAAAATTTGTGGCGCCAGATTGCGCTAGGTGTAGAGAATCTAGCGCTAGGTTTCCAGAAGCCTATCGTTAATTGGTGGTGCTAGCGTTAACTTAGCACCCCCCGAAAAGACCAGTAAAAATATCCGAAACTGCAATGGCGGTAGCGTAATAATTTGTGGCGCTAGGTTGCGCTAGATATAAAGAATCAAGCGCTTGATTTAGAGATCATTTGGAATAGTTGGTGGTGCTATGTTAACCATCAATTTTATGCCGTACAATTCAAATGGAAAAAGCGCTAGGTGTAAAATTTGTGGCGCCAGATTGCGCTAGGTGTAGAGAATCTAGCGTTAGGTTTTCAGAAGCCTATCGTTAATTGGTGGTGCTAGCGTTAACTTAGCACCCCCCGAAAAGACCAGTAAAAATATCCGAAACTGCAATGGCGGTAGCGTAATAATTTGTGGCGCTAGGTTGCGCTAGATATAAAGAATCAAGCGCTTGATTTAGAGATCATTTGGAATAGTTGGTGGTGCTATGTTAACCATCAATTTTATGCCGTACAATTCAAATGGAAAAAGCGCTAGGTGTAAAATTTGTGGCGCCAGATTGCGCTAGGTGTAGAGAATCTAGCGTTAGGTTTTCAGAAGCCTATCGTTAATTGGTGGTGCTAGCGTTAACTTAGCACCCCCCGAAAAGACCACTAAAAATATCTGAAACTGCAATGGCGGTAGCGTAATAATTTGTGGCGCTAGGTTGCGCTAGATATAAAGAATCAAGCGCTTGATTTAGAGATCATTTGGAATAGTTGGTGGTGCTATGTTAACCATCAATTTTATGCCGTACAATTCAAATGGAAAAAGCGCTAGGTGTAAAATTTGTGGCGCCAGATTGCGCTAGGTGTAGAGAATCTAGCGTTAGGTTTTCAGAAGCCTATCGTTAATTGGTGGTGCTAGCGTTAACTTAGCACCCCCCGAAAAGACCAGTAAAAATATCCGAAACTGCAATGGCGGTAGCGTAATAATTTGTGGCGCTAGGTTGCGCTAGATATAAAGAATCAAGCGCTTGATTTAGAGATCATTTGGAATAGTTGGTGGTGCTATGTTAACCATCAATTTTATGCCGTACAATTCAAATGGAAAAAGCGCTAGGTGTAAAATTTGTGGCGCCAGATTGCGCTAGGTGTAGAGAATCTAGCGTTAGGTTTTCAGAAGCCTATCGTTAATTGGTGGTGCTAGCGTTAACTTAGCACCCCCCGAAAAGACCAGTAAAAATATTGGCGCTAGCGTAATAATTTGTGGCGCTAGGTTGCGCTAGATATAAAGAATCAAGCGCTTGATTTGGAGATCATTTGGAATAGTTGGTGGTGCTAGGTTAACCGACCCTCGTCGCGTGCCCCAAACTCACGCGTGCTACAATAGACCCTCTTATGAAACTCTAATATACTCTTATGATGCACGGCAGCTATTTAGTAAAATGCGATAAAATATTTTGCATAATACGGTGTTTTAGTTTACGAAAAACTAAAAGATCTGAAATGCTTTCAACCAAGGTTTTCATCAAATATTTTTTTAATCAAATTTTTCCTTTGAAACTTTCGAATAAAAATATTTATGAGGGTTAATAATTTCAACCCCTTTGAAGTCATACAAAAATTAAAAAGAATTTCACAAATAAGTATGTGTTTAATTCCCTTTTCCGTTTTTCAGTAAGATGATAAAAGCCAATTTTAACCCTCCCCCCCCTCCCTCTTTAGGAGGAAGTAACTCGACATGGAGGGTTTTAAAAGAAAAAGTTTATATACAAAATGTTTACGTTTCTGCCCTTTTATATCCAGAAATTTATCAGTCGAATTATAGGTCATTCTGCATATAGTGGGGAAGATTTTATACAAAAAGATGTTTCGTAACAGCTTCTCATTACGCACGTGTTCAAGTTATTTTAATTGTATGTTTTTGCTGCAGTGCCAAAAATAGATTTGTCAATATCGTTTATCATTTAGCATTGTTGTAGTATATAAAAGCCGTAAATAGATATAAAACGTTTAACCATATAACTGCGTTGTGTTATTTAAAATCTACAGTTTGTTGCAATTAATATAATAAATATGTTCGCCTTCTATATTCTCATTAAAATGTTGTTCGTAGAAAATCAAGGCTGCACTATACGCAAGGATTTCTGTGTGCAATCACTGCAGAATAATGAAAGCAACTATTATAAGCTGTTAATAACTTTTACACAATTTTATTTATATATATTATTAAGAAATTTATCTTCTCCTACTTTAAAATATTACTAGAAAATATGGCCTCAAGTACCTAGCGCCTAGTTTTTACTTCCTTTTACAATAAAGGAAGTATTGGATTCACCCCAAAAATTCGAAATTGAGTTTTCAACAGATCTTCACGTTTTAGAGTCCCCTGATCCCAAAAAACATATTTTTTTTCATTGGTCTGTCTGTCTGTCTGTCTGTGTGTCTGTCTGTGTGTCTGTCTGTGTGTCTGTGTGTCTGTCTGTCTGTGAACAGAATATCTCAAAAACGAAAAGGGGTATGGCGTTGAAACTTCATATATAAGTTTTATGTACTATGTATATGAGACAGCAAGCTTTTGAAGAAAATCGCATAACCGGAAGTAGGTGTTTACTCTTGTGATTTTTCAGTTTTTTCGATTTTTTCAAAAACGGCTCTAACGATTTTTTTAAAACTTTACATTTTTATTACATTTTTAATGTGTATTGATGTGAGATAGGTGATTTTCCAGTTGAATACTTCTAAAATGGGTTTCTTTTGTTTTTTACTTTCTCGCATACGGTAGTATAGAGAAAGTATTGTAATCGTCAAAAAAAATCGACTTCGAGATTTTGACGAATCTTGACGTTTTAGACCTCCTAGAGTCCGAAAAAACCATTTTTCGAATTATGTCTGTGTGTGTGTGTGTGTGAACACGATAACTTAAAAACGAAATAAGCTAGACCCTTGAAATTATGTACATAGTCATTACTCAAAATTTGTAGATTCCTATAAAATTTTGAGCGAAATCGGCTAACCGAAAGTGGCACTTTACCTAAACAGGTAGCGGTACCTATTCAAGTAAAGTACCAGTTTGCTTCGAGATATTTGAACAAAATTTTGTACATACATTTCTTATGTAGAAAAACTACAAGATATTACATTTCAGCATGATCGGTTAACCGGAAGTGGCATTTTACCTAAATAGGTAGCGGTATCCATTCAAGTAAAGTACCAGTTTTGCTTCAAGGTATTTGCGAGAAAGTCTAGGAGAGCACACTCCCGATTTTTTATTTTTCAATTTTTTTTATTAACTTCTATTTTAAATAGAACACCCGGTATATTATTACATTTTTGAATTCAGCTTTAAATTCTAGAGAAAATTTGTCTCTTGAACTAACACTCTATTTGTACCGTTTTTGTAAAATTTGTAATTTTTGAAAATTTTTGACAAATGCTTAAAAATTTAAAATCAAATTTTTGGCTAATTATAAGATCACTGTAAAAGGAAGTTGTCTGCGTGTATCACACCAGATTTTTAATAATAAGAACATTAATACCGCTGACGCGAATTCAAATATATGCGGTAGGCACACCCACTTTTAAATTTAAATGTATTAAAAAAACGAGTTATAGCTTTTACACCATTACAATGTGATTATAAAAATTAAATATGGAAAAGAAATAAATACGTTTCACATAAATAAATAGATTAATAAAGTGGGCGTTAACAATGTCGGTGTATGAATGCATATTATTTTCTCTCTTTGACACCCTACTGCAAATCTCAGAGTGAGAGTGATCGGTGCAACACCATATATTGGCTTGACAAATAATAGTATTTATGATGGCATGTTGGCAGAACAAACTTTGTTACAGTTGAATCTGTTGCGAGACAGTTTTGCAAAATTTTGTCGTGATTTAATTTTTATTTCCTCATCACAAAATTGTTAAAGTTTCCAATTTCTGGTAGCACAACGCGCGTACCTTGAGACGCATGATCTTAATTAGTCCTTAACGTCAAAATCCAAAAATACAAATCAGTTTATTTTATTTACAAACAGTTGCACTATACTATACGTTTTAAAATAATGTAAATATGCTCTCTGTCCTACTGTATGTCATACGGCAATGTTATTGCTCGTTAGTTTGTCTCAATTTCTAGTATTCCAGATTGTATTGACGACGTCATTATTATTTACAGTAATTTATGTACGCACATCCTGACTAAACCCTTGATTTTTGAGGCGATATTCCAGAATAGAAAACTTCAATTTATGACTGTACTAATTCAGCGTTCAGTTGTGTTATTATGCAAATGACTTCTTAGAGTTTGGCCATTCATAAACCTTGTTGGTCCTTTATACCCTTAAATTACATTGATAACAGCCACCAGACAAAATCTTTATCAATTAAAACTCAAAATGCTTCTGAAAGCACCGTCCCTATTTACCTTCTCTCCATCTGGGCACCGTTACAAACAGTTTATCTCTCCACACCTCGATCCCGACAGGTAGATTGTTCTCCGGGATAAACTCCCCAGTCTGCAGAGCTCGAATTTTGGCCAAGTGACTGGGATAGGCGTAGTCCAAAACTCGCCAACGGTACGGCTCTTGGAGCTTCGTGGTTGAATGCGCCGAGGTTATTAGTAAAAATACCCATAGCCAGCGAAGGACGACTGCTCTGTTCGGTTGTTGTTCCATGTTGCCTGTAATAACACACACACGTAAAATTACAGAAACCGTTTTCCCCCCGCAATCCCTGTATGCAGTTAATATTTTCACCTAGATTTTAGATTTTTGTTTTGTCGAGTATTAAGGTAGCTAACAATAATTGATACACCAAATAAACCAAGGTTTTAATCCTGAGACTGCAAATAAATAAATAATAATATTTCGGTTGAGGGATTAACGAAGTTTACTCCAGAGATGGTACAAAGTTTTTTTTTCCAACCGTAAATCTAAATTTCTTTATTTTCGCACCCTAAAATGTGTGGGTATGCACTAACGCGCAAGAGGGAAATGTCGTCCTTGAAAATTATCAAAATCGTTAGTCTTATTTTGGAAAAAAAAGTTGTTGTTGTTTTTTGGACATTTTTTGGGTGTATTTGGGCCCCCTCACAACGAAATGTGCATCACAGTGAATTCAAAGTCTTGTACTATCGTTCTAAAGCTTCATAAAATATTTCCATAAATTTTCACATATAATCTCATAAGAGCATTAATTCTTTCCGGAAATTTTTTTGAGTGCGGTCCAACAACGTCGTATTAATTTTCCCGAGCGGGGCGCGAGGGCAAATTAGGACGTTGTTGAATGCAAGAAAAATAATTTCCCGATATGAATTAATGCTCGAATGCAGATTCGGTAAGAAAATCGTAAGGACACAAACCCTAAAAAGAAGTAATGTCTACCTACAAAAAATTTCCAAGAAATTTTGTTGTTGTCTTGGATACGGCTCGTGAACTAATTTTTCTATTGATCACTAATGAGTGTCGTACGATTTTCATGGAAATCCGTTCCTAACTTTAGCCACATGCATACATAGGTACAAACTGAATTCGCGCAGTGGTTTCGAAAGCTTTCACTTGGCTCGGTCAACTACCACAAATTCATAAATCAAATTACTGGGACGTCTTTGATTGTGCAAGGCCAGTTTTACACGTTACAAGTTAAAACTTGGGAGAACTCAAATATTGTTCAATTTCAAGTAAAATTGGGATGTGTACACCAGTTTACCAATATTAATAGCAATTGAAAATTAGCTCTCATTTGTGGGAAGAGCTTCTACTGAATCTGTTCGCTAAACGTAGTATAGTAGTTCACTGATCTGTTGCCAAAGAAACAAGTTTGTTTATGTCTTAAAAATATTACAAGTATGACAGGCTCTGAGGGAATAAAGTGCCACTTTATTCTATATGGGTGAATAAAGAAGTTCATTTGTATCAAATGTCAAGTACATAAACTTTATTTTATTCCTGGTTGGGAAAAAAAATGTTTCCGTTTCGTCATTGTATTATTATGAGTGTTTTTGTTACGTAACCAACGTATTAACATATAATAAATTGTTTATTTAATATTTGTTTAATATTTTTATGAAAATAGAGAAAACAACGTTTGATTTTAAAGCAACTTTATAGTTCTAATTTCAAAATGAAATTTATATAATTGGAGCCGACAAATGAACATGTTTAATATAAATTTGTAGTTTTTACTCTTATTTAGTTATTTCCAGTTCTATACGAATATTTTATAAGTTCTTGTAAAACTACAAACATTTAAATCTTTTGTTGTATATAGCTGCTACAACTTCATTTATTTAAAATACACCTAGCAAAAATTTACTTGACTCTATTAACATATTTCAAGTATAGTTTTTGAGAACAGACTATTGCTGTTGTAATAATTAGCGAGCCGTGCATTTGTTAACTAGAATTCCATCGGCCTTTTGTCGCCTACTTTATACGATTTAGTAATAATAATAATTTAATTCGGAAATATGAATGGTCCTCGACACCGAAAGGTAAAAGGGGATATAGATTATGAATGAATGAATGAATGTACAATGCAAAAGCGAATTTCCAAAAGCGACCACCATTTATGACATACCTGATTTACTCTTGTATTCACCAACTACCACTTTAAGGAAATGTGAGAAATTACAAGACGCAGAATATATACTCTTTTCGTCCTCGACAATCCGCCACCAAGCCAATAGTTTCAAAGAAAGTTCTGAGTAATCTGATTAATGAATATTGATCGGTATTGCAATTTTCCACATGGTGTAAAAGCTTGATACCTGTAGAGTTTATAAAAGCTTATGTAATGTCATTCTGCTGTTCAGGTCAGCACCTTGGGCAAACTATTTTTATTAGTTGGCTATTTATAGTTTCTTTATCCAACAATAGCAAGAAAAGCCCAATAAAAATACTTTAAAGTAAAAGTCACGAAATGTATACGTAGAAAGAACCATCTTGTAGAAGCTGTCATTTAAAAGTTGAGAAGAAACGGATCTGTAAATTATTGTTTAAATATTACTGATGTAAAAGCAACAAAAATGCTTTAGTATAAATATTGGAATGTTTCACATATGTTTTCCTTTTAATTAACGGTATAATAATATTACAAATAATTGCTAATTCAGGGCCAAAGCAGTTGCAAAACTTACTGATTTTTACAACTGTTAAGTGCTTATTGACCTGTATTTTGCAATTATTAAGGCGGGTCGGGTCGTCATCTCAATATCAACTACTATCGTGATATTGTTGGCATATCAACGAAGCATATAAAATACCACAGGTTCAGTTATGCAAAAGCATATATATTTCCCATTCTACTATAAAATAAAGTAGCTTACTCTTCAAACTGAAAAGCACTCATTCTTGGTTTATTTTATTTAGATCTTGTTTGCAACAAAATATTAAAAAAGTATCCTTTTTAATTAAAATACTCTACAGTTAAAGTCATACTGGTCACGATAGGAAACTAGATTATTTCTGTTTTTCCGTTGCAATAGTTGTTTATCGCTATTAGCATACAAATGTGACCTAGATTTATATCGTATTTACTTACGCAACTGGGTAAAATTAATGCTCTCTACAAAGGGTGTGTCCCTTCCAGCAGATGCCTCGGCCAAAAGCCTTAGCTAAGCCAATCTTCTCGCGTTTTCTGCCCAATAACTTGAATGGGGCAAAGGGAAGTTAGAAGTTCAAATTTCTATTGACGCAGATACCAGATAAGGTCGCCCACATGCTTCTCCTGAAAGCCAGATTGAACGAGAATTTAGGAATGCACATAACGATAAGTACCTCGTTCATGACCATACTCGCTCAATTCAATGTTTCTAAAATGACCACCGACTTTCACAGCTAGAGCAATTGATTTTTATTAACATAACATGTATATTAAGTTGTCATTTCTCTTTTGCCAACAGTGTTCTTCGCGCTCTAATCGCAAATATTTCGCCGTAAAGGAATGGACTGGCATAGACAAACACTTACAATTACACCCAAATGCAGTGAAAATTAGAATACTTTTTGTTTTCTTCGATTTCTAGAACTTTATTATTTATCATAGCCGACGATTCATTGATTTAGAGACTTTCCCAAGAACTATTTTCCAATATTCAATAATTTTTAAATATATAACTTGTTTTTTTTTAGGAAATGCTGAAGTCTCAGTCCGGCAACTTTCTCGTGTGTCCCTTATCCGTCGACGTAATTCTTGCTCTGGTTCATGCTGGCGCAAAGGGAAATACCGCCAAGCAACTATCAACCGGCTTGCGACTTCCCGAGTCCCACGAGAAGATCAAGGAGACCTTCACCAAGCTGGCCCCCAGCCTCCAGGGCAACGACAAGTATACCCTGAGCAGCGCCAACAAGGTATACGTCAAGACGGGCTTCGAAATCAGCGACTCGTTCAAGAGCACCGCCGTGGACGTCTTCAAGTCTGAAATCCAGAACATCGACTTCAAGAACAAAGAGCCGGCCGCGAAGGAGATGAACAAGTGGGTGGAGGAGAAGACCCACGACAAGATCAAGGACCTTATCAGCCCCGACGATCTGGACGAAGACACCCGCGCCGTGCTCATCAACGCCCTGTACTTCAAGGGCACCTGGAAGAAACAATTCAACGAGTACGCCACTAAGAAGAAGCCCTTCCACCTCAGCAAGGAGAAGCAGGTCGATGTTGACATGATGGAGCTCACCGACCACTTCAACTACTACGAGAGCCCCGAGCTCAACGCCAAGTTCTTGGAGATGCCCTACGAAGGCGACGATGTCACCATGACCTTTGTTCTGCCCAACGATGTCGACGGGCTGCCCGCTCTGGAAGCCAACATCGCGAAGGTCCTCACCAAGCCCAAATACAACTGGGAGCGCGTCCATGTGCAAATTCCTAAGTACAAGATTGAAAGCACCATCCAGTTCAAACCCATCCTACAAAGTGTAAATAGCTTTTCTTGTTTTCTAAGTACCTCTAGTTAATGGCTCAAATCTTTTAGTTGGGCGTCGTAGATGCTTTCGAAGATTACGCCGACTTTACCGGAATTGGCGCCAAACAAGAACCATTGAAAATCAGCAAAGTGATCCAGAAGGCTTTCATCGAAGTTGAAGAAAAGGGAACCACCGCTGCTGCTGCAACCGCCGGTAAGTACCTTTCAGACATTACTGCTTGTGCTTTAGTTTCTACTCTGTCTTTTGTTGCACTTCTGCTTGGTCTTTATCTAGCTTGCATGCATGCTTGCTCTAGAGTGTTTTTGTATTTTGAACACACTACGCACTTTGCACCTTTTGTATTTCTAATGTAAAAAACCAAAGAACTTTTTAATCCGGATTTAGCCTGTAGAAAATAATCATTTCTAAAGCAAACCTACAAAAAATTCTTAAACGTTTCAGAATTTTGAAAACAACTGGACGTTACGATTTTATCATTTCTAACAAATGCTTTGATTTGAGTATTCACATAATATTTACAGTCACAAGCTAAGATTGGAAAATAATTAAATATTTAAATCTATGCAAAAATTCTTATTATTAGCATAGAAATGACGTAGCTTGCGGTGAAACGTAAACAGTAATAGACGGGTGTTAATAAAAAAAAGCCTTAATTTGTAATCTTCGACTGACGAAACAAAAAATAAAATCTAGAGCTGTTTTATCTGAAAAATAAACTATTTGAAGCAAAACGATGTTGTGAAGTATCACTAATTTCAATTCAATTAAATTTAATTTAATGATATAATATCTAATAGCGACTAAAATCACCATTGCATTTGATATAAATTCAGTAATTGTTTTGTTGTGACAATTAAATTGTGGTAACCATGTGAAAATTGAAGCAGTTTTTCTCAAAATAACGTGTTTCAATAGGTATTTTTGTATAACTACTTCTATATCTTAGCTGGGACTATTTCGTGTATCTACTTTACAAATTGAAGTAGTCTTATTTTTCGCTATGCAAGACGCAGATATATTTACGCAAATACATTAAAATTTATAAAGTCCAGTTAACTAGGAATGTATACTAAATATGAATGCGGTGTCCAGTCAAGTTGCTGGATACTTAAGTGATTGTTAGTACCTTATTTAGAAGAAACGCTTAGACAGGTACGTATACATAGGTAATGGCTTATTCTTCCCCTCTAAGCGTAATAAACGTCTACATTAACCGGTTAGTTGTTAGTAAACATTGTCGAAGTATTATATAAAGAATGAAAGTCATCACACTTGATACACGTGAAACCATTTAAAAAGTTTTTTCGTATGTAAAATGTTGAAAATATTTCACGAATAAAATATGATTACAAGTTCCTTGTTACATTACATATTTAAATAGCAATAAAATATTAATTTCGGAGGCTTTCATGACCATTCTCATTATGTAACGAACGACTTCCATTTGTAGCTAATAGAAGTTTCAGCGTAAATCCCCAGCAGAAAGGTTCGCGAAGCCATTGAGATTTACAAACACCCTAATAATCTCGATTCTAATTCCCTCCGTGTGGAAAGCGCTAATTTCTAAACCCCGCCCACTGCCCTCTTCACTCAACCGCGACGACACTTGCCTAAAATGTCTCCTTCCTGCTGCCGATCGTTTTACCTCTGGCGTGGTTCACACTTTTAATTACCGTGCTATTTAATCCTTCACGTTGAGTTACCGTACCCTTTTGTCACCTGATGAAGCCTCTTATTAAAGTGGGCGAAACGTCGAGTTTTTCAATTTCAATAATGACACGGTCCGATACCGGAAGCCCTTTGTTACATAATAAAATATTGGCTAACTAGCAACCCAGTGAGACAAATGTCTCATTTAAAAAAACAAAAAAGATCGCATTTCAAATAGAACGCGTATTAAATAAAAACTGTACCCGGACCTGGAAGGTGTCAAAGTGGTACGCCGCATCGGAATGTTCTGGAAGCTGTCAAAGTGGTTGCCTAACCGATCGAGGTTTTAAGGCGCAGAGGGTCGCAGCTCCGTTTGGCTGCTGAAACAGTTTTTATTTAATACGCGTTCTATTTGAAAAACGGTCTTTTTTGTGATTTCTCGAAAACCGGAAGTGTCATGTGACTGAAATTCGGTTCCTGACCTGACATGACCATTCCAAACATATAACTTTCATAACTTTTTTCTCTATCTCTTACTGTTTGGCTGCTGAAACAGCGTCCCGGACAGACAAGTCTATTAGATAAAGGATTTAGTTACCATCGTAGGCAACAGTACGTACCTTTTTCGACACAAAAACACCTAGATATTCGTCATAAACACTCTTGCTTTTTCTTCGCGTTCCATAATTTTTTTATTTTCAATTTCGTCATTGATTTACTCCACACTCGTATTTCCAAAACGACTCACAAACAGTTTTATAAATCTTTCAGTTTTCGCGGACACCATTTTTCTACATTTTTACTACTGATTTAATTCCTAGACATATAAAGTACACGTTATCGGTAGTATAAAAACTAAATAAATTTCACTCAGAAAGTATGCCCCAGCCTTTTCGTGCTATAATTGATTGAAGTGACTGGAAAAATTCCGTAAAAAAGAGGCTTTTGATCTAAAATTTGTGTGTACCAAGTAGATCCGTGATCGCCTAGCAACAAGCGATAAATTTCCTTCAGATTTTATCGCTGCACTAATTTTCTTTTGATGTTCACTTACAAAACTATAAGATTGGTTAATTTTTTAGAATATAGCCACATTATTAGATATAAGTAAAATAAGTGAAATATCGGAATAAAGTTAAAACAATCAACTTGTTACTTAAGAAATATAACTTTCGCAATTTTCTAAAGTCAAAACTACTCTAATCTATTTATGTTACGGAAAATGAACCATTCAAACACTCACTAAAAATTATAATAACATATTAAATTTTCTTCATACCGCCCAAGCCGACAGTTTTATAGCTTTAGACGATGGAATGTGTAATCAGTTCTTTTCATCTGTTCACAATTATTATGAAGAGGTAGGAATATACGTGACTAAAACAGACTTAAAAATACCCACATGTCCTGTAACTAGACGCTTAAGATACTTACGTAACACCAGAAGATATCTTTTCCACATGTTTAACAAAAATGTAATTAATGTCGTCTACAACAATATGTACTGAAACCATTAGGTTAATATTCTATTTATTAAATTCTATGCACATTAGGAATTTTTTACTTAACATACTTACCAATCTTAGTAAACATCGTCCAATGTTGAATGTACTTTTTCAATACTAAAGTTACATAACAAGAAAGCATACTGTTTAATAACACGGTAACACTACTCTACCAAAAGATACGGATTTTTTAAAAACTCAATTACAGCAAGACCTGGATAGCCTCAATCAGTTGGCAATACTGAAATGTATTGTTGATGACACTGTAAGTCTATATCAAATTCGAGGTTAGCAGGTTAGGTTTTGCGTCAGTTTTGACACAGACTGACGCAAAACCTAACCTGCTAACCTCGAATTTGACATAAACTTGTGTCACCATCAATACATTTCAGTACTATTGCCAACTGATTCAGGCTATCCAGGGCCTGCTGTAATTAAGTTTTTAAAAAATCACTCTGCACATAATTTCCTACTAATCAACAGTGCTCGCTATTCAACAAAATAGTCTTAAATACTATTCTCTCAACCAAAGTACTTATTCTTGAACTTCGGATAATGATTTGCAGTGATCAACACTCTTAAGTACTTTCAAAAAATGATTACGCCCATCTACGCTGTGAACTATATTTTGTTTAGTAGAGGAACATTCTCTCGTGCTTTAGAACTTTTTGGATACGTTCGTAGTCCAGGATAATTCGAAATTCTGAGAGATTATGATCGTTAGTCTAATTAGATAAGTGGCTCTTATGGCTACTAAACAGAAACAAAACAGGAGCCAGTTGCCATTTAACAACAGCTGTAACTTCAGTTTAAGCAGTTTGAACTAATCCCACTTACCGTTAAGAGCTTTTTCCCACACAACCTCACCCTAAAAGCCTGAAAGATGTCGATGGATCATATAAGAGACAATACCAGAAGTAAAATGTAAGTACCAAGGCTTTGAAAAGATGTCATGTAAAACTCCTTGCGCAACGCTTATCACAGAGGCCCCGCGAAATCGAAGCGCATTTATAATTAATTAAAATTATCACTGGACACAATAAACGCTAAATAAAATGGAGCTCTCCTATTACTTTAACAATTAAATAAACAACGTTACGTAAACTTCAAAGCTGCTTAAAAAGATTTAACTATTATCAAACAAGCGAAACGTCGTAAACAATAAATATTTGGGTTATTAGTTAAAAGTTTTAACGCATTAAGTTTCAATAAACTATTGACAACTCGAACTGCGCGAGCATCATAGGGCTCTAATGACTACTATGGTCCTAACAGATGAGAGATCTAGGAACACCACACAAGAAGATTATGGTGATAAAAAGGAGCCTGCCCTTCATTCCTCGCGTGGTAACATACCCGGTGGCTCCTAAGGTTTCATGCGACGACTTGGGGGCTTGAATTCTTTATCATCCTGACAACGGCAGTAAACTTGGCTGTATTCGTGTAAAGGGGAGGCCAAAACCACTCATAGGAGAAGGGGGTTTACAAATGAATTTCCCCTACGTTAAATCACGTTAAATAATGAATATTCGCACACGTTAGGTGGTAATTGGCATCAATATTGCTGGCAAATTAATGGTTAATACATAACAGCAAAGGGCGAGAATAATTAACCAGAATAATAGAAACACGCGGTCCACCCTTCACCATAATGAAGAATGATAATGGCGTAAATTCATTTTTGAAACCCCAACTGATGTCTTCGGTCTGAAGAGAAAAATTTGCTGTACTCTGAAATTAAACGGGCAAGAAGCCCACACGCACGAAGTTAAGAAAATGGAAATAGGCAACTTGATCCACAACCTGCTCCACACACAAGCGCTTAAAGTGACCTAATTTCAAGGATCCAGTATCGCTGTATTTAAACGATAGGAGCTATGACATAACAATTTACGAAGACAAATATCGACACGGACTAAATCCCATTTTAGATAGTTACAGCATACTCACTCATTGGATTTGACAAACGTTACCATAAGCTATGACTCGTTTAGCATATTTTTGGAAGAAAGTGAATGCACTTTATTGTTGTGCTTGCTAGTTTATACTATCACCAGGATTAATAAAAATGTCTGATATTTTCTAATATGAGGATCATAAACAACAAATACTGTGTAAAATGCTATTGCAGTTCTTATCGTGTTAATTATTTACAATATTCTTTAGTTGTACTTTGCAACTGTACTTTATGTGATCATCCAATGCAATTCGATGCAAATCTATTATTTTGGTCCTAACTATTCAAATTTCATGGAGGCTAATAATCAAAACTTAAATATTACACTCTTAAGTAACGCTCTAATATTAAACCTTAGCAATCGAAACACACCCTCGTTGGATGATGACGCAGATACGCTAACCTTGTGATGTGTATATAGTGCCCGCTAACTAACGGGATCGTTATTCTTCAAAATCTAGGTTCGTGGTAATATACTGATGACCTTTTTCGCTTTCAGTTATCATCGTTCCAGGACTGGCCCCAAGCCCCCCAGCAGCCCCACCAGTTAACTTTATTGCTGACCATCCATTAATTTGCGTCATTAAACTGAAAGATACAGTGCTTTTTGCTGGGCGTCTTAAACAATTATCTGTAAAAATTGCCTCTTAGTGTTGTGTATTTATAAAATATTGAGAAATAAAGCTTAACTCGTTGCATTAGCTTTTGGTTTTATACAAAATTGAAGTGAGATAATAACAGCTTTATACAAAAAACAATAAATCGTTTAAGTATTACACGTTTCGATTTAGAACTAGCAGGGTTCGTGATTTATTTTTTTTTATGTTATGAAATCGTAGCAGTGCAATCTTTAGATTTTGTGAAAAGGTGAATTGAAAGCATAATTTGTATAACAACCGGTTGTGTCAAAGGTGCTAAGCTGATAATTGGTGCTTCAAAAATGTATACCTACCTCAAAAAGGGTCACGGAAGAAAAAGGTAGACATTATAGCTCTATGTGTAGTATTGATTCAGAAAGTAGGTCTTTTTAATTAGTACAGCTGTCACTTTATGTCGCCTTAATTTGACAAATTTCAATGTCATTTTCAGACAAGCCCTTTATTTTGTATATTTGAAGTTATGATTTTCACTGATCATAAAATACGGTACTTGAGAAACGTAGAACGGTTAAAAAATCAACTGTGAATGAGTTTAGATGCAACATTAAGTAGTTCAAATGTTCTAAAAGCAAGCAGAGACATATTTGTTTTTTTTTTCTAGAGCAACTTCGATGAATATGTTTTAATCACACGTTTTGTAAACAAACCAGAGGCAAGATCTCTTCCTTTTTCTAAACTAAAAACGTTTAATTCTTCAAGCGTAAATTCATAAGATTCCGCGTTTTTTATAATGTATGTTTCTCGAATGCCGGTTTTCTTAGAAGTCAGTAAAATGACGTCCAACTGTAATTAGAGATCAACTAGGAACCAATCCATGCTAGGAAGAAGAAACAATAAATACTTGTAAATCACACTCAAAAATATAACATGAAACCGAAAGTGGAGCTATAGCATGTAATTAACGCAATCATTTTGTTTCATTTTTCAAAACTGGACAAAGCAGTGATTTTCCAGCTCTGTGGAATATGATTTGTTATCAAAATTAGAATAGATATAAAATAGAGTGGTTTTATGAAAAACTCTCGCATGCCCTATATATATAGTCTTGTATTCCATTCGGACCCACCGAATGTTTGGAGCTAGGGCTTTATAGTAGTTAACATTACTAGCTGGCGATCCAGTAAAACCGGTTACCTTGCCTGTATTGTTGAATATTTTTTTTGATTCTCACTTGTAAATAATTACCAACTAATAAAAATTCTACAAATTTCGATATTTGAAAAGAATTCGTATGAGCTTTGGACGTATTGCTTTGCAAACGCAATTAATAATTATATAAAATATATGAACACAAGTGTAAAATTTTACTGGCTAACCAGTTAAGAAACATTTTCAAGGTGAATACAGTAACTTGATAAACTGATGTATACAGGTGAGGAACAAATAAAATATATTATCAACATCTTTAGTAGTTATACTTAAATACTGCAACAATCGTGATGTATTAATGGCGGCGTGTATGCGAACAAAACATAATATCTGACGAATTCGGAAAGAATATCGACTTCAAATGTGAAGATGACGCATTTCAAATAATCATGAGTTTACTGAAGAAATTTCCTCACAGAAATTAAATTCGCTTAGTTAACATGACATTTTTCTATTTTGTGGTTGTAGTGAGCGTTTTCGTTTAAGCAATTCTGATAGTTTGCTTATTTTCGCTTTCAGCTATAATCACTGCAGCAGCGACATCTTCAGTGACTTCCCACTTTATTCTGATGCGCACATTCTTTGTGGACCATCCAGGGCTTTTTATCGTTAGGTTGAATGGAAATGTAATTTTCGTTGGGCGACTGATTGACGTATAAAATGTAAGCTCTAATTTTGTAATTTTTGAGAGAGAATAAATTATGGAATAGTTGTTTACCCTAATTTTCTTTCGTATTTCCCATAGTTTTTCTTTATGTTTCATGGAATAAAATATTTAAACGTTGGCTTGTCTCTTTTTACAGCTTTTTTGTTGTATTAGTGTTCCAAATCGATAAATTTTTCACAATCTGCTCTTTGCGTATCTAATTGAACATTGCTTTGAACCGTCTCCTGACACCACATTGGGTTGTCTTTCGACAATGTCATTCTATACTGTTAAACGCCAGAGAGGGCGTGAACACGCGACCAGTGCCCATAAGCTCATAACGCACGAGAGACCCGAACGGTGGCAATTTAACTACGTCCTGTCAGAAACGAAGCATTTATAAATATGTATAAAATAGATAAAAACATTCTGTTTCCAATAAAACTAAAAAAGAAACGGAACACTAGGCAACGTGAATTACATTAATTCGTAAAGAGAAAAAAGTCGTTGTCGATAAAATTCGAACTTGCATTCCCAGGGTAAATTTAATTTCTAGTCAGGAACAAACATGCTTATCGTTGTATTATAAAGGGCAAGGCTGCAGACAATGAAAATCTGACACCCCCAGGCGGACGGACAGACACGCACGCAGGCACACCACAAGCTTGTATTATACAGATCTATTTTACCGCACTGTAAAGTACAAAAATACGTGTGATAATAATTTACTAAAGAACCTTTTACTATATATTCGTCATATATTCGTATTGAATGGATGTTATAGTCTTAACGTCGGGAAAAAACAGTTTTAGAAGTGCATGCGTCATGCAAATTATTCTCAATTCTTCTTTAATAATCATTGCAAGACCAAGGAGAATTGAAGATCATATGTTGTTTTACATATTCGCTATTATGTATCGCCACTTTGTAATTAGCATATCTTCAATTGCGTCTTTGAAAATTTTTCTAACCAGTGTTTAGAAGTCTCTTCTTTTGCAAGATTGTAATGTTTTAAAAGTTTTCATTGCAATAATTACCATATACTTTCCTGGAAACATGAACATTATAATTAGCATTTTTGCAGTATACTTCGTTAATATTCAAATCCTCTAAATGCGACTGTGTCGTCCAAAGACAATTCTCAGAAAAAGAATTGTAAATTTTAAAAATTCAAAATTTTAAATTTGCCATATCCACATTGAAAACGTGCATCCTACAGTGCATTAAAAACAATCGACAAGAAGAAGTGCAAGTTTTTTAACGAATCTGAAAATTCTAAACTGAACGCCGTTTATCTGACTTCAATTTTTAGTGTGAATACTAATCAATAATTATCATGCATGAAGCTCATATTCATTTGTATACTATTTAGAAAATACAGATAATCAATCTAATTTTACAATGTGTGAGTAAATTCCACGAATTATCAGTCATTCCTACACCCAATAATAAATCTGCTAATATAAACCATACAGTAATAAATGTTGCGTAACACGAATGAATTTCGGAAAGTCCCAATGACAACAATGTGTAAATATGGCCATGGCCAGTTGTTCATAAAGCAATTTTCTTATTTTTTAAGATGTAAATATTCAGCCACTTTTTGCTCACATTAAATAGAACCTTGAAGTCATGGCACTAGTTCAAACATTACTGCTAATAGCTGCAGTACTTCACAGCAATTATAATGGGAAAAGTTAAGTGGTTTTTAACATCGCTGTCACGCCATCGCTCATTTTAATATAAACTTTGTTTGTACTTATTGTACTAATAAATCGATAAAGTTAGCAGCGAAATCTTTTAAAATTATTATTAACTTCAATAATGTAGGAAACATGAGAAAATATTGCTTTTATTGCAGGAATCTCTCAATACTTTCTCTTTGTAATTCTTTTGAACTTTGCAATTTTGCTCTACTAAAGCTCTTCTACATTATTTATGGCAGTCATCAATTTCACTAGATTTTATTAAATTCGACCATCTTGGTTTCTATATTTTTCTGTTTTTTCTCGCTACGTTGTTCAAAAAGGCATAACACAGAGTAAATAAATCTTGTATGTTTAGTAAACTGCCGTCTTAAAAACATGTTTTGTGCACAATAGATTTTAAAGAACGCGTTCATATCTCAAGAGTGTTGTTAATGTTCCATAACTTACTTATTGTGCCTTCCTCGAATTACAAGTTTATACAGGAGAGCTTGCGTAGTTTAATGCGCTCGTTTAACACATCCGTCGTTATTTATAAAAAATCCACAGCCTACTGGATTTTGGAAAATAGCTAGGCTTTAGTATTTTTTGTACTTTATGTAATTTCTTTGTTAATCAACTTAGAAACAAGTGATGGGGGAAAAGTAACATTCTCAAAGATTCTTTAAAAACTTTTAATATTATATGATTAATTAACTAAACTCACATCCATGGAAAGAGATAAACACGGCTTATAATGTCATTACAATTGTATGTTGTAACACTTAAAATTAATCAAACTTTTCTGCTAATCATAAAATGCTCTAAAACTGTTTCTTTATTTTGCTAATTTCTAAGACTACAACAAAATTAAAGAAGTTTAAGGAAATAACACATTACAGTGGTAGTTGTTTGTTGAAGCACTTGTAGCATAGCAAATAATCCTTAACACTTTCTAGAAGTACAAAAGTGGGAGTTCTATTTGCTTACAAATTTGGTTTCTAGAGCGTCTGCATCTTTTGGGATAATCTTTTCGGGGCCTGCTGTCAATAGACATGGGATTTTCACACTGTGAATTTTAGGACAGAAATAAAGTGTGTCTCATTTCAGCTGATTTCGTGTTTCTGTCCTTGCCTACGTCTCCGGTTCCATTCCTTGCCGACCGTCCTTATATATTTTTCTTGAAAGATAAAGAGACTCTCTTGTTTGTTGGAAGATACACGTCGTCCGAGAGGCATTCCTACTTATGGTCTTTATAAGAACTTAGCTTAGATGTCTGTAGATTTTTACCCGTAGTTTTGTACTAAGACTGAATAAAGACTGTTTTTATTTCTATTAGATTTTGTTTTACATTCCAAAGTATATGTTGTGTAAAATTATATGGACTAGTTTGGCAGTTCTGCGAATTAATAAGCTGAAATTTTAAGAAAAGATTAACCCTTATGCCCGTTTAGTATTTTTAATGACAATCAAATTGACTGGAATCCCTTAAATGTTTTTCATAACACAACTAACAACTTACCATTTGCATGCCCCAAGAGCTAGTTTGAATACATTTAAGTATCCATCAAGTGCAAACTTGCTTATTTTTCTGGACACAATAGCTTTGTGGATTTTGCAGTGAAATGAAGTGTTCTTTTCTAGTTGGTGTAATCGATATCAGATGCTGCGAAGAGTATCCTCAGTTCTTCATCGCTGATCATTCATTCATCTTTGCCATTAAACTCGGAAAAACCACGGTCTTCACTGGTAGATACTCGCAGCCTTGATCGTGTTTCATGCCATGTTTGTAAGCGTTTTATGTCATTAAGATACTAATTGGAAATAAAAGAATTTGCAAGAAACTGGCTAGCATTTATTCGTGTCGCTAGAAACGGACTTAAGAGCTTGTGCAAGCTTCTTTTTCAGGTAACTGTATGAAGATTAAGGGCGCTATGGGTCACAATGTTTTAATAGTAACTTCCCTTGTCATGCTTTTCCATATACCATTTTTACATGGATTACCCTGCGCTCCGGTATTCTAGTGATACATTCTTTTTTTCAGTTGAAATTGAGCTTGATTCTTTGCCACTGCCGGGGGTGCCCTTCACAGCTGATCACTCGTTTCTTTACTATATCAAAGTCAAGGGCGCCATCCTATTTGCAGGGAGATATTCCTTACCTTGAACCTGCAAGTATTCAGTTTTGAAATGGAGTTGAAATATATTTTTAAAACATAAAAGATGTGTATAATTAATATGGACTAATAAATACTCGATACTACAGTTTTCCATTAATTTTAAATTATTGTGACTACATGGATCTGAGGGCCAACTGGAGGCGAAAGCTTAAATCAAAGTACAAAGGGCGCCAATGAGTCTAATACAACAAATTTGCTCACAATAGTGACGGGAACTTAAAAACTTAAAATATATTACCAAATACTACAGCATAAAAATCTTGAATATTAACACACCCGATATAAAAATACTAACTCTAAATTAATACTACGGTAAACCAATAAATGTACATGACAAAACAACAAGAGCACGTAATAAAATGAAAAAAGTAAGAAAGAGTGATAAATGACGTGTAACAGGCTAAACCCCGATGCGGTTTCAGGTGCTCCTGTCGAGACCGATAATGCTTAGTAAAATGACTCCGTAAAGTTACATCAGACGCTAATATCCAACGAGGCCCCCTTACCATGATCATAAGTCAAAGTTTGATGTTGTTTACAACTAGCAGCAATCCAGCTTGGCTCGAACACTAAAATGCTAGATTACCTCAGATAAATGATCTCAAAACACCCATACTGACATTCCACAGAATGCAATCGAACCGGACCTCGGTGAGCAAACATACTTTGTATGTCCAGTCGCCACGAACGGTTGAGATAAATTCAAAGTACAACATCTTCCTGCCAGAAAAAGACAGATAAAAATGCCGCAAACGTTAGAACGGCCGCCAAAGCGAAATAACAGGTGTAATTGGCCCATAGGTAAAATTCTTGATACGCAGCTAAACTAATCCGTCATCATGACGTGGAAATAATCTTCCAATAACGTCGCGATTAAACCAAATTTTCATACTTCTGAGTGTAAAGACATTTCAAATTAAAATTTTTACGAGGCATACAAAAGCCACGCAAATGAAAGCAACGGCTTAGCGCTTCTTAACCTTTCAAAAATCAGGAAGCGATAGGGCACGCAACAACAATCTGTCATAGGCGAATGCGTCGTCACGGTCGAGACGAAAATCGCGGCGCGGCAAATTCAAATATACTTTAAGAGTAGGCGTAAACTTTGACGTTTGACACATACCGTTATTTAGTTGGTTCTTCAAGATTAGTTATTACGTTGTATTGCATAAGACTGCGGACTTTTAAGGCATGTAATAGATTAAAATAAACCGTAATAAAACTAAACAAACGATACGATTTATTACCACAATTTTTACTGCCATAGGTACACTACCACAGCTCTTTTTTGTATTTGTATATGGGTCCTTATCAATAATTTTTGCTAACCTAAAATTATCATAATTAATAGAAAATATGCTGACCAGTATGTCTGTGTCACAGTGGTAAACTTGGTAAAATTTAATGGTAACAACACCTGACTAATCCAATGTTGTCTCTTTCAGTGCTTACGGTGGTGCCACTCTCATCTATAACTTACCTTGCGCCTCCGAAACAATTTATTGCGCATCATCCATTCATCTGGTACATTAAGATCAAAAGTACTGTTTTCTTCACTGGCAGGTACTTGCCAAACACCGCTTAACTATCTGGAATTACTCAACGAGAAATATTACTTGGTTACATAGTTTTCAAAATCCTTTAAGGTAAATACATGGATGAAATATGACAGTATATAAATATTGATGTTTTAGAATAAATAATAGCGAAAAAGCGTTGTTTTTCTTCTAATGTAACAGTAGTACAAAAGTTATCAAATTTGAAAAACCTAAAACGAAGATTATTGTTCATTGCTAAACTAATGATTAAGGTTGCTGTAGATTAAATTATAAAGAGAATTTATTCTTGATAGTACATAGACAATAGTAATTTATTATACAAGACGATAAAGTTAAATTTTATCCACGAGTGAATCGTGTAACGTCGAGACTAAGTCGAGACGTTAATGAATCAAGAGTGGATAGAAATAACTTTATCGTCGTGTATAATACAATTTTTTTTTATAGCAAGAAATTTCACAATTTCAAAAGAAAATAATGACAGTCAATCACATTTTAAAACGTCAGTAGCTAGATCGGGTTGCTACGATAATACGAAGCTGTCATATTTAATTTAAACAAAAGTTAGAAAATTAAAATGTATGTTTCGAGCTAAAAGTGCACTTGCCGCTTTTGCATGATTGCTGGTTTCGACTTCGTCTCAACCAGCAATATTCATGCGCAAGCGGCAAGAATGCACTTTCAGCTCTTAACATACAATATACTATTATCTATCCTTGATGTTAAAGTGCTACTTTATCTACCCTTGCTGTTAAAAACTTGACCTTTTGTTTTGAGTTGATAAAAGGACACTTTAACATGTGCCATAGAAAAAATAAAATTTTATCTAAAGAACCTAAATGATGGGAAAATCATCTAATCTATACCAACGTGAATCTGCTTACCATACCCACCATGCTTATTGCTCATCCTGGCTACTACGTACAATTAGCTGCTTCTGTTAGTACCTATGTTATATTGTGAAAGGGCATTGCTATAGTCCAAATTTCAAAGCTTCCGTGTTATCTGGGCATATATGTTAGCTGCACTTGGCAATATATTTACGACACCCCTACTCAACAACAATTTTAATTACAGTGGTAATGGTCGGGTATTCCGCCTCTTTTGCGCCTCGGGAAGACCCAGTTCCGTTTAATGCAGACCATCCATTCCTCTTTTGCCTCAAGCACAAAGATGTGGTGCTGTTCATTGGAAGACATACGTCTAATTAATTACCATCGTTTTTAAATATTTACTATACTAGAGAGTGATTGTTAAAACTTTTAGAATATAACTTTAGTTACTCTTCTTTGATACTGATACTGTATTAATTGTTAAATCGTCAGAAATATACTTACAATTCTTTTTGGAGGTAGTTTTGCAACTGTGTGTTATTTGCACGTGTTTGTTTTACAACACATTGATCACTATGGTTTAGAGTAACACCGTCACAACCTTCCTACATGTTGTAGCTCTACCGTAGAAATCCTTCGTTAATTTGCTGAAAGGAAGCAATTTTGGAATTATATCTGCAGGTGGCGTTACAAAAGGGCTTCCCAGTTTAATTTTTAACTGCTGTTTCTTTACAGCGCATGGACTAGCTTTCTCTGTTGGTATATCAATAGGAGGAAGGCAGATACACTTCAAAGCCAACCACCCGTTCTTGTTTTGTGTGAAGCTGCAGAATTTAGTGTTATTTGCAGGAAGATACAGTCCAAATGATCCTAACGTGAACTAGTTATCTATGCTTTGCAATAAAGAGAACTCAAGTTATTCAATGGTAACCAATATGACTTGCTATATACCTCTTCGTATAACACGATATCAGTTAACTGTTTAAAGCTTTAAATTGTCATGTTTTGGTAAAAACAATTTATAAATGCACGCGGAGCTGCACTTGAAACTATTTTTTTTTGCATAATGATCATGAAAGTCGTCTTTTTTTTAACGAAAAATCGTATTGAATGTTCCACTTTTTTTAACACAAAAATCGTGAAAATATACTACTTTTTTAACTATTTTATCGAAATGTCAATTTGACAGTTGTCAATTCCGAAATCCTTTGTGACTAAATTTCGACCAAGAGATCACTATGCAAAAAATTACGTGTACAACACGTTTTGAAAGTCATTTTTCTCATTCATTTGCTTGATTAACTCGGGCTTCGCCCTCGTTATCAAACTGCAAATTCATGAAAAAAGTATGACTTTCAAAAGTAGTAGACTTTTATAAGCTTTTTGACATTTTATTGAAATCTATTATTTGGATAAAGTTTTTGTCATTGTATAATACTTTATGAAAACATCCACATTAAAAGGCATTCTGCATTTCGTAATGTAGATTGTTTTACGTAAAATATAGAAATCAGGTATAATACTAGCTTATTATGCTGATATTTAGGCATTTTGGTCATATTACACTCGTTTTCGATATATTCTAAAAGCTACAAAGTCATGTTTATAATTACTTAAAAAAATACGTCTGTAATGTTTGCTCCTCTCCTCAATGCTGCTCCTTTTCTACCTTTCCCATTTTCAACATCACTAATTATAAGAATTTTCTAGCTTTTAACTGCGTTTGCTTATTTGAAAGTAAAATTATCAGGGTGATACTAATTCCTAAAATTTCAGTAATCATTGCTGTTCAAGCATCGTTAGACATATCTCTAGATCCCCCGAGAATAGTTAACTTCGAGGTCGACCGTCCCTTCTTGTGTTTCCTTAGCCTGAATAAGATTGGTGTTAATTTGTTTGTTGGTAGGATCACTACACTGTAATATGTAAACTGTATCATATTTCCGAATGTCATGTTAACAAAATGTTTGAAATTTTCTGAAGCGAAATAAATCTTTAATAGACTGCATAGCGTTTTTTTTTTTTGGTATTGGACATTTTGTGCACCTAAAGAAGCCAAGATTTTTATATCTATACCTTTACCACGACCTTTCGTCAATGCCCTTACATTTAAAACAAGAAATTCATTTTATTTTAAAAATCTGGAAACCGTATTTTTAGTCGGAAAATCTAACGGCCCCTTCTAAAAGGATACAAGTTCTGCATATTCACCATATTAATATCCAGTAAGCATTTGCAATGCATGTATAGTATTCAAGTTGTTTTATATTTGTGATCACTAATAATGTAAACCGATGAAACAAATTAAATATATATACTTCTGCAGTTCACAAATAATATATACATCAATAAATATTTATTTATAAAACATAGTACAATCATGTGAGCAAGAATACTGTCTTACATTTTCTCCACCTTTAGATGTCATATTTATCTAGTAATATCTTTCGTTTCAACACAGGAATGATTGTGCTATCGAGAATAAAAATAAATGAAATAATTTACTGTAATATCAAAATTTTTCACACTATTTCTATCGCTTTTTTTCTAGCTTGCACGAATTATCTTTCAAAATTTATCTTATTTGTATGGATTGATGGCACATATCTGTGTAAATAAATTATTAATTGAGTTTTGATTTAACTATTAATAAATGCTTCTATTTTATTGGGTCTGTTTTATGTTACAGTATTATAAATAAATGTTCACTTTCTATTAACTTTTTTGGTGCATTAATCGCTATGTTTTCTTATTATATGAGAATATGTATGCTTACCCATATAATATTTCAGTTGACGTTAACAGAATAGTTAGCCGCGCTCTGGAATTCTCTGCACACCAAGCTTTCATATTTTTCCTAAGTCGCGGCGACGCCATACTCTTCGCAGGAAGGTTCAATGGTCCTGAAATAAAACAAAGTGATACAATGTACGAGTAATAGCTGTTGACAAATGTTGCACTGTTGAGGCTTATATAATAATACACTTGTTTGCTGTATAAACGTCATTACATGCCTACGTATATGTTATTAAAGAATTGCCATTTCTGTTTTTGCCTTATTTTACAATTTGATATTTAAAACCAACACCCAATACAAGAAGATTTAGATTTCGCTATAAATTAACATTTAAAATATATTTTACAGCTAAAAACATGTAAATGACTGAGGTAATATTGTTATTGACCTATTCGTTAATGCACGGTCGTTAACGGCAACGTTCGATTAAAATGGATATTGTGAATTATTTCCATATGAAATACATACCTACATACATAATCCTGAGCCTTTCAACCTTAAGGTGTAAGACTTATAGAAACCGTAATAATAAATATTGAAGAGCGCGCTCTCTTGTTTAAGCTAATTGGACCACTCAAAAAAACAACAATGTGGCTTAAAATAATGAGGTGTCTTACACTTTCAAATAACTAGGGTTGCATAATAAGGAATGTAAAGTGGCATGCAACGCATAAACCAATTAATAAAATTGAATCTCTGTTAGTTTATTGTCAACGTAGTTCAAACACTTAAATAGGACAAATAAACAATATGGCCAAAAAACACAAGAAAAATTTACTATATATATATTAATAACAAAATACGTAGGTTACTCATGCAATATTATACTGCTACTTGAACGGGACCCCCTAATTTATGCACGTTACTAACGAAAACTCACAACTTGGTGAAGAACTATAAAATCTAGTACATTTATCTTAGATCGAAACAGTTTATCTCAGGGGTATGTCAAAGAGGGTGTATCTTCTTTCAAACCAGCCTTGACTAAAGTAGCAGACCCAAATTACAGCTATTTGGAGACGAACAGATGCAGCTGAGAGCAGTGAAGTTCTCCTCTATCAAGGGATTTTTGAAATAGCTCTAGTTTTTATAAATTTAAATAAACCGCCGATGAAATCCATTGAAACGACCAATACACACGCGTTATTAAAAGAACAGCAAAAATTACCTCTTATTTTAATTTTCCCGGTGCCCCACAAAGAAACTGCGACTCCACGGGGCACTCGACTCCCACTTCCGGTAAAACCTTTACGTCTATTTTGTTTCAAGTGTTGTACACAAGTCACTTCCTATATTTCACGTTCGGAGTTTGTCTACTCTTCTCCCTACATCTGTCCGTGGCTCAGCCTATGGCTATCTCTTTTCATTATTAAGACACTTTGTCGCTCTCATTGTCAGAAACTTTAAATGTTGCTGACAGCGTTTAGACGTGCACTTGGCGTTTTGAGCCCGGACCTACGTGCAATTCCGAGAATTTCAACCAACAAATTTTATCATGTCGACTGTCGACGCGCGCATCCAGAACGCTAAAGCCGAAATAATAATCAAAGTTAATCTAAAACCTCAAGTGTTTTCTTGATTGAAAGCTTATGTTTTTCTTTTGCGCTGAGTTAATTTCCGCAGGCTATATTTTTAAACAGAACTAAAACTGTAGAAAAATGCAATAAGGCAGCTAAATGTGAACAGATTTTTAACTTTTTACAGACTTCGAAAAGAAAAACAACTTACTAAAAGGCTTCTAAAAAAAAGTACAACAAAAACTACTTAAGGCCACTTCAGTTCACTAAAAGCTTCAATACACTTTTTAAACACTCTTGAATTATAAACAAGATACAAGTTTCGAAAAGAGCTTTTTATAGAAATAAAATAGCATACAGAGAACACAAAACATGACGAAAGTAAAGTTCAAACCGTACATATTTACTACTCAAACAGGACGATGAAATGGTTTACAGTCTTATTTCATTATGTAATTAGTTTAATGGCTCATAATGCTATTTTAAAATTGTTTTATAATGTGATTAGGTAGACACTCTGATAGCATTAAATGAAGTGTGATAATTTGTCCATTATACTTATCTGATTATACCTATATAACTGTAAGAGCCTCAATATATATTTTCTTGAAAATATATTTACTCGCCATAATATTCTCACATATCACATCTTATATGCAATTTTGAATTGTTTGTATATTTATTTAGATTGTTTCATTTTTTTGTTGTGTTAAAATTTGTATAAATAGAGTCAGGCCCGTATGGTTCACGAATATCTGTTACTACCCTATTGATAAATAACTTGAATTCTTAAATACATAATCACTAGAAAATCAATTTGGTAGAATCAGAAAACTATACCTACCAATAATGAATTTACCGACACTATTTACTTCCCTCTTTTAAAAGACGACAGGGTTTCTCAATTTCGTTTGTCTGTCTATCCGTCCGTCTGTATGTTTGTGTATCTGCCTGTTTGTCTGTCTGTCCGTTTGTTGACGGTGTAGGTCAAAAGCTATTTGTTGGAAAAAGACGATGTTTTGCATGTGCATTATATGTGCACCTGGCTCAAAACCGATAGAATTTCGGTAAAATATATACAGGGCGAGCACCTTAAAAAATTAAATTCTGTCTGTTTTTGATTTACTCGATAACTATTAGTTAAATGAAAGCAATATTTTGCACATACCTAAGATTTTTATCGTTGACGAAAAAGAGCATTTTTTTAATCCAACATATGCAGGACGAACACCTTAATAAATTAAATATTTTTTTCCTTTTGATATTTTCTAAATTTTTAGTTCCAAAACTTCCACTTACAAGGGATAAAGCCTTTTACATATATTTATCTATACTATAAAATATATCTTAACCGTTTTCAATGTACAGCTTGGGAATTAGGTTGGAAAAGTATAAGTATTTGCCTGGGTTTAATGGAATTTCTACAACTCATATTAAATGCGCATTGCCGTTCGTCGAAAATGTGGATTGCTTAGTGTCAATCCATTTAAATGCCACTTTATTAATCTTAACAACAAATAACCTTTAAGACAAGAACATTAACACGTAACTAGGGGTCCAAATTCAAATGCATTTTTGCCTACATTCCAAAAGCTAATTAAAAATCTATTTACTCATCCTGCAGTTAGTAAAGTGTTTTGAAACTGATAATTTGTTTCATTGCAGTAATTATGGCTGAGACCTTTTCCCTGCAAATCCCTCGACCTGAGAGACTGGTGCATTTCATAGCTGACCATCCCTCTATTTTTTACTTGAAGCGCAACGATTTAATTTTGTTCGTGGGAGCCTACAAGGGAATTTAGCATAATAAGTCACGAATGAACCAGTGGACGTAATTACCAAGCAAAGATTGTTAATGTAAATTGTAGTTATTTTGGTAACATTTTTTTTTAAATAAAATATCTGTGCGCCAGAATGTGTTTGACTATAAATAAATACGTATTTATATAAAACTCGTTTCAAGCAATGTGCAACAAGACGGAAACATGTAATATTGTTAATATTTTATTGCTTGCTTAATTTCAGTTATTCACGCAGTACCTATATCTGCAATTAGCTACCGCGAATTCCCAAAAAGTTTCATAGCTGATCGGCCCACCTTTTTTTACCTACAAATGAAGTACCTTGATCTCGTTTTACTTGTTGGTAGAAGTACTAAACCTGCATTCGAATAAATTATATTTAATGTCAGTATTTTTTATAAATCAATTTATAATTAAATAAATAAAAATATTTTGGGTTTTTATTAATATCATTATTAAAAATTGTATTTTAATAAAATCGAGCGACAGAAAATATTCAATTCGAGAGTCATCCCACAGCTACCAACTACAGCACTGTGAATATTTGTATAAACATTACTTTAATATCTACGCACACTATACTAAATCTAAATTAAATGCATTAGGGGATAAGAAACATAGAAGTTAGAAAAATACGACTATCTTATATGGTCTTAAGCGCTAGAATTGTCTTTCGTATGTTTCAAATTTTTGTTGTCAGTAATACAAGAATTTTCTTCTGAATTCTATTAATCCTAGCAATAGCTGGTAACTATTTCCAAAATTTTAAACACCTATTTTATATAAAATTGGGTAACAGTACTACTTTCTATGCGGTGAACTAAACTGTTTTAAATAAAGGCATTTTGCAGCTGCAAAATGTATTTCTATTCAGTCCTCTTCTTTTAAAAATCATGAATAATAAATTCCCTACTTCTGGTATGTTTTTCACCTCCTTTTGACTTAAAAGTCAATTTGCAAATGCTACATTTAAAATGTATCATTTTGCCCTTATGAAACTGAATGCAACTTTATGGAAAAATTCAGAACGACAGACGTGAACGATTGATTTTCATACTTACTACTGCATTTCAAACGTAATATGTCCTATTTATGTCAGTTTTTTCTGTAAGAACTTTTGTCCAAATTATCGTGTGTTCCCAAAAAAATCATTTAGCGCAGTTCTTGGAAAGAAAGATAGAAAACCTAGTCATCTCTTAACTTAAGTCTGTAGGTGAATGTCAGATTTCATTTTGCTTATGAAAACATTTGTCACTGTGACAGGCAAAAGTTTACTGCATTAAGTTTACTTGTATCAAGAAAAAATGAAAATAAGATGGCATTTACACAACTACGAGTGTATTAATCATAGCAGTCAATAAATTTTGTTTTAATTGTTTTGTATATTTTCAGGAAAATAGTTCAAGATCAATATGTAATTTAGTTCTCTCTGACTTATGATAGTTCATTTGCTTCAATGGATATGCATCAAGTTATGGCAAACTTCAATTTGATCATGACATGCTGCGAATGAGTTCTTTAAACACACGTTATAAGTCGAACGAACATTATATACCTATGCAATCGCTTTTATTTTTCTGTTCGGTCTGTTTTTATATTGCTCTTAGTGTGCTGTTTCTATTAACTCGTTTGATGCATGAACTGTTCTAACATATCCTTATTCTACAAAAACGTTTCAGTTGAAATTGACAGAATATCCGGCGGTCAAGAAGAATTTTCTGCACACCATTCTTTTATATTTTCTTTAAAACTCGGCAACTCCATTCTCGTCACAGGAAGGTACATTCATCCTGAAATGAAATAAATCGATACAACGTTACGTGAAGTAACTTATGTAGTATATTTTTTATTATTGTGTGTTAATTGAATTCCTTATACTGCATATTGGAGAATACCATGGCATAAATATATACATGCATTTTTATAGAAAGCAGTAGTTTTATTAAAGAATTATCATCTCAGTTTCTTTTTATTCGACAATTTGTAAAGCTATTAATTTTGTGCAAGGAATTAGGGGAAATGATTATTGATTGCACTGGTATCCCTCAGGCGATAATTTATTTAAGACAGCGTATCAGTATTGCCATCCAGAGAGGCAATGCTGCTAGTATCCTGGGAACTGCATCTGTATCACTATCTTTCGACGACATTTTTTATTTAACTTAAGGCTCTATCCGTTGTAACAAATTTATAGTTGTAATTTTGGAACATAAATTAAAATTAAAATATACATTATTATTAGACGATCCAGCTTTAATAATAGAAACGTTTCAGTATAGCACACGTAACAACTAAGCTGTAATTCAGAATAGATCGCTACCATTAATTAGTTTTTATGATCATAAATCTTGTTACCCTGCAACCGGGATTTTACAACACCGAGCCGCACTTACAACAGGTTGATTTGCTTTGGAAGACAGTAATATTGAGTCCCCGATCGTCAGCAGCTAGTTCTCCTTGAGATTCACGTTACTCGTAAAGTCCGGTCCTGTCTTAATATTGTGAAAATTTCGATGATTGCCAGGGGGCTACCGTGAACTTCAACCCGTAGCTGTATGGATCTGTTTCGTCCACAGTCGCAACAGTAGGCCTTGGTTGAAATGATACCTACGTGAAACCTTAATTTTTTTTCAACTAAAGACCTAGTTGCTTTATCTGTTCGAGTTCAAGTTTTTCTTACACTTTCTTACATAGTCTAATCAACGGCTAAACATAACTTTTGAGTTTGATGCGCTTGAAGTGCGAGCGCCCGTGCTCTTTAAGCGAATTATGCTTTCACTGAAAGAAACATTAAATGTAGCTTAACGAATGAGTTATATTATTATACCCTCAAATGATGGGGACTACACAACAGGGAATGTAAATTGCAAGTATAAATGGTCACAGCAGGCAGCACATAAGCCAATTTATAAAATTGAAGTTGCATTAGTTTATAGTCAACGGAGTTTAAACACTTAAATAGGACAAATAGACAATAGCAACAAATAATATAATAGCGAGGTTCCCCTATAAATACAGAGAGAGCTTGACATCCAAAACATCTAATTTCATCTGTACAAAGGTGAAGCCATCTCCGCACGCAAAATAAATCTTGC
This sequence comes from Agriotes lineatus, assembly GCA_940337035.1. Classification (NCBI taxonomy): domain Eukaryota; kingdom Metazoa; phylum Arthropoda; class Insecta; order Coleoptera; family Elateridae; genus Agriotes; species Agriotes lineatus. The sequence continues at coordinate 242,486,708 of OW679194.1, read as the reverse complement.
ATATATACCAAAAATGGAATCCCCAGGTTACTCATACAAGATTATACCGCTATTACGAATTTAATCTGAATCATTGCGATAAAGCAACAAACACTGACGTGACATCAAATCAATAACTATTTGAGTGAGGGTCCCCTAATGTCTGCACATTAGTGAAAAAAATTTACAACTCGATTAAGCACAGTAAATTTTAGCACAGTTACCTCACGTCGGGAAACTTGATCTCAAGGGGATGTCAAAGAGAGTGTGGTATTTCCTAACTCAGGCTTACTAAACTAGCAGACCCAAATTACAGTTATTTAGTTATTTGGAGACAAATAGATGATGAAAAGAGCAGTGAAGCCTCCCTTTCGTCAGCGAATTTTCGGAACAGCTCTAGCAACACGGGGCGACTTGGAATTTCCGGGGTTAAACTAATTTAAATAAGCCGCCGGCAGGTGAAATCCGTCGAAAGGAATAATGTACATGCATTATAATAATTAAAAGAAACTGAAGCGCGGCGTGATTTCTACCCGAACGTCAATCCCACAGCATGACTAATTGCCAATACGATATGGACAACACAAAGCTCCTTCGCACTTTCAGCTTCTTCACGGCGGCCAACGATATTTTGACTACCCAGGGCTCTGCTGGTTTTTAAACATAGCACCCAAGTGAGTCGCTATAAAATGGAACAAGTGCGGTACCGTAATCAGTTTAACCTAGAGGTCACTCAAAATTTGCCCGCCACAAGCACCTTGAGGCGCCCGAGGCGACTCTTACAAAACAAGTGTTGACTGTTAAAACTCTGGGCATTAAGTCTCGTGCACAACCAGACATATTCGGTGTTCGTCTCATCCCCTTCCTACATCTGTCTGAGATTTTGCTTACAGCCATCTATGTTTATGTTCACAATATATTTTGTCGCACTCATTGAGTAAAAATCCCGTCTAGACGTGCACCTGGAATTTTAAGCCCAAAATCAACGCGAGTTTCGGAGAATTTCAACCGAAAACTGCTCGTTAAACGGAATTTGAAACCATACGTGTTTTGAAGGTTCTGCACGCCCTTCGACGGGGGTTTTTCAGGATTGGAATCTTTAAATGCGACAGAAATAAAAGCTACGTAAAACTAAGAAATACTTTAACAATCTCCAGGAGCAGCGAAAGGCATTAAATGTACTAGAACATCACAGTTTACTAAAACTAAAACAGTGAAGAATTGCTTTACTAGGGCATACGATCAAATACACGGTTAGAGGTAATTTATTTTTATCATAGCTATAGAACTGGAAATTTCAACGCCGATAATTTTAAATGCTATTACGTAAAAATTATTAAAAATAACCAGTTCATTATAAATTGTACATCTGCTCATTTCAAAAAGCTCAGAAAAATCTATACTTATGCTAAGCGTTATCAATAATTTAAAGAGTAACTACTCCCAGTGCAAGGGTCTATTTTGACATTTTATTTTGTTGCAATGTTTATACACTTTTCGTCCGCAAACGCTTTTTGTCCGCAAACGTTTTTCGTCCTCAACAACTCTTATAATTCGGACTACACGGAAAAATTTAATATGCACCTCGGACGAAAACTGTTTTTATGGCCTTGCCTGATTGCTTGCCTCGGCTATCGCCTCGGCCAGCAATTGCAAGCATCGTCCATAAAAAGACAATTTTTCGTCCTAGATGCATAAAAATATATATAAACATTGCAAAAAATCTCGTGGGCGTTATTTGTTTGTGAAAAAAACCTAATTGATATGCCCCTGGGCAGGTCCCTGACATTACTACATCAATTGTAATAGGTCCAAAAGATACCCCATAAAATTATAAACAAACTGTAAAAATTTCATTAAAATCGTTCAAAGCGTTTTTAGATAAAATTTTTAACAAAACCTTTAACACCCTGTATCTCGGAAACGAAGTTTTTCCGGATCTATGTTTATTAGGACATTTTTGTTTGTATTGATGAATTATGGCTGGTGCAATAAGTTATATTAAAAACAGAAAATTTGCTTATGAACGAATATTCTAAAATGTAGGTACTATTTCGCTGAACAAAAACAAATGAACGAGATGGAGGAAAACAAATTATAGTAAATGAAGTAAATTTTGTTTTTAAAAATCATCTTATAGCTACCTATACGAAGAAATAATTTAATGCTCATTGTTTTGGATATCTCCTGCATTCTAAGAATGAAAAACTGAAAAGAATTTTTTTGTGGCAACAGAATTTCTATCTTCATCAAATATAAAAGCTAAGGGCTTTAGCTATCTTACTCTTCAGGTTTTAAAAAACATGCTTTCTTTAACAAGCTTAAAATAAATATGTGTAGCACAACAAAGATATATAGTTTTATTAGATATATTTACTCATATGCGTATATACAATATATTCAGATGAACTATTAGAGTTCTTCTATTTTTTATTTGCATTTTTGCCAAAAATCTTGAGTTTCAAGCAGGTTTTTCTATAAATATTACCAAACATTTATATTTGAACCAGTTGGCAAGACTACAACATCCAAGTTTGTTGAACTCTTGTTTTTGCGGAAAAGATCCTCCAACAGATAGTCCTTTAACATAATATAAATCAGCTTCCAAAATTTAACAAAACAGCAGTTGTGAAGGAAGGTAAAGCCTTAAATATATTCCTTCTGCTTCAATATAACATTTAGCTTTTTTATTATTTTCCATTTATTTTCTTTATCTAGTTAGTTAAATAAATACAGTCATTTTGGTAGGTATGTCATAAAGAACTTTAATAATTAAATTTCTGCGTCTTAACAGCTTCCACTTTACCATTATATTTCTGATAGCTAACAGTTAGAATACTAGCTTTGAAGAATATTAATTCCTGTTAGTCATCTTCGTTGACAGCTCTTATTAAATTAACAAGTTGCGTAATTAATCTCCCTAATGCACTTCTATTTTTCTTCTGCTTCTACAAACGGGCGACCATAATTTATACTGTACGTTTCAGTGACAATAGTGAAAAGGAAAACAGCAAAACCATCTCCTAGCGTACCCTTCCTGGCGTACCACCCCTTCGTATATTATTTAAAGCATAAGACTGTGGGAATCCTGCTAGTTGGCAAATTTAGCAATATTTGAATAAAATGCTATTGTTTCAATGCAATTGTAAGAACTACTTTTAAAAAAATACAAATCACTGATTATGAACCAAACTTTCTCAATGTTTCAATCATTACCTTTAACTTTAAGTACCCTGCGATTAATAGTCGCACTTAATTTGCATAGACCCTGAATATAACGTATTTTAAATAGTTTAAATGCGATTAAGTTGTGTAATTATTGAACGTAATATACTTTGTATTTATTAATGTTTTCTATGTTTTCTTTTTATGGGGTACTTGGCTTTTCATTCCTTTTTGTATTTTCATTCTTTCTTTGAACTGCTCTTGCTACTTCTAATTTTTCATTTTTTGCTGGTTGCGTTTTTACTATATCTTTCTAATACGCAATTTCTTCACTTTTCAGTATTTGGAATAACAAAGTCAGCGTTTTTCGTCGAACGGGAAGTTAGACTGTTCACCTTCAAAGCGGATCATCCCTTCTTGTGCATCTTAAGACACAGATCTGTCGGAATTCTCTTTGCTGGCAGATATGTGCAGAATTAACATTTTATCAGTTTGGTTCATACTGTATTATAGTTTAGTAAATTTTTCAAATAAATATTCCAATTAACTCTCACGAATTTGTTTGAATGTTTGGACTAGGGTGCTTGTTGCACGAATATTTAAAAGTGCTACGTTTTGTCACTCACAACTCTGACTCATTGTCGCACTGGAAATTTTATATTACAACCAGATGTGCCTGAATTTGGCATTATTCCACTTAATTATCACCTAGAAACTTGTTATAATAGTATATTATACATCAAGGTAGCGAAGCGCAGTATTATAACTGAGCGCATATTAGATACTGAGCGCGCAGCGCGAAGTATCTAAATCGCGAAGGTTATAAGACGATTCGCTACCGTGGTGTATATACTATTTTTTGCACTACCAAACGGCTTAATACCTAAATTCCAAACAAATTTCGAAAATATGTTAACTGTCAACCTGACAATACAGCTCTTTAAAACGTCAAAATTAAAATAGTCATATTTGGTAACTTAGCAATTTATCAGTTACCACGGTGAAAATTGTTTATTTTACTTTCTCTCCCTTGGTGGAGAAAATCAAATTCACGACCTAAAGATAGACCAATAACGGTGCGTTCTGAGACTAGTAGTGCAAAAAATAATTTTCCAGTTGTTTAATTTTTTAAAGCTTTTTATTTGAGATTAGCATATTTGCAATTTAAACGCCATGTTTGACAACTGTTCTAATCGGTGATATATGGTCATGTTTATGTTGCTCTATAATTTTAAAGGGCCTTCAGAAATAATGGCTCGCTTTAGACACCTAAACCTATTTAAATAGGCATTCAGTTAACTAAAGCTACGAAATGTAAGTAAGTACAAAAATTTCATATTTTGTTTACCAAAAGCAAACAAAATTGTTGGAAGCACGAGAAGCCAAATACAGATAGCTGTGATGTGCGTTTTGTAAAAACAGGTTGTTTCTTTTAAACTCGTTCCAATATTTTAACGGCCCTCAAATAACAGGTTAAACGCTTGCTTTCGTTTGGTTGCGTTTGAAATTTCCCCCTTTTCAATTAGTTTTGAAGTGTTGCGACCTTGTTGTAAATTTAATACGGTTTGTTCACATAAATTCTCTCGTCATTAAGTATCTGTTCAAAAATATGACATTAGGTTGTGACGCAAAACTCGATAAGAAACTATTAGGAGCAAGGTGATCAAACTTAAAAACGATAGTAGCAAACCTAACGTATCTGCCTAAATCTTCTATATGTAAACTTCGGCGTCGCCGTCGTAGAGATGCTCCAAGGTGATGGCCTGCATATTAATTTATAAGTGCTAGTTTTTAAGGCATTAGACAACGTAGTAGTACATTTTATCTGCTTTCATCTTGTTACCATGTTATTAGTAATTCTTTAATTAGTGATCTTGTCGGGGAAATTATTACGTCTCTATTTGGGGCAGTAAGGTTATGGAATTTTAGTCAATATACTAGGCCTCTCCAAGACCACTTTTCCATGATTCTGAACTCTGCCAAATGGTAGAAGTCTGTATTACCAATTACAGCTAAACTAGTTATATGTCTTTGGGTGTGCTGTTTTAAATTTAGCCAAGCTGCTAAACCAATCAGTGCTCAAAACTTTCCTATCACAGACAACCATGTTGTATCTTAGCAAAGTTCCTACCAAAGATAACTCGCGACCAAGTACTAGCCTAATTTTTGTTGGTAATACTGACCCCTGCCGCCCTTTTATACCTACTATTGAGGTCTTGTTGACTTATGTAGACCACCAGAAGTAGTCTCAGACCGGCCTAGTATATCTACCAGTATTTATTGCATAGTTTTTGTAGTCACTACACACCATTTTGAACATAACAGATACACACACAACACGACCAAATCTCTCATTTGAGAAACACTAGGTGATGGTGTAAGAATTCATATTGTATCGTCACTGACAGTTTCAGAAAAAACATTTCAACAATGTGTGTGATTTTAGCAAAATCACTTGCTAACACAAAATAATACAGATGCCATTGAGAGTCCTTACATAACATTCTCAGAATTGATTAATTAAATGTATCACCTTCACACTAACCAGAAGTATTACAATTTTCTGTTTTAGATCGGAGATTTGATTTCTATCTTTTTGTGTTTGTTGGTGTACAGAAACTAAACTTTAATTGGTGGAAAAGTATGTTACATTGCTTAAAAAATATTGGTTTTTTTCTATTTATTGTTAAACAATAACACAAACAAGTTTGAAAAATACAATTTAAAAAGGAGTAGATACTATTTCGGGTTATAAAGGAAATTTAAAATTACGCCAATTTTCACAAAACATTTATTTTCTTTTTGTTCTAACACATAATTGATTGGAAACATAATTATTTGCTACACCTGAAACCGCAATTGTTGACATCACTTTCTCTTGGCTGTGCAGTTGAATATGTCGACTATATCGGACTGATATCCCTATTTACTAAGCCAATAAAACAATTCGCCGCCGACCGTCCTTTTATATTTATAATCCGAAACCATATTGGACCTCTCTTCACTGGACGAACAGTTTTGGCACAGTTCTCAAGGTATACGATTTTTGTATCAGTTAAGTTTTACACTGAAGACTTCATGCCTACTTAGTCAAAATTGTTACACAAAGCTGTTGAAATTGGCAGAGGATGTTTTATAAACCAAGACACTGCAGATTCACTTCTAACAACTTTTGAACACACTATGGATTCTTCTGCTGTAAATAATACAATACAAATAATACACCACCTACTAAACAAAATTGAAAAATAAGTGCATCTGGAATGATTTTTCTGTGTATTCTTTGCAGTTGACGTCGTCGATAGGGTTGGTGAAACAGATAGCGCCAAAGTTTTCATGTTCTGCGCTGATCATCCTTTTATATTCTTCATCCGCATTGGCCAATCACACCCTGTGCTGTTTGTGGGTCGTCATTCGGAAGCTACTACTGAGTCACCGTAGTTTTTGATGTTTGTAACAGTGTTAAATTATTGACAAATAAATTTTTATTTAATTTTAATGTTGCCTATTTGAAGTTATTGTAACGTTTATTGTCAAAACAATGATAACATTTTAATGTATTGAAATTATACATTTTTTTGTTGCAACACAGTTTTTGTGAAAATTGCAATCGAGAGTTCTCATTAGGTAATTGTTGTTAACATAATATTGATAATGATGAAATTTAGAAATAGTGTTACTATACAAGGTGTACCAAAAATAAGAGTGCAAAGGCCCATAAATGGTGCTACTAAGTTTAACACGGTTTCTGAAATAATTATGAAACTCGACTTATGCATTGCTGAATTAAAATATTATTAAAGTTTTATCTAGAACATGCGGTGCCCTATCGCATTTTACTCTACTATTGTTGACTTATTAATTTTTGCTAGAAGTATTATTGACAACCACAGTAACATATTACAAAAATCTTGCCACTTTTGAACATATTTCCTTAGTAACTTCATCTTTCACAAAGCGGGCTCGTCTGGGTCGGATAAAGCATTTTTTTAATGAAATTTCAAAATGTTCAGGATACAAAACATACATTTTTGGGACAATTCTCACTTTCAGGATGCTGCAGGTTATTTTTGTGCACTTATTTGTGGGACACCCTGTATACTAGATAGTTCAATGCAAAACAAAACCATAATAAATTTAAATTATAATTCCTATATATTAATATTTTTATTTGAATGGAACTTTACTTTAAATTAAAGAAAACTACAATTTGCAAAATTATTTTCAAACGAGCAAGGAAGCTTTAAACCATGAATTTTGTAGTTATCAACAGAGAATAGTTCATTTAGTAAATTTATTTTATTGTGATTCTTTTAATATACCTATGCAAAGAAATAAAGGTATTTACAAAATAGTATTCTGTTTAGAAGGTGTAACAACTATAATAATTTCATTAATTTTTGAAACCTACCATTAAAGTGCCATTTAATTATAATTTATCAAAAACAAACTTTATATTCACATTTTTAAAACTAATTTGCTTAATAGAGTTGTTTTTATAACTTCAGTAACGTTTTTTCAAGCAACCTATCCAAATAATATTTCCTTGGTGTACGATGGGTTGTCTATAAACTAGGCGGTGGCATATTCATGACGCGTATTTTGTTAAAAAAGCTTAAAATAAAAATTCTAAAGTTACTTACTTGAACATGAAAATGCACAAGAACGTGTTGAGTTGGTTAGCAATACAATATCCAGAAACTGTGTTTTGAATAAACTAAATCAGTTTAATTGTCATACGGAAATGAGGCTGGGCAGAAACGGTCGCACTGCAAACCGGTTATGCAAAAATTACTATAGAATCCCCGGTAGGATGGTTTGCAGCTACGTCAGACTGCATTATAAATATTTTGCTAGAAATTAAAACTTTTAGAGGGCCCTACGTGTATCTACTTCCAAAATATTACTACTACCTAATACCTAATACCAAAATAATATTTATTAGAATAACATACAGTCTTTGATTTGTATAAATTTATAATGGCACTCTTATGTTATATTTTTGTATCAACAGTTATTTTCTTTTGTTCTACATATCTCTACTTTTGCACGAAAGCTGTCTCTACCTAGGTTGCAGAATCTTCTATTTATTTTTAGTAAGCTACTACTGAATAGAAATTGTTAATTTTTTCAGATATATCATTCTTTCTTTGTTGAACATTGCTATTGCTTACCAATTTTTGATCTGGGCACTCGGCATTTTATTACATTCTTCTTACTTTGCAAAGAAACGAAAACCATCATTTATCGATACGTCACTTTTTCTGTCAACGGTTGCTTCCTCAGCCTTTAACCAATAATGTGATTTGTTGCAGTAATTATAGCACAAATTACCTCATTAGTGGCCAGGCCATAGAGTTGAAGCTGACCAACCCTTCATTTATATCTTGAAAAATCCAATGGAGATCTTCATTGGACGTTATACTGGTTCTGAATAAGTAACATTGACACCATGATTTGTAGCACTTATTGCTTTACTGATAGTTTTTGTTGTTGTTAGTTTGTTTATTACTTCCAAAATATTATAACTAGTTTGCCGCACGTCATTAACTTAAACACGTTATGAAACCAGATAAATATTTATTAACTTAACATAGTCTTTGATTTGTATACATATAAGGTCCGGACTGATTTTATGATAAGCATTTACAAGTAAATACTCAGTGGCGTAAGCTAAATATTTTTGAGAAGATCAAAATTTAGTAAAGATTGTCGTTACTAATAACGATTGTCCTTTGACTTTTAAATTTCTAGAGTGATTATAATAAATGCATATGCCTTTATTGCCTTATATTAAAAATGTTTGCAATGATTTTTTCAAAATAATTATTAAAATAAATCCAAGCTGCCTATATGTAATAAGTAGTTAATAGTGCATGAATAATTGAATAATTATTCTTTTCTCACTGAACTGGAATTTATATTAATTTTTGTTGGACCCTTACGGATAAAAACTCCACTCGCACTCTTCGTAACTATTATCTTAGTTTAAGAAGTCGGTATAAATACATAAATACATAGTGCACTGCACCAAGTACGGTCTAGTTGCTCTAATACTATACAATGATCACACGCTTCACCAGGTGAACTGCACAGGTGGAAATGTGTCTGCAAATTATGGAGTTTTCCCTAGCGATCTCCAAATGTTATAAAACTGTTGTAAGTTTACATATTTTATACACTTTAATTCAAAATTTAGTTTGGAGAATTTTCTTGTGTTATCATTAAATCTGTCCGGACCCTATTATTATGATACACTTCTGTGTTCAATGGTTATTTTCTTTTCTTCTGCACATATCTACTTTCGCATAAGTAAACACTGTCTCTACCTAGGTTGCACAATCTTCTATATCTTTTTACTAGGTACTGCTGGATAGAAAATGCCAGTTTCTGTTGTATTTCAGAAATATCATGCTTTCTTTGTTCGACATTCTTATTCCTTGCTAGTTTCTGATCTGGTCTCTTAGCATTTTACCACATTTCTTTCTTTGCATCTTCTTCAAAACATTGCACTGTCTTCAAATGTATGCATTTCACTTTTTCTTTAAACGGTTGCTTTCTCTGCATTTAATCGATAATGTGATTCCTTGCAGTATTCGTAGCACAAATTACCTCATTAGTGCCCAGGCCAGTGTTGCTGCCTATAGAGTTTGAAGCTGACCATCCCTTTATTTATATTCTGAAAAATCCAATGGGGATCTTCTTCGTTGGACGTTATACTAGTTCTGAATAAGTAACATTGACACCATGATTTGTAACACTTATGGCTTTACTGTTAGTTTTTGTTGTTGTTAGTATTGTTAATTACTTCCAAAATATTATAACTAGTTTGACGCACGTCATAAACTTAAACACGTTATGAAACCAGAATAATATTTATTAGCTTAACATAGTCGTTGATTTGTATAAATTTATAATGGCTCTATTATGTTTAACGTCCGGATTACAAGCAAATACTCAGTGGCGTACGCTAATATTTTTGAGAAGATCAAAATTTAGTAAAGATTGTCTTCACTAACATCAATAATTGTCCTTTGACTTAAATTTCTAGAGTGATTGTAATAATTATTAAAGTAAATCCATGCTGCTTGTATGTAATAGTTAATAGTGCATGAGTAATTAAATAATTATTCTTTTCTCACTGTACTGTAATTTATATTTAGTTTTGTGGTAGGTACCTTTACCGAAAATTGAAACTCCATCGCTGTCTTCGAATTTATACTTTCACTTTTTCTGTAAATGGTTGCTTTCTTTGCATTTAATCGATAATGTGATTCCTTGCAGTATTCGTCACAAATATTACCTCGTTAGTGCCCAGGCCAGTGTTGATGCCCATAGAGTTTGAAGCTGACCATCTCTTCATTTATATCCTGAAAAATCCGATGGGAATCCTTTTTGTTGGACGGTACACTGGTTCTGAATAAGAAACACTGACACATGACTTGTAGTATTGCTTTACTGTTAGTTTTTGTTGTTGTTAGATGGTATGTTACTAGGTTCTCTAAAATAAATATAGCATATGCTTCTAGCAAACTATTTTAATTAGAACTAACGAAGAAGTTCATACGGAACAAATAATAATTTTTCTATATAAGACTTACTCTGTCCAGAGCTAATGGTTCAAACAACAAAATACTGTAAACTACTATAATTGCTTTAGTTTTAAATAACGTTTAATTATATAAAAAACTAATATTGCAATTACAAAAAAGGATGTTGTTTAACTAAGATTATTCATTGTTCCGGTCAGATAATCATTAAGTGCTTTAATATGTTGTGAACATGTGTTTCTTCCTGTAATCATAACCTAAGGTTGCTTATAATTGAGAGTGATTTTTACACAAATTTGTAGCTGTATTTTTTGTTCTTTTCGGAATTGCATCTGAAAGATATACACATTTAGCTATACAAATTCATTATTGAATTGAGATTGTTTTGGCAATTTCATGTTAATCATCTTCCCAGTCGCTACATTGGCTCTTAATAAGTAAAATTAATTTTTAAACTACTTTGAATTGCTGTGGAGACCATGTTTAGAATCATGTGTTTTGGTTAATACGCTGTGAAAACATTATTTTGAATTCCTGAAGAAAATTAGAAAGCATATTGATTTATTATTTGTCTTTTATTTTTGGGGGGTAGCTCATTGAATATCTTAATATACGAAACAACCAGAGTGCACTTGGCGGATGTGTTTGGAGGTTTCTTGTATGTGGAGGTGTTGTGCCCTTCAATTCATTTAGTGCAGGCCAGTGGCGTAACTACCGAGGGGGCAGCGGCCCCCGGGCCCTGAACTTCAGGGGGCCCAACGGGCCTCCTGAAGTTTAAAGCCCGGCAGCTCCAAACTCGGTCCCGTATAAAGTTTCAATGAGTTCGAGAAAAAGACTCGCTATTTTTCATTTTGCTTTGCTGTTTCTGTTCATGAATTAAAAAAAAAAATGATTGAAAAATGATAACCAAAAATGCTTTGGTAAGAATAGGACTTACACTTGGCAATTAAGGGGCCCGGTGAAGATCACGGCCCCCGGGCCCAAAATTTGAAATTACGCCACTGGTGCAGGCAAAGGACTTGTAGCAATATGTGTTACCACCGTAGACCTGGCAGTGAATAGGTACATTATGTCACAATGGAGAATTTTTTATATCAAATCTTCTTTGGTTGACTTTCCAGTCTCATAGAGAGATATAGCCTGCTATTGCCTTCACGATTGATGATTTGCTTGGGAGCCCAAACGTTATCAGCATTCAGATTTGTCTTTAATTACAGCTTTGAGTATCTTTTAGCAATTTCACATGTTTTATCTTTCTATTACATTATTTCTTATTTATAAAGCAAGTCCATAACAACCAGATCATTATGAGCAGGCATTATAATTCATAATGATCGCTCATCGTTAGCAACCGATGAATGTTGCATGCTGTATGCTTGTATTAAGGAGTGATGGTGGTTTCAAATGGCTACTTTATACCAAACAAGCAACTGCTCCGCGTTGAAACGCTAGTTATTTTGAGGAAATGGTAATGTCTATGCGATTCGGGAACCCACAAGAATTTAATCAACACTACAGTACCTAATTTTTGTTGCAGCTCAATGCAGTCGAGCGGGTGGGTTCACTAACGATATAATTATGAGTTAAAGGTCCGAATGAACCCAAGGCGCCACGCAATTTCTTGTATTTAAACGACCCGTGGATTCTAAATTACGAAACGAAATTCAGTCAGCTTATGCGGCGTGCTTACCGGCCATCCACAGACAGGGCTTAGCTTTGATGTTTGCGTTCTCTAGAATACCTGTGAAGCTTCCTGCAAGTTGTCTTACAGCGAAAAAAGAAAACAAGTACACCACCACGAATATTTAAACATATCTATTGAATATTCAAAATCCCGTATTTCGTAGGTTACACTAAAACGGCAACATAATAATGCCCTAGGTGACGTCACTGTTTATATAGATTAACTTCAAAATTACTATACATCAGCTAGTGCCCGTTGAATTATTTAACAAACTAGTACCTTGAAGGGGTTTCTTAATTCCAGCTATAATAAAGAGTACAACATAAAGCTTGAATCGCTGAAAGTTAAAATAACAGGTTAATTTCCAGCAAATAAAACGAACTTCTTATCTACGTACTGAGGTTGCAAGTATACAAGTCTAACTTATACTAGCGTTTTGCAGTACTGAGAGCTTGATGGCGGCGTTGGTATCTAGAAAGCGCTTTTGCTTAACACCTAGAGGTAAATGAAGCGCCCGCCCCCATCCATGAATAAGATGTCTCTACGTCGATTTCATAAGATAGCTGAGCGGTGATAAAATACGACGTTCGAGATTAATCCAAAATCCCCTTAACATGGAATGAAGGTTGACGGTAACAACCCCGTTATTTCAAAATACAAAAGTAAATGAAATATCAATTTTGCCGAAACCGTAACCGAGATAACACTCATAACAAGCCATAAAAATTGCTTCGGGTATACAACTATCCTTTTCGCTACAACATTCTTCGGCACTATTCATCCACTTTTGTTTAATGCAGCAAGCTTAATCAAGCCCCTGATAATACGCGTTCTATGTACAGGAAAGCGCGGCATGCAAGCCTGTCGGCTTCAATACCCACCGCCGGGCCGCGTAAAATAAAGCGGACAGCCGCAAATTCTACCTCAAGTGGTCGTAAAAGAAGAATTCTATTACAAAAATGGCCGATAAATTGCTATTCTATCACAACTGGCGTTAAAAATTCAAAATAGGTTAACATATTGCTCTTTCTCTACAACAGTAGTGATGTTTGCAATCATCTTACCGTCATTATTTACTCCATAAATGTAGACTGGTGTAGGTTTTTGGTCGTTGACTGCTAGAGCACTGTTCGAGGTTTCAAATAGTTTGCGATTCCTTTCTTGATGTCTGTAGATTTGCTTTGCGTGGGGGAATGAAGTTGCATGTATATTTAATATACTTTTCTAACATTCTTAAAAGCCTTTTTGTTAGTTTTCTAAACTCCTAAATTTAATTAACGCTCCAAATTCTGCTATTCTATTTCTTCCCTCCACAGAACTTATCTTCTTCTTCATGTTCCTTCTCTACGGCGTTTGGAAATCATCACAGAAATTTTACAGAGCTTATACTGATAAAATTAGTCATACAGAACATTTTAAATGCTCTGTCCTTCCTCTTATCTGCTATTGTCTTATTTACTATCTTCCATAACATTGTAATTGTTTGCAGTCATCGTTGCAATGATTGAATCGGCATTCTACGAACCAATTGAGCCCGAAGAATTCGAAGCTAATCGTCCCTTCATTTACATTTTGAGAAACTCTGCAGGAGTTATGTTTGTTGGCCGTCATGTGACTCGAACGGAATGAAAGTTTGTTAACTTTAATAATCTCAATAAATACGTGTAGTGCAGAAGCATATTGTTTTATTTCAAAATTGATGTAGAAGCTTCTAATTATCACTTTCCATGGAAATACTCTAAGACTAAGAGATTATCTATCTGGAAAAAAGTTTAAAATTATAGTTTATTGCCATAGAAACAATAAAACTATTAGGTAGTAATATAGGAACTCTAGGTAGTGGTATCAACTTATTTACTCCAAGTATGAATGATTTACAATTGTGAATTCGAGTTATCCAGTTTGCGTTAATTTGGTGAGATAATAATGCAAATTCTGAAAGTTGGAAACTTTACGGGTTCACTTAATACAAAAGCAGGAAAGGTACAAAATATTCCATCTTATCAGTGTTACTGCAATTCCGGCTCGAAGTATTTCTGCAACGATCAAACACCTGTACCACTCCTCGGTTTACGCACACCTTGATAAACTCGTACGTTATCTAAGTCGGTCGCTATGTCAGTGAAACAAATTTAAAAACTAATCATTTTATCTTACAATTTGTAATGAATTTATTTTGTTGCATAAACTTGTAAAATACATGGTGATTCATAAGTACGGTCATTAATTCAAATGTGTGTATACTGACCTCAACAGAAGTAAATTGCGTTAAAAATTAATCGCTTATGATTGAAATACCCAAACACCTATTTTTACTAAGTACTACATTTTGTCCAAATTTGGTCTTATCGTAACCGTTACTCTGCTAGTATTTTTAAGGATTATGATGTTTTAAATTACGAAAGAAAAACACAAGCAAACCACCACGTAATTTAAACACATCTATTGAATATTAAAAATTCCGTATTTCACATGTTCACGAAAAAGGCAACGCAATAATTCCCTAAGTGACGTCAGTGTGTATACGTACAGGCTAACTTCAAAATTACTGTACACCAACTGGTGCCAGTTGAATTATTTAATTAGTAGGCTGAAGAGGTTTTTAATTGTAGCTATAATCAAACGTACATCATAAAGCTTGAAATCCTCAAAGTTAAAATGCAAGGTTAATTTCCCGCAAATGTAACTAACTTCTTATCTACGTACTGAGGTTGCATGCAGTTAAAGTTTATAAGTCTTCTTTACTAGCGTTGTGCAGTACTGCGAACTCGATGGCGGCGTTCGTATCTAGAAAGTGCTTTCGCTTAAGACCTGGAAGCAAATGAAGCCCCCCCCCCCCCTTTGGATAAGATGTCTACGTCGATTTCAGGAGATGGCTGAACGGTGATAAATTGCCCCGGTCTCGTTGGTGCGGCAATAAAAGGATACCACGTTCGAGAATAGTCCAAAATCCCTTTAACATGGAATTAAGGGTGACGGTATATGCACGTTGGCAAAACAACCCCGTTATTTCAAAATATAACAGTAAATGAAATATCAATCCTAGCTTGACCGTAATCAAGATAACACTTGTAACAAGCTATAAGAATTGCTTCGGGTATACAACTATTTATTTCGCTACAACATTCTTCGACACGATAGGCCCACTTTTGTTTAGCGCAGCAAGCTTCATCAATCCTCTGATAATGCGCGAACTATGAATAGGAGAGAACGGTGTACAACAAGCCTACTCAGATGCTAAACCCCTATTCAAGATGTGTAAGGGCCGGCATGCAAGCATGTCCGTTCCAATGCCCACCGCCGCGTAAAATAAATCTGACAACTGCAAATTCCACCTCAAGTGGTCATAAAAGAAGAATTCTAACACACAAATGGCCGATAAATTGCTATTCCACCACAATTAGCATTAAAAATGTAAAATAGATTAACATATTGCCCTTTCTCTACAACAGTGGTGATGTTTGCAATAATCTTACTGCAATTATTTACTCCATAACTGTAGGCTGGTGTAGGTTTTTGGTTGTTGACTGCTGGAGCTCTATTCGAGGTTTCGAGCAATTTGCGATTCCTCTGTTGATGTGTGTAGATTTGCTTTGCCTGGGGGAATGGAGTTGCATGTATATTTAATATACTTTCTAATATTCTGAAAAGCCTTTTTGCTAGTTTTCTAAACTCTTAAATCTAATTAGTGCTCCAAATTCTTCTATTCTATTTCTCCCTCCATAGAACTTATCTTCTTCTTCATGTTCCGTCTTCGCTACGGAGTTTTGAAATCATAACAGCAATTTGACAAAACTTATACTGATAAAATTAGTCATACAGAACTTTTTAAATGTTCCATATTTCCTCTTTTCTTATTCATTATCTTCTGTAATATTGTAATTGTTTGCAGTCATCGTTGCAATGATTGATTCGGTAGACGTCGAGCCAATTGAGCCCAAAGAATTCGAAGCTAATCGTGCCTTTATTTACATTTTGAGAAACTCTGCAGGAGTTATGTTTGTTGGCCGTCATGTGACCCGAACAAAATAAAAGTTCGTTAGCTTCTAATCTTATTAGATATGGGTAGTGTAGAAGTTTATTGTTTTATTTCAAAATTAATGTAGAAATTTCCAACTAGCAGTTTCCATGGAGAAGCTTGTTCTAAGACTAAGCGATTATCTCTCCGGAAGAAAAAGTTTAAAATTATTATTTATTGTCATAGAAACAATTAAACTATTAGGTAATAGCATCAATTTATTTACTACAAGTATAAATTATTTACAATTATGAATTCAAGTTATCCACTTTGCATTAATTTGGTGAGCTTATGCAAACTCTGAAACTTGGAAATTTTACAGGATCACTTAATACAAAAGCAGGAAAACTATAAAATAATCAATTTTATTAATGTAACTGCAATACCGGCTCTAGGTATTCCTGCAGGGATCAAACGTCTGTACCACCTCTCAATTTACGTATATCTTGATAAACTCTACGAAAATTGTATTAGTCGATCGCAATGTCACTGCAACAAATTAAAAAATCTGGTGTGATACACTCACACAACTTCTTTTTACAGTGATCTTATAATTAGTCAAAAATTTCATTTTTAATTTTTAAAAATTTGTCAAAAATTTTCAAAAATTACGAATTCTACAAAAACGGTACAAAATAGAGCGTTAGTTGAAGAGACAAATTTTCTCTAGAATTTTAAGGTGAATTCTAAAATGTAATAATATACCGGGTGTTTTATTTAAAATAGGAGTTAATAAATAAAATAGAAAAAAAAACAAAAGAAACCTACTTTAGAAGTATTCAACTGGAAAATCACCTATCTCACATCAATACACATTAAAAATGTAATAAAAATGTAAAGTTTAAAAAAATCGTTAGAGCCGTTTTTGAAAAACTCGAAAAAAACTGAAAAATCACAAGTGTAAACACCTACTTCCGGTTATGCGATTTTCTTCAAAAGCTTGCTGTCTCATCTACAAAGTACACAAAACTTATATATGAGGTTTCAACGCCATACCTCTTTTCGTTTTTGAGATATTCTGTTCACAGACAGACACACACAGACAGACACACAGACAGACCAATGAAAAAAAATATGTTTTTTGGGATCAGGGGACTCTAAAACGTGAAGATCTGTTGAAAACTCAATTTCGAATTTTTGGGGTGAATCCAATACTTCCTTTATTGTAAAAGGAAGTAAAAATAACCAGCTTATCTTACAATTTGTAACGAATATATTTTGTTGCATAAACTTGTAAAATACAGGGTAATTCATAAGTATGGTCATTAAACTAAATGTATGTATACTGACCTCAGTAAAAGTACATTGCATTAAAAAAATCGTATTAGGATCTGGTTCAAGTTTTTGAGAACCACTGGATAATATACCAAAACATTCATTCGGTAAATCAGATAAGAGTACAATCACCGTTTTTCTTTTAAACATTTTTATCAGGCTTGAGACGTAGTAATGTAAGTAAAAAATTACTGGCATCGACCCTTCATTATTGATCCATATCTAACGCAATAATGACTAACATACTATGCAAAAAATGTAATTCAAATGCCCAAACACCTATTTTTACTACTGCATTTTATCTATATTTGGTCTTATCGCAACCACCTGTACGAAATTATGTTTATAGAAATTCATTCCAGTGACTGTCAATCAGTTTAAGCAATTATGTTTTAGTTTTTTGTGGGAGCATTATTAATTTTTGACGTATAGTTTATTACGAAAAGTTGTTCTGTTTGATGTACTCTAACTAACCTTAAAGTTAATATTCATAGCCATTAATCACTCTGTATAGCATCTCACAGTAACTTTTGAAATCGAGAACAAGCAGTTCTACATTAGGTCAGTAAGAGTTTAGTTGTGTTACTGTTGGTTAGTCTCGTATTAGGTGTATAATGTTTACCAGCTGTACGCTTGGTTTTGTATTAAATTTATAATTTTAATATGGAATAAACTAATAAACCTTAGTTGCAGTTTTCTACTTTGCTGAACCTCCACGCTGTAAATCAATAAACCAATAGTAATAACAAACTGCACAAGTGCACAAGTTAATCGTGATTTGTACAAGTATTCTATGCATTAATAAGTAAATGAGTTCTACGTCTAGTTTTCAATAAAAATCTGGTAGGCAGTTACTTCATTAATCTGGATGTGTAAGTAGTACTTACGCGTTTAGCAGCGAGTTCCGTTTATGCCTTATATGTGTAACGTCCCGTTGTATTTTGACATTCCTTTAATGAATTGCACCTTCAGATTTTTACTTCCGCATCTCTAAAATTAGTAGCAACATTTGCATCTTTATCTTTCTGAGCTTTGCCGTGGGGGAATTTCAGTTTTCGAATGCGCAAACTTGGAGATAACAACGGTCGCAAATTTTGAGAGTTCAAGCGGCCGATACGAGAATCAATCGTGACCCTGAGGGTATTTCTTCACGTGATCCCAGAGTAGGCGTTGCAATTTGACGATGTTTAATTGTATTCTGTAAACAAACGCTTGGACACGTTTAAACAAGCGAGCTGCAAGTATCACCACGGCCCGTTTTTGATCTTTGAACCACTTTATGTGGCAATTCGAATTGTTGAATTTTCACTGCATGTGCATCATGCATGATCATGGGTGATGTTACCGAAATACAATTCTATGAAACTTTTTGGGCCACTAACACCTGCGTTAAGTTCCCAGCCGCATTCCTGAGCTGCAGATATATTTTTTGACTGTTTTCCACCTATGGGAAGCCCAAGCTGGAGTGTTTCAGAACACCGCAGTAAGTACACGCTCCTTTTGCTACAATTCAGTAGATTTTTGTTGATAATACAGACAATTATGCCAGCGATAGGTTATGAGTCGATTTAAACAAAGGTCTCTGGTTTATCAATCACACGCGGATCATATTAGCTGTATTATAGGTCGCATTAGCGATTCAATTAGAGATCTACTGAACTCACACATCAAGCGTGTACAAGCTGCAATGCAGTTTTGTGTAATCCGACTTTGATCGTCAGGCGATTCAGTTCAGTTTTATCAGCTTGCATAGCCGGCGATCGGGCGTTCCTTTCTCAATTCAACCGCTGGAATATTTGCATGGCATTCTAGATGTCAGTTTATTGTAATACTGAATATTAATTGTTTGGCATTATAGTTTGTGGTTTTGTCGAATGTGTTAATGTTTCGAATATAATTGTAACACTGTTTAGTAATAATTACATCTACTTACTGTTACTGGTATATTTTCTTTGTTTATCTATACTTACGACTGTTCACAAACCTACTTGTTTTTTAGTGGTTTATATTGTAAAGTAAGACACATGCAAGGTAGGTGGTGAATTGATTTGTTTTTATTGTGAATAACGACTAGCGCCCGTTTCTATAAAATTTATTAAGTTTTTTGTAACCATAGGAACCGCTGCCTAGTCCTTATTCAAGCCATATTCTACTAAAGGTTTGAGCTAACCAGAACTGTGTTCACCCTTCGTTTAAGAGTGGTACATATGTATGTCGCCAAGGTAATAATTCTTATCTATGACGTCGGTGGTAGAAAAAAGTAATTCTATGTAGCAATACTAATACTCCAACTAAAATTTTGAAAATCCTAAGCATTCTACCTATTTTCTTTTTTCCACTTTAAATAAAGCAACGTTAAGAGTTTAAGCTCTAACTGAAGTTAAACTGTTTTTTACAAATTCAAAAGGGTTAGATATGTATACACTTATTTTTGTTCAATGTCGTATATTTGGTTATACCAAATATAGTTTTCGTTATGCAATTGATTTAGAATGCGGTTTCTTGTAGTATTATTCGAAAACATCTCCGCACTCGTCATGTCATACCAGTGATGCCACACAAACAGCTTGAACATCATAACCTCACTTTATAACAAATGTCATATATGTCAGATTAAATTATCGAAACCTAGATATTTGATTTCAGTTACTATTTCTTGCCTGTTTTTTTTTCTAAAACTAAGGAAGTAGGTACATATACTTGTCTTTCTGCTATTTGCTCTTTGTTGGTTCTAATATTCTAGTTTCTATTCTTCTGCTTCTCAACTTGATCTGCATCTATTCTGTGGCTACACAAAAGTTTTTACTCTTCATTTTGATTGACTGTTAAACTTTTCTACATCATTCAAAATGTTCGCTAACATTATAAACGTTTGCAGCGTTCATTGTGCTGGAGTCAGAAGACATCACTCCGATTACATTATTCAAAGAATTCTCAGCCAATCGTCCCTTCATTTATATTTTGAAAAATGCTTCAGGGCTAATGTTTATTGGTCGCCATGTTACTTCAGCCGATTAAGGATAACTACTCTGGTAAAGTTTTAGTTTGGTTCCCCAGACAATGAGCGGTTCCCGATGTCGACATTCTTAGAGGAATTACGATGTCCTTCAGCTTTCAAGGCTTTTGCTACACATACAATAATTGTTTATTAGTAAAACAGTGGGTATTTATGAACACTAGATTTGCTACGACTTTATTAAATTTGATTTCATTTAATTCGCTTGTGTTTAATGTATCACACGCGAGAAGAAATAAATACCAGCGTACATATATCAAACATGTAGAGACACTCACTGTCGGTTCCTTTGATGTAAAAATACCGATCTTAATGACCTTGAATGGCTCATGGGGGGGTACTTTCCGATAGTACTAACAGATGGCGCCACTACTTTATCACATATGATTGGTAGCAGAGCCAGTAACTTTAAAATCTTATCTTGAACAATACATTAGTAAAAATAATTTTCTTCTGTGTCATTTGTATTTACATGGTATTAATTTCTAATATTTATTTATTGTTCAATACAGTAAATATAATTTGTTCTTGTGCCAATACTGTGTAATGGCTATTCTTGTATGAAATACAATAATAGTACATTGGGTACGGAACTAGGCTTTTTGTATGGCGGAAGAGTGTTATCTCCTAGGGGTAGTTAGCCCATTTGCCCAACCACCTTTTCGGAAGGCCATTTTTTCTTTCTATAATTCGATCTTGATCTTATCCTTCACATGGGTTAGTTACAAGATCTCAGATAGGCTTGCTCGGGTTGACAGGGTCTACCACGTGAAGATGAGAGTTGAGATTGAGTAGGAGAGGCTATCCGGCATTATATGGATCTGATGCCGAGTATTGTGCTGCAATTTTCACTTCAAGGAATACCTTGTTACGTTCATTTTAACGTTTTGACATTGAAATTTTCGGAGACATCGTATCCCGCTTTTTTTGGGCGGATTTGTAATTTAGTGGTTGTATCTTCGATATTTTTTCCTATCCTTGTTGTTGGTTAGTTTCATAGAGTATGAGGAAAACACCATGCAGTAGATTTATGTGGAGATAACGTTGTTCTGCTGAACTCTATCATAAAGCACATGTTGGCAATTTGCGTTTGCTCATTTTTTATTTCATTTTAGATGGTTTTTGATAAGTCAGTGCCGCTTTATTACTTTACTTGAGACTGGACATGAGTCGCTAAGCCGATGTGCACCTGAAGTAAGTTTTTCCGAATGCACTCCGCGTTTGCACGCTAATCGCGACTTATTGTTTCAGAGCTTGTCAGTTTATACATGTGGTTTTGATCATGTTAGGGTTAACCCGCCTCTCCGCCGAAGTAGCTTAGCTGGCATTTAGCAATAAAAACCTGTTTAATCTCGTTTCGTGTATATTTTGAATAATATTCTAGTGTAGCGTAGCTGATGTAAGGCTGGCTCAGCATGCATTATTGAGTGTTCGAGTTGAGCAGCAAAGATCGTTTTAGTTCACTAATAGGGCAGCGTTCTCAGAATTTATACTTTTTTCCCCACTTACAGTAATAATTAGGAATTAACCTAAATAACCAAGACTAGCGGGCAACGTTGCCCCTATGGAAAATATATTACTTAATCGACAGATATGTACGAGAGAACTTGACTTTGGAAATTGTTTATCTGCTAATGCAATCAGCTTCATTATTAACCGAGACAAATATTTACTATTGTAAACTAGTAATGAATACGGTGCAGCATTCCAAATTTTAACTTTAGAATTAACGTGATTTTCACAATTCATTTTGTGATCATTTAGATCCCACGAAGGCAGTTTATTAGCTCTACACGTTATAATATACAATTCAATTGCGTTTAATTATTAGTAACTTACTGATTGCCTGCTAGTTGCTTACTAATTTTCCTACTTCCGCTTAAAAAAGTTATTCTGCTCGTATTTTTGAGGATTATGAAGGTTTCAATTACTAGCCGTATTGTTTATTACAGTAATTGGAGTAGAATCATTGTCCGCAATACCGCACATACCTCCACCACCTAAAGAGTTCGAAGCCGATCATCCCTTTATCTTCATCTTGAGAAACTCCGCAGGAGTTATGTTCATTGGTCGCCTCATTGCTGAAACAAACTAAAAAATAACTGTCTTATATCATATTATTGTTTTTTGTTATTTGATTGTCGATATTTGTGGTTTGATGTTAATTTTTCAAGTGAAACCATTTGGTTTATGCTGATATAATGGGTGTGTCTTAGTTTACATTGTTACCTTGTTGCATACGCTTATGAAGTATATAGTTCCCATTCAGTAAAATATTGTGGGAGCGAAAACTGTCCGTTATAGATGTTATATAATAATAAGTAATGCTTTAATATAGATGCAAAAAAATAATTCATTTAATTAAAAAGAAATAAATATCGAGTCTAAAAATGGTTATTTCATTTTCAACAGCAAATTAATTTCTTATGAAAGTTCTGTCCGTAGTCAACATATTTGTGCAACAATATTACAATACTTTTCTCTAAAGTTCCGAGTGCGAATTGGTTAAATGCGGATGTGTTTGCGATTGTATTTAAAATTGTGCGAATATTCATATATTACTCGATCTATTGATCTTGTTGTCACTTCACACTAAATACGAGGGCAATAACAGAGCGCGCCAAGGCCGTTATCAGCACGATAGCAGTGTGACCCGGCCGCAGCCGTGACAATAACCTCTGTGATAAACTTTAAATATTTTACCTACAAATGATGAACCTAGTTTAAATTACTAAATTTAACAGAATTAATGGATGAATCAAACAGCTTCCAACTAAAGCCTCCTACAATATTCTACAAACGGCCGAAAGCACCCCCTGTTCTAATGGACCAAGGCTCATCGAATAACGACTTAAATTCTAAAAAAGTATCCTTGTCATCACCTGAGATGTAAACAAGCGATGCATATTCAACGAAAATACGCTTATTACCCAAAACAGATACTACCCCTTGCGATCAACCCTAGCGTCTCAAGAAAATGCTTCGCAGTCTCAGTTGCCAAACAACGCAGATAGTTAGGTTAGTGCGCCAGACAAACCCAAGATTCTTCCCATATTTCTTCCAAATGGTACCCATTACTAGAATATTATCAAAGATATCAAAAAGATAGTCAAAATAGATTTCTCTACGTGCTACAAAGGCAACCAACTAAGATTAACTTAAGCAAGGCTGATAACTTTAGGAACCTCATTAAATACTACGAAGAACAAAGGGTAAATATTTACAAGTATGTACCATAATCCTGAGTTTCGCCTCTGACGTGGTTCAAACGTTGAGTTACCTTGCTCTTTTGCTTTTTGCTCCTGATGAAGCCCCTTACGAAAGTGAGCGAAACGTTGAGTTTTTCGATCTCAATCATGACACGGTCCTATCCCGGAAGTCGTTTGTTACTTAATGACAATGGGCGTGAAAGCCTCAAAAATCATCTAAAATAAATCACTTTTATAATCCGGCCGATTGTTCCTTATGGTTGTAGTATTTGGAGTGCAACTTCGGAAACAAACATAAACAAACTGCAAGTACTACAAAATAAAGTACTACCAAGGCGGTCTATATTGTTCCAGGCTCTGACACTGGCTCTGTTGTCAAATTGTGTCCTAGCTCATTCCAAGACACACATATTTTTTGTCCGGCCCTGTATGATGTTTGACTTGAAGCCATTCTAAAGGCATCTGATATGGTTATCAAACATGCACCAACTTTTGGCGATATTTAAATTTCGGTTGTACAACTAATAAAAAAATGTCCCATTTGTTGCACACTTAATGGACCACACTGTATATTTTGTCTGTTACTTTTAAGATCAAATTTAACCGCCTTCTCAAGTAATGTGATGTTTCCTGGTTTTGTTAGACCCTTATGAAAGCGTTGTTTTGATTAATTCGCTTTGGAAATGTACGTACTTACCCTTTTTAAAATAACTGTATGTTTTGAAGATTTGCAGATTTGGTATTTTTAGTCAATTTATCGACAGAATTACTGTAGTTGGCCGTCATTTGGCCTATCCGTTCGAATCTGCACGTGATATATTGTACTGTCTTAGCTTTTCAGGCGTTTTCTGTTAGATTTTACTTATTATCTACTCGATTTCGTGAAGCTATTTATTTTGTTGTAGTAACTTCCTACTGTGGTTAGGTTTTCTAGGGTTATTTCGTCCCACTGTTGTAGTGAAATCGCTTAACAGCATTCACTTTTGACTTATCGCTTTTATTTGGTTTCAGTTAATGTACTACCTTCCTGAGCTGGTAAAAACGAACCACTGAAATTTTCAGAGACCCCGCATCTTGTCCTTTCTGGCGAATTTGTAACTTAGTGGTTGCTATATCTTCGATATTTTTTCCTATCCTTATTGTTGGTTAATTACATCGAATATGGCGAAAACGCCATGCAGCGGATTTATGTGGAGATAACAATGTTGTGATGAGCTCTATCGTAAAGCACATGTTGGCAATTTGTGTTTACGCATTTTTCATCCCATTTTAGATTGTTTTTGATAAGTCAGTGTCGCTTTATTACTTTACTTGGAACTGGATATGAGTCGCTAAGCCAATGCACACCTGAAGTAAGTTTTTCCGAATGCACTCCGCGTTTGCAAACTAATCGCGATTTATTGTTTCGGAGCCTGGTAATTTATGGATTTGGTTTTGATCGTTTTAGGATTAACCCGCTCATCTGCCGACGTAGCTCAGCTGGCTCGTTGAACATTCAACAATTAAAACCTGTTTAATCCCGTTTCATGTATATTTTGAATAATATTCTAGTGTAGCTTACCTGATGTAACGCTGGGTCTGCACGCATTATTGAGGGTTCGAGTTGAGCAGTAAAGATCGTATAAACTTTATTAGTATGGTAGCGTTCTCAGAGTTGATACTTCTGTCCGCACTTACAGTAATAATTTGGAACTAACCTAAATAACCAAGATTAGCGAGCAAGGTTGCCTGTGTGGGAAATATATTACTTAATCGACAGATATGTACGAGCCAAGCTTGACTTTGGAAATTGTTTATCTGCGAATGCAATCAGCTTCATTATTAACCGAGACAAATATTTACTATTATAAACTAGCAGTGAATATGACGCAGTATTCTAAATATTAACTTTCGAATTAACGTAATTGCACAATTCATTTTGTGATACTTTGTCCAGTCATTAGATACTTTTGTGGTTGCAAAAGGTTGCGGAGTTTTGAAACTTGGTAGGATTCTATGCTTGGTGGTCCTAAGTATGACCCTAAGTTTGCGACCTCATGCGACCACCGCCCGTGCTGCCATCTTGAAAAAATGGCGGCCAAGATTAGTTTTTGGCATATAACTTGGTTCCTGTAGTTTTTAGAAAAAAAGTGCAATTAGCAGTGCAAGAGGATAAAATTTAATACAAAATTATTTTCATATTTTTTTAGTCAGTTTAATACTTTTCGAGTTACAGAGCTGAACAATAGGGCAAATTTTGAAAAATCTCGTATAAGTAGCATTTCCATGGTACTTTTCACCACGTATGTTTAAGGTAGCCTACCTAAAGTAGGTTCGTGCAGTAAAGTAATAAAAACATAGGCTATCAACTTGTTTACAAACCGCCCAGGAGGTAGAGTTGAGCGGGGCGTTTTTGTTAACGTGGTATCCCCAGTAGGCCTAATCCATACCCCAAACTTACATGTACGGTTTCTGACGTTTTGTACTATGGAATATGCCTGGTTTATTATATTCACTATCTGCTAAATCTTGTTTGTCTCCCGTCTCCTCCAGCACCCACTCCAATGAATCAAAGTCATCATCAGCTTAGTTTGGGCAGCGTACATAAATCAAACAAGCAGGGACACTCACTGTCGGTTCCTTTGATGTCAAAATACCCATTTGGATGAACTTGAACGGCTCCTGGGGGGGGGGGGGGGGGTACTTTCCGATGGTACTAACAGATGGCGCCACTACGTTATCACATATGATTGGTAGCAGAGCTAGTAACTGGCTCTGATTGGTAAAATTTTGTGCTGCCATCTCATAGTCAAGCTTAGAAATACCTCCCGAGTTCTGTCCCAGCCACTCTAGACAGGTTTCAACATTTGGAATGAGTGTCTATACTTGTTTGATATATGTACGGTGGTTTGGGTGTTTGGAATCGGAATCCACTAGCATGCTGTTCCGTTACAATATAGACACAGCACTGAGCATTTGAAACCTGTTTTCCGACATCCACATGACGCTCCTGCACAGCCTTCCTTAAATTTACAGGATATTAATTTTGAAATGGCGTTGGGGGCTGCTTCTGACGTAGCCAGAACATCATCGATCCCGTTCCTCGTTTTCTGCCAGCCATATTGCTCAAAATCTATTTCTCTGCCACACCACATCGTCATTTGGTGATATACTGGCAGAAAATGCTGCCTTGCCGCATCTCTTGTGGGTGCCATGGACGCGAGATTAAATTTGTTCTTGGACACAGACTTCGTAAAATGCTGGTAACGAAACGAATCCAATGTGGCCTTGTCAAACGATCCGCCATACAGTGCCAATAAAAACGCTTCACCAGCTGCAGCGAGGACATCGACATCTGCTTCAAGTTCTTGGAAGATTTCTATAGTCTCCAGCAACAAGTCGTTTGTATCCAGAAGACTGAGGAACTTCAATTTCCCTTGGTTAAAAGGGGCAGAGGTTGTGCCACACACACTGATTGCATGTAAAAACAAAATTTTCTTCGCAACAGTTTCCTTGCATTTGCGTTTCCGCAACTTTTCCTCTCGATGGTTTTAGCAAACAAATGTTTTCCTGATCTCTTGCCTTTGCAGTTAAAAGAATCAACAAATCTGTATCTTCTCCCACAACGAAAACACGAGTAAAAGACAATACATGTAGATGGCTGTCTGAATGGTGGGCATATCCGCAACTTCGACTGCCGGTTTTGCTCTGTAATTTTGTTTTTCCAACTTCGTAATTAACATGGAAATTAAATTCCTTTTATTAGTATCGCTCGGCAAGAATTTTTCTTGATGGAATCATCGCTTCATCGAAAATTAGATCATTGGATATATGTGCTCTAGAACGTCGATATCTTTCTGCGCTTGCGGCTAGCTGCGTTCGTTGGATAACCGTCAAGGACTACAACTGCGTTAGGACCATAGTTCTTCTGGACATATTTAAAGTAGTTTATGCAAACTTGTCCATACGAATCATTGCGATGCCATACCACTCGATGCAACAAACACCCGCATTCCAGTACATGAAAGATGTTATCCGGTTGTACAGGCTAGTTTACTGGAGAAAATGCTTTAAACAGTGACGATTTTGTTACATTTTGCATGCCATCCTCATTAAATAGCGATAGGGTATATGGGGCAAGTTCAAACTTAAAATAACTTTTGAATTTCCCATCGCTTTTTTGGCGATAGAGATTCTTTGAATAACAACAGCGGACTGATAAGAATAGAAATATTCTCAATTTCAATTGCTCCTAATGAAAGCGATGCATCTTTACGCTTAAATTTTATCGCACCAAAATGATTGTCCACAGTCTTCACCATAGCTGCAGCACCAATTTCTTGTGCAATGTGGCAATTTAATGTTTTAACGCCAACGACGCCACTGTTGATGAGAGAAAACTATCGACTTGCGGAAATGGATTATGTTACAACAGCTATTCTGCAATTTTTGCCACATCGTACTGGTCACCTGTCATACGCGTTGGCCGCATATCCACATGCTGCTCCGTTGTACTTAAGCGGATGGCGCTAAACTCTTCGCACATCCACAGTTGCAAACATACTTAAGCTTTTTTTAGTTTGTCAACTCATAAATAACTACATGTCACTGGAAGACATTGCCGGGACAGTCAGGTTTATTCGGTTGATCCCGCCTACTTTTTAGATCAACAAAATTTTCACACTTCCATGTGTTGATTCTTATATAAATAAATTATCCTGGTACTACTCTACCAAGTAATTACCTTGGATAGTACCACCAATCATATACAGAAAACAGACAAAGTGTATATATCACTGTATAAACAGTTATATAATAGATTATACTACTTTAGGTAGACTCGTTTAGAAAAAATTGGTAAAAAGTATGATGCAAATGCCCTTTTACTAGATTTTAAAAAGTTTTCCCTACAGTTCGCCCCTGTAACTTGGAAAGTATTAGTTTTACAAAAAAAATTATAAAAGCGATTTGATTGCAAATTTGATTATTTTCAACTTTTCACGGGATATGCTTGTTCTAAAACTACAGGAACTGAGTTATATGCCAGAAACAGATTTTGGCCGCCTAATGACTGGACTAACTGTAGATCCTACGAATGCAGTTTATTTGTACTACACGTTATAATATACAACACTTCAATTGCTTTTAATTATTAGTAACTGACTGATTGCCGGTTAGTGGCTTACTAATTTTCCTACTTTCGCTTAAAAGTTACTCTGCTAGTAGTTTTGAGAATTATGATGTTTTAAATTACTAGCCGTGTTGTTTCTTACAGTAATTGGAGCGGTAGCCATTTCCGCAGACCCATACATACCTCCACCGCCCAAAGAGTTCGAAGCCGATCATCCCTTTATCTTCATCTTGAGAAATTCCGCAGGAGTTATGTTTATTGGTCGCCATGTTACTGAAACAAACTAAAAAATAACTGTCTTATTACTTTTATTATTGTTTTTTTTTAAATTTGATTATCGATATTTGTAGTTTCATGTTAATTTTCCAAGTGAAACCATTTGGTTTATGCTGATATAATGTGTGTGTGTCTTATTTTATATTGTTACCTTGTTGCATACGCTTATGAAGTATATTGCCCATTGAGCAAAATATTGTGGGAGCGAAAAACATGTTTTGATAAAAAAATTTAAAAATGCCTTGCTTGTATGCAATGTTGTCTCCACAACAGCTGAAGGTGTAAATAAAATGGAAGTACGTTTAAACTGACAGAATAATAAAATTATCGCGGATTATAATCAAAACAATGCATAATGCTTTTTGGGTTCAATTGTCTCATAGCAACATTTTTCGTTAGACAAATTGAATTTAATGTAAATGAACTTACAACATTGTTACTTACAGTATTGGTACTAGTGCATACTTCTCTGTTGGTCGGACCAGTAGAGCTCCCCAAGCAGTTCAACGCTAACCATCCCATCATTTACATTCTGAAAAATTCTTCAGGAATTTTGTTCGTCGGTCGCTATACTGGTTCTATGTAACAAAAGAGCATCTTTATAGATAATGACTAATGCTTTAATATAAATGTAAAAACAAAATCTAATAAATATCGAATCTAAAAATTGTTATTTTATTTGCAACAGCAAATTCGTTTCTTACTAAAGTTCTTTCCGTAAAAGTAGTAGCATATTTGTGCGACAATATTGCAATCAAAGGTGACCAGTCAAAACAGCTGGTTCGCCCCATTCTTGCCTAATCTAACCTAACGGCTCGAAACGTTTCGCGATTCAACTCGATTCATGTCCGAAAGCAATTGATCACTTAATTAGCGACAACGTTACCCTCCAACTGTTATAAGCAGCTTAGAAGTTGTGAGCGGTTGCCTCTTTGCCTATCTTCAGCCTTATTTAGGCCCCCGTCAGCCTTTCCGCTTTGGATGGAATCCAGAACTGAAGAGCGAAGAGTACCATTTGCTGGTCACCGCTGAGCATTCAGCGCAAACATATCCGTTCATGGGTCAAATATCTTAATATTTTGGTGTTGTTGCCTTATCAGCCCGAATACTATTAGTCAAACTGTGCAATATGCTTAGTTTGTAACAACATGGAGTTTAGCCCTTAGGCGTTACTTTAACATTGAAGAAGACATCTCGCTTTAATATTTAAATGATTATTTGCCCCTTTTATCCCTTAGCTGGCTTATTGAACATAAAACTTTCTTAATCTCTCAGTTCGCTGCTTATGAAATATCACTATTCGCCAAATCAGAAATTTCGTTCCCCCTTGTAGTGTTATCTCGTTTTGAAACTGACTTCAAGTAATGCAAAAGAAACGGATTTTATTAATCTATGACAATACACATAAAAAACACAAAAACGTAAATTAAATTAAATAAAAACTAAAATCGGGATGGCATTAGGCAAATCGTTAACATAGATTAAAAATAATAACGGTCCCAATACACTTCCTTGTGGGACACCATGTTGAATTGAAGACATCTGGCTATACTGACCTTTGCCAAATACACATTGAGATCTGTCAGATAAGTAGGACGACATTAGTTTTAGAGTTACTCCCCTGCAACCGTAATACTCCAATTTATCGAGTAAAATACTTTTTGAGACACAGTCGAACGCCTTGCTTAAATCAAGAAATAGTGCAAAGGAAGATTTTTTATTTTCCAATGATTCTGTTATATAATTAATCACATTAAACCACTCTATTGCTATTGATATTGCTTACACCTGTTTTTATTATTCCCCATATTGTTCTTTGTTTATTATCAGACTCCAAGATTTCTTTACTGATTTTTTCTTTTTTTAATTTTAAGATTTTTTGTTCGTATTCGTTTTTTTTTTAAATTCAGCCGATAGAAGATTATTATTTTGCAAGTTCAATTTCAAAATGTTTCCAAGACGATTTATTTCTTCCCTGGCCGAAACTTGGATTGGTAAATATAGAGGCATTTTTACATTTGTTATTTATATTAATTTTAATGAGAGGAAAAGATAAATCGTGATAATATGAAAAAACTTTATAAAAAGCATTAACTGCGCAGTTTGGGTCAGACTCTCTATATAATTCTACCCAATCTTCAGTTAAGAGGTAATTTGAAAATTTGATTCTATTTCTAAAACTTTTATTTGGTAGGTACGCTTTTGTAAACAGAGGTCGCCCGTTTTTGAATAGTGTTAAATTTAATTATTTGAGATTTATGATCAGATATGTAAAATTCAGCCACAGTTGCAAGTTGTGTTTCAAAATTTGTGAAGATGTTGTCGATACACGACTTGGAATTTTTTTGTACTCTAGTAAAGTCGGTGATTTTTTTTTTGTAATCCAAATGAATGGAATATGTTAGTAATTTCTATGCTTTCATTAGATTTAACTGCAAAATTTATATTAAAATCGCCACCAAACACTAGTTTACTATTTTTAAAATATTTAGATATTAAGTCAAGGGCATAGGAAAGATTATTTTTAAAGATATCGATATTACCACATGGTGAACGATATAAAGCCACCGCAACACAGTTTAAATCAGCAAGTTTAATGCCAGTGCATTCAAAATGTTTTTCACTGTTAAGTTCATTATTGAAATTTATTGATGTAAAAACGTGATCAGATCTAGTAAAAATGCATACTCCTCCACATTCACTCTCCAATCGGCAGTAACAAGAAGCTAGATTGTAATTATTTGGTGTATATAAATGTTTTTCTCCATCCTTAAGCCAATGTTCACTAATCATCACCACGTCAAAATTTTGTTCAGTTAAGATGGATTCAAGATAATTGTGTTTGTTTCTAATACACTGAATATTTGCATGCAAAGTAGTAATATTACTGGTGTTTTTATTACAAAAGAGAGGCACTGAATGTTTGTCTATGATAGAAGATACTTGCTCTTCTGGGCATGTCGGTCGTATTAAAAATTTCGTTTTGGCGAGTAGTATTTTCCATGGCTTTCCCTGGATTGTTGTAGGCGTATTAGATGTTGGGAGGAGACAAATGATTTGTAGGTTGCAAGGTCAGCCGATGCAGTAGAAGATCCTATGCCATACGCTTCAAAGTACTTCATGTATAATTGTTTTAGCGACTCCGCGTCTACAGGAAGGCCCTCAGAAGCCAAAAACACCCTTAGAGAAGCATTTGTGAAGCCCTCGTGACAAACTGATTGCGGTTGTTCATGTAGATAGGATATGTACAACCTGACGGCATTCATTATTGCTGGTTCCCGCAGACGAGCCAAAAGGTACCGGCCTTCATCGGCGGCAGATTGCACTGTCAGTTTCATACTTGGCGGAGTAATTGCATCTACTGTGAGATTTCTTTTCTGGATGCCTGCACTCACAAATTTTATGGGTTGATTTTTTTTAAAGGTGTGTTGTTTGCCAGCTGCTATAGCCTCTCCATCAGAATGAAGCCTTAGAATCTTCTCTTGAGTAGTGAATTCTTTAGTTGTCTTTTTCTGCACTTTGTCCAGCTGCGTTTCATTTCCTTCGCTAGAATTTTCCTCAAGTTGGAATTTTCTTTCTACTGACCACTTTACCGATACACCAGCAGGCCAGAACTGCTCTTCTGCTAATCGCACGGCAGACTTTCTGCAGACGATACGACCTTTGCAAACCACGTAGAAGATGAAACTCTGGTGAATCAGTTACAAACCAACATTATCAACCAAGCCTCAGATTGGTTCCAGGCAAAATTTGTTTAAACCAAAATAAAACTACCACTTTACTATTTTCAAATAAACAAAATATCTGTGAAACCGTTAAAGTTTTAGGCCTTACCTTGGATAACAAACTAACTTGGCAATGACAATGTTGACAATCTTTCAATTAAGTTATCAAGAACGATCTATGTAATTAGACAAATAAAAATTCGAGTCAACTTAGATGCTGCCATTACTGCATACCACGCATTATTTCATAGTGTAATGACGTACGGTCTGTAAACGGTATTTCTGTAAATGCATTGTATTTTTTTATATTTCTATATTTAAACTGGAATTGTGACATATCTAAGCACCACGGTGTATATTATGATGAATAAAAAATACTACTACTACTAAATACTACTACTATAATATATTATATAGTAAGGGACTAATGTCTGCCATTTATTCTCCAGTGTGAAGTTTGCTCCCGAGACGAAATTGAAGAAATAATCAAAAATGGTATCTTAGTTCGGAGGAACATAGGCAATTTATTACACTACCTCTTTCAAAAAAAAAAAAAACTAAAGTGTCATTTTTTCTATCAAGGGATAAAAGTAAAATAAACAATTTCCATCATGGTGACTAATAAATTACTAAGTTTCCAAATATACTTTGTCACCATGAGAAACTACTATTGTATTTTGATATGTAAAAAAACTGGATTGTCACGTTACGTTGACAGCAAATTAAGTAGCGTATATCGTAAGCGCAAGCGTAAGGCAAATCACAATAACCGCGAACCAATACAAAGGTTTGTAAGTGTATGAATATATTGCCAATAAAATTTACATCTCCGGAAAGAGTAAAACTTTTTACCTGTAGTAGTTACCACGCTACGGCGATCATTAGAAAAACACATCTACCCCATTTAACCCAATTAGGGTGTAGATTCTAAAAACCCTTAAAAATGGTTTTACTCGATGTGTGAACGAACTGGAATACCGAACTTTAACTTTTTACCTGCAGTATTTCCCCCATTGTCGGGGTGCTTAAAAACACATCAACCACGTCTAACTCCTTTGGAGATGAATTCCGAAAAACCCTGCGCTGGTTATCTCCATTTGAATTTTACCATTTTTACCACTTTACGAATTGCTACAAAGAAACACTTTTTCTAGTTGTGTGAACTTCAATTTTGACATGACAGTTAAAATCAGTTAATCAACTAATAGTTATTTATGGTACAAATGTGTTATATTACAAATAATCCGCGGGAGAAATATTGAACTCTCAAGGCCGCCACGCCGAATGCGTTTTTTTTCTCAAGTGAATTATTTGTCATAACACACCTGTGCCATACAAAATTTTGTCCTACAACTCAATAAATACCAAAGAAGCAAATTTTGTCTTGACAGCTGTGAAAATTCAAAGTGACACAGGAGTAAGTAGTAGTACATGTGTAAGTTAGGTGTGACCTACACATATAAATTCAATTAAAGTCGGCATAGTTGTAGAGCCATAATAAGGAGGTGTAGTATATTGTAATACTAGTGTGGAAAAACTGTAATTGAAAAAAACATATGAAATGGAACACAATTGCTGACGAGTGTTCCATTCGCATAGGTTTTCCAATGGCCTTTACACACGTGTGAAAAAGTGACATTTGTCATCTTCAGCCAATCACATAATGTAGTATGTAATATGTAGTACTTTCTGCACCAAAGTAAGAAATAGTACCTATATTAAGAGCTGCGCTTGCGCATGCAGTCATGCAAAGCGACAAGAGCACTGTTAGCTCGAAATATACATACTATTTTCTCGACGACTGAACATATTAAGACAAAAATATTTCTACTATTTCATGTTATTAAAAATATCAAGTGACACTAAATAGAAAATTACTTGCGTAGCATCCGACATGTGATGTGATTATTTAAACAAATTACAATCGTTGTCACGGAAACACCCTGACAGGGCTAACTATTTTGCTCGCGCGAAACCCAAAACGCTGGCGAGCGGCAAAATGCTGAAAACGTTCGCTCAGCAGAGAATGTAAACTTTCTGTTGTCAAATGATAGTTAGACAAATCTACTTCCAATATCAGTCGTGAAAAACTAATAAAAATACATGACTAATAGATTTAGAAATTGACCTAGTAATCCTGTAATCGTGGAAATGTCACCGTCCAAGATTTTTCAAATTTTTCCTAGACGGCGAAAAACATGTTTGCTCAATTCTATCTATTTGTCTGTCCATTTGTCCGTCTGCCTGTTCGTCTATATGCCTGCCTGTACGTTGCTGGTATAACTCAAAAACTATTTGTTGGGGGTAGACAATACTTTGCATATGGATTGGATGTTAACCTGGCTCGAAACCAAATATATTTCGATCAAACATAAGGATAGCACATTAAACAAAAAAAGTCCAGATTTGCTTTAATTAATTAAATAATAGATAATAGATAAAAGTAATATTTTTCAGATATTTATGGGTTTTACCCTTGATGAAAATGGGACCGAACCGATACAGCATAAACATCGTAATGTGGGCGAAATGTGTAGTGATAGTAGCGGGTCGCACTTGCGAGGGAAGTACCATATAAAGCCCTTTACAGACTTCTTTTGCAGTATGTTCTAATATCAGAACAAGAGACGACTTAGATAGAAGTAGAGACCCTGTATATTAAGTAAATCTTAATATACATGGTCTCTAGATAGAAGTAGGTAATTGATTTCACGAAGAGCTGTTGTTTAGCTAATCGAGGAGATCATTTGAAATGTGAGGTAGAAACTGGCATGCAAGTTTATCTCAGAAATCTTTTCCCTGGCGTCATGCGCGTACGAGCAAATATGCAAATAACCTAATTTGTCCTCTTTCACTAATGACGGGAAATAAATGCAAAGCCAATTTTAGATCATTTCCGTACGCACCTGCTATCATGTTTGCCTTTTCGCACATAGAAGTGCCAACAACTTTGTAACGATTGATTTTAGAGATCATGTTTATTGGAACTTCTCGACCTAAAAGTACGCCAGAAACATTCCAATAAAATCTGGTACACCTAAATAGCTCTAGCGACTATATTTTTATATTTTGGAATCGTTTCAACGGTTTCTATGCTCTTAAATTACAGTTACTTGTAATTCTGTTACTATATTATGCAAACAAAACGATATGCTTAGAATATAAAGCAATTAAATATATAAACAGGGAATGTATAATAATAAAACATGAACTGAGTGGTAACTTATTTGCAATCATCATTAGCCTATCGAAAATCCTTCCATTCAAATGACGGGGATGTTTCAAATAACAAATTTTTGGGGTTCGATGACAGCGAAATATGTGAAAGTTAATTTAAATGCACATGATACTAAGGTGTTATTCTATAAGTTGGGTTAACAATAACTCGATGTTTCCTTTAGTACTTGGGTCTCCTATTCCTGCACCACCACCAGCCTTGCCGATGGAGTTTATTATGGATCATCCTTTTATCTACATCTTGGGAAACTCCGACAGTATCTTATTTGTTGGTCGCTATACAAACGGGCCGCAATAATTGCAATCGTTGCATGAATCAAAGCTAATCTTATATGTACTATATCTCTTATTCGCTGTGTTTGTACGATATATTTGATTGCTATGTTAGAGTTATAATATACATTTTTTATTTAATTTTTTTTCTATCCTGCCTTGCCGGTTTTAACAATAGTAATATATTTATGGCAAATTTTTATTGAGCATCTTATATGGGCAACACAGTTATTGTTATGTAAATCAAAATTTAATACTATATACTCATATAACAATAGACGCTAGGGGCCACCCTGTTTTAATGTGGTGGTGTCTAATCCAGCAACTAACATTTTCTACCAAATCATGCTGTCGCTAGGGATCTACATTTCACGTCTTCTACTCAAAAAACGAGAACTACAACTCTTCCATAAAAATACTTTAAAAAATTTAAATGACTGGGGTTGCAAACCAGAAACTATCCAGTGTAAATACAAACGTGGAACGCATAAAGCAATTATGAAATTTGAAACTTAATTAACAACACAACAAGAGTTATCAAATACCGAGGCCCCTCGGTAAACAGAGAGAAAAGAGCTCGATTTCAAAACAGTTAACCTTGAGTGTACATATCTAAACAACAAACCTTGAGTGTATAACATCGAACTATCTTCGTACACAGAACCAATCTTATTAAACGCCAACGATAATCCATACATAATGGTGTTACATTGAATTATAGGACAGCGCAAGGAGCACTACAAAGTTAAAATCTGGTGTGATACACGCACACAACTTCCTTTTACAGTGATCTTATAATTAGCCAAAAATATGCGTTTGAATTTTTAAGAATTTGTCAAAAATTTTCAAAAGTTACAAATTCTACAGAAACGGTGCAAAATAGAGCGTTAGGTAAAGAGACAAATTTTCTCTAGAATTTCAAGCTGAATTCAAAAATGCAATAATATACTGGGTGTTCTATTTGAAATAGGAGTTAATAAGAAAATAGAAAAAAAACAAAAGAAACCCATTTTAGAAGTATTCAACTGGAAAATCACCTATCTCACATCAATTCACATTCAAAATGTAATAAAAATGTGAAGTTTGAAATAAATCGTTAGAACCGTTTCTGAAAAAATCGAAAAACACTGAAAAATCACAAGAGGACACACCTA
The DNA here is from genome assembly GCA_940337035.1 of Agriotes lineatus. Taxonomy (NCBI): domain Eukaryota; kingdom Metazoa; phylum Arthropoda; class Insecta; order Coleoptera; family Elateridae; genus Agriotes; species Agriotes lineatus. The sequence continues at coordinate 242,449,037 of OW679194.1, read as the reverse complement.
CTTCAGGTTATGGGATTTTCTTCAAAAGCTTGCTGTCGCATCTACATAGTACACAAAACTTATATATGAAGTTTCAACGCCATACCTCTTTCGTTTTTGAGATATTCTGTTCACAGACAGACAGACAGACAGACAGACAGACAGACACACGGACCAATGAAAAAAAATATGTTTTTTGGGTTCAGGGGAGTCTAAAACGTGAAGATCTGTTGAAAAACTCAATTTCGAATTTTTGGGGTGAATCCAATACTTCCTTTATTGTAAAAGGAAGTAAAAAAAGCAACAACATACAATGACGTTAATCTTAGTTAGTTGCTAGTTAAGTGAGCATCTCTTAATTTAAGTAAGTCACGGTGAAGCTCGCTTACAACGCCGGTAAAGCGTTGATAAGAATATCACAAATACCCTTTAGCTGGTAAAGTTTGCCATCTAGAGAGAAATACTGCAAGGGGTTGGTGTCACCCAAATTCAGCTTTAAGCAGTCGTAAAGATTCCACGGTACAGCCTTATGAAAGGTGCAAACGCAAGTGGTAAATCACCCTCCGAGTTGACAATTCTTGGCCCAGCTCCACAAATACAAAATGTCGTTACGCCCCGGGTTTATAGGATATCAAGCCACTGTTTAAAAATCTATCGCAGCGAAAACATAGAACTCACGTGCCTAATATTATTCGACAGAAAATGAGCGAAATTTAAATCCGGAATTTTTATCCGTCTCAAAAAGCTAAGAGCTAACTAAAATCATCGACACGAGACTATTTGCATGCGCTTCCAACAACGGCCTGCAAAATTTAGACAAACCCCCGAGGCGAAGTTTTTCACTCACAAATTTGCGTTTGTTCTTCTGCTGCCAGCACACAAGTGGCGTAAACGGTAATTCAAACTCTTACACGTTCAACTACTCGGCAGCTACTCCCATTCTCGCTCTCAAACCTCGGCGTCGCTCTAACTTTGCGTTTGCCAAATTTTCTATACTGGATGTACTCTGTCGCTCTCGCAGCATGACAATCATAAAAATGAGCTCAGGCTCCTGCAATCTGGCAGTGAAACGCTAGCACTGAACATTTAGAGGAAAGTGCCCCAATATTGGATACCTTTTCTAAAAACATTATAGTTTGAAAAATAAAAAGCAAAAGAGCTTTTATTTATGAAATTCACATCTCTAGATATGTTGTGTACATGCTGAAACAATTGTGTATGAAAAGATACTCTATAAAAAAATATATATTCATTTTAATGATTTTTGTAATATTTACGATATTCGAAATTGGTCTCCTAATATTGGATACTCTCATGTCCTAATACTGGATGCATCCAATATTAGGTCCTAACAATTTTAATACACCACGGATTTAAATGAAAGAAAATAAATCATTGTTTATAAGTGAAACTGTTTATTTGTGTAATGAATAAATACAAAAATAAAACTAAAATCTAGATAAGTAGATATTAACATTTTAGCCATCTATGCAATAGTCACAAACATATTGTTTCTTTTTCGTTGTACTTGAACAAGCCTCATGGCACCATCTATAACATGACATACACTTAATCCATATCTCCCCTTTGCGGTCATTCGAGTACAATTCTAAACAAAACATACACTCAGTATCATCATTATCAGTGATAGGATCTTCTTCATCATCTGTATTTATATATTGAACAGTTTCTTCACTATCTGACGAAGAGGCAGAGCTTTCGCATTTCTTCTTTCTTTTGTTCTTTTTATTTTCTGTCTTATCTGGTTTCTTGTTTAATGACTTTTTTCCCATAATTGACCTGCACGTTTTTTCCTTCTCCTTAATGTCTTTCAATCTTGATTTTTCTAATTGTGTCTCTAATTCCTGTTTGTATGGTGACCCACTAATTAACTCTGATTTGCCAGTACGCCGTTTGGTTGTAGCTCCTAATCTAGACGGTACAGCTACAGTAGGGGGCGGACTGATATCAGCTGGTGTCACAAACTTTTTTCCAGAAAGTGCAGCAGTCTGAATTCCATTTCCGTCTTCTACATTATTTCTTAAATTTTGGTCACTCTTTTCTTCTGTCTCTCTATTTGCTTGACTTTCTTTATTTTCTTCATTCACATCTATGTTTTCTTGAACAACTTCAAGCTTATCATGGATCGCAAAGTCGCAGTCCTGAAATATGTCAGAATTTAAAGGTAAAATGCCCCATTTTTTGAAGCCATTTATGGACACTTCCATGGTAGCTGCTCGAATGTATGCTTTTCCACTAGTTCAGCTATTTGGTAGGAAGAAATAACTCTACATGGATGGTTTCTCAACCACAGTTCGATCTCTTTCGCGTAATAGTGTTTAAATGGTGCCATAAAGGCCACATCCAACGGTTGTATTTTGTGTGTAGAGTGTGGCGGCAAGCAAACAATTGCGATATGATTCTCACGAGCTTTGTGTACGACATCAATATTTTTCGTATGTGAGTAGTGGCCATCCAAAATCAGGACTACAGGGTCGTTCGCTGAAGGACGTGTGTGAGCAATGAAATGATCTAGCCATTGTGTAAATAGGTGGGTTTGGATCCATCCTGACGGGTGACAAGTTCCAAGACTTCCTGGTGGAACACCATCCATCAATTCGGCTTTAAAATTTTTCCTAGGAAAAATGAACATGGGAGGCACATAAGTGCCACCAGCATTCATACAACAGACAAGAGTAATTAAAGAGCCCCTCTCTGCTGACGTAAGTGCTCCAATTTGTTTTTTTTCCCTTGAGGCTAATTACTTTTTTGTTTTTATGTTGAACAGACGTCACCCCAGTTTTGTCCACATTATACACCCGTGCTGGATTAAAATGCACATTAGCTAGCTGTGGTTCTAATATTTCAAAAAATCTATGAACATTCTCTTTAGTAAACCCTTTAACCCTGGCAGCGGAGACTCCCTGTGGCTTTCTAAAACTAAGCTGTACATTTCTTCTCATAAATTTATGCAGCCATTTTTTCCCAGCAGCTCCTTTTTCTTTTGGAAAAGGGTTAGGTATATTATTCTTTATAGCAAGTTGAAAGGCAAGATGACGGATGTCTGCAGCTGTTAGTCCGTAATATCGTTTTTCCATATCTAAACAATAACCTACCAACTCCTCTTCTAATTCAGGTGGAAAAACCGGTGCTCTACCAAGTTTAATTTTAATTAATTCTTCAATGTCTGCATCTTTTTTGCAGTAGTACTCCAAAGTCGTACGAAGAACAGCAAATAACTTGGAAGCTTTTAAATATCCCAGTTGCTTACTTTTTACAGCCTCCTCTGCATTCTTCATAGCTTCTGGATTCCAGTTTTTTCGTTTTCGTTTGGGAATTGTCTCTGATGAAGACATGCTGTTAAAGAAATAAATGTTGATTTCTAATTTGATTATGGAGCCGAATATTGGATATCCCATAATAGGAACTATGAGATTGCTAATATTAGGAACTCAATGTCAATAAGGTTACAATATTGTTTTGGAAATCTGTTAAAACCTTTAGCTACTATAAAGCATGTAACCATTATCTAGTACACTGGTAAGCTTATGTTTTTAATTTAGACAAAATTACTCACCTGCAGATATATAAAAAACACGTTTGAACACAGGTCTAAAAATACTTGACTACGGCCAGATAACATTCTTTGACATAACCTATTTTTCCATTAAATTAATGTAACCAAATTTTTGGGGTTTGTTGCTCTACTATATATACATCTAAAAAAAAATAGATGGCGCCGTAAACAACAACCAAATTCGAGAAAGCCAGGTATCCAATATTAGGAATCATCCAATATTGGGGCACTTTCCTCTACTTGAGGAATTTTTAACCGACATGTCGCAACTTTTCTATGAGGCGAGCTTTGAGATTAAATTCTTTAAATATGATAGGATACGACGGGTTACTCGAAACACTGTGTATCAACCTACTTTAGAAGGCTCACATAACTCCGACTAGCTCAATCTTCGACTGCGATATGGGTATGATAAATGTGGGATTTTTGTTTACTTTACTTTCACATAAAGGCTTTAGGTTCACTAAGAAAGAAGTATTGGGCGCCAACAACTTTATTTAAATTGTAAACCTTTTTCGTTTAATATTTATGTACATTCAATCATATAATTCATGGTCATGTTAATGGTTATTTATGAATTTAGTATAATAAAGGTTTCTCTACTATGGCAGTTTCTATATGATACTTTATACGGAAATATCGAATTAGAGTTCTTATCAGTTTGATTTACATTGATTAATCAATCAAGAGTTTTATAGAAATGTTCTCTTTTTCGGAAATTCGGCACCTTTAGGTAACATACATTTAAAAAGCTCTCTATACCCTCTTAACCTATTTATATCTTTAATGAAGGCTGTTAAATGATTTACCGGCTAACTCAATTCACATTTCTAAAGTATAAGAAATGCCCATTGTTTGACAGATACCTGCGATATAACATTAAACCCCTTTTTGACATTTACAAATATAACCTTAATTTTTAGCCTCGTCACTGAAAAGGTAATTAAATCTTCCTATTAGATTATTATGGAGTTATTGACTGTAGATTAAATTTCATATACACATTTTAAACTGGTAACTTGACATATTTTGGGTTATAAATAAACTGAATATTTTATATAATTTTCCTGCGGTTTTAGGCTGCTAGAAACTGTTACCTTGCTCATCGAGTTGAACTCTACTTAACAGGAAACGACCCCATCGCCAAACCAATGAAGCGGCTTTTCGGCCGAGGAGTTCTTAAACGAGAATTAATGTTGGTCTAACATTGTCTTCCATTTCTGTTAGGCCCTCCAAAAAGGTTTAAAGAATTAACAGGGGAAGCAAAAAGCTAAGCCAAAGACATTTTCTATTAGGATATGTACGGATCGCCCAATGTATTTACGTATTTACCTACCAATTAATTCGCAATTGCTTTATTTATTAAGAAACTGCCCAATGAATTAATTCTATTTGCCTGAAAAATCATACTTCTTAATATAATGTAGAATTAGATTAATTACAACCTTACAGATGAAAAGTTTCCAATTTTGTATCCTTTTAAGCTGGGAATCAGCTCCTAATTTATTCTCTGCTAGAAACTATCAAGCCCCTATTTGTTTTTTTTATTCAAAACAGGAAGTGGTTTCCTCTTTTATTATTAATTTGAAAATTCTGAAATTAGCCTTCTATTTGAAATCAAAAAGAACTAGATGAAGATTATGCAACCTGTATTTCTCCTAAGTACTTTAAGTTGTCTAACTATCAGGTTTTGTGATCATTCAGATTTATTATATTTTAGTAGCTCGACTTTGGAATGCTACAACTGTAGGTCAGAGAAGGTAAATAAAACTTGATGCAGCTGTTCTTTAAAATTGAATTCTTTAAATGAGATATTAAACAACGCTGCGACTAGCCCAAAATATTTGGAGGCAAAAACGCTTAAAATAAGAGAATAGCATAACAACTAGTTACAGTAGTATGAAGTCAATTTTGAAAAGTAGAAAGAACGTATATTAGCATTTGTTGAAATCAGTGTCGATTATTTACAAGAAAATATTAACGCAGAACTTAAATAGAAAAGTGCATGTGCTCATTAAGTTACCAAGTAGGTACGTCTTGTCACTTTCAGAAACCACTATTTCAATTTTGGTATTTTAAAAATTGAATTGTAACGTGGCGACATTTTAAGCAGCGCAAATTGTAAGAGTAAACGTAAGACAAATCACAATAACCGTCAAGCAACACACATATTCGTATTTTGCGAAAGCAAGCTTGCGACTAAAGGTTGTTACTAGTAAAATTGACATACATATTAGGAACGAGTAAAACTTTCTATTTGCAGTAGTTACCACGCTATGTCGATCACCAGAAAAACGCCTCTATCCCATTTAGCCCCTCGGGGAGGTAAATTCCGAAAAACTGTCAGAACTGATATGTCAAATTTCGTCTTCATACCTGCAATCACATTTGGGTGTAGCGATTTTTAGAGAAATGCATCTGCCCAATTTAACTCCTTTGAAATTATTGCGAGTGTTTATGCATTTCTCTCCTCACCTGCATGTAACTTTTGCTTATCTCTGAGCTTTCTAGATTTTAATTGTTTTCTACTTTTCTGTAAATTATGATCCTAATCATTTCTTGGCGTCTAACTAAGAACTAATGAAATCTTAAAGCAAGGCATAGCCGGGTGAATAATGACTCGATGTTTCTTTTTAGTAGTTGGAAGTCCTGCTATTCCTGGACCACCGCCAGCCTTACCGAAAGAGTTTATTACGAATCATCCATTTATCTACGTTTTGAGAAACTCCGCCAGTATACTATTTGTTGGTCGCTATACAAACGGGCCGCAATAATTGCAAATATTACATGAATCGAAGCTAATCACAAATGTATATCATTCGCAGTGTTTGTACGATATATTTGATAATATATATCTTTCTTTTGTAAGACAAACTTTTATTTAGTATCGTGTATTGGTCAAAATAAAACTATTTTACTGGGAGACTTTAACGGCAGAGTAGGTCAACGTAAGAACTATCCAGTAATTGGACACTACAGTAAATAAGTTCTTAATCGATAATTGAGAAATGCTCATTGAGTGTGCTTATTAGTATTCCCTCAGGATTATAAAGAATTGGTTTGCGCATCGAGACGTACATCGTTAAACATGGTATCCGGTATCCAGCTACGCGAAAATTAAAATTTATAATCGGCTACGTACTGGTTAAACAAAATTGTGGATTTAAAGTCACCGATGTTAGAATAAAGCAAGGGGCAGAATGTGGCTCAGATCACCACTTTCTACAGGCTAAAATACACTTCCCTATTGAAATTGTGTAAGTGCACAAGAAAGTAATTAAATTCCGGAAAATATAGTTTTAGAAACAGTACAGCACAATGTCTAAAAGATAGTTCAATCAAATTTGTATACAAGTTTAGATTAGCTCAGAAACTACACGATGTAAACCTCTCATCAACTACTGAAGATCTAACCAATGAAATTGAAAGATGCAGCTAAAGAAGCCCTGCAGGAAAGAGAAATTGCAAATACTAGATGAAAGACTAAACAGTGGTGGACTGCAGAAATAGAAGAATGTATAAAAAAGAAAGGTGCTTTACGAAAAGTGGTTATCCACACAGACCCCAGAAGATAGAAGGAAATACTGTAGAGTTAGAACTGAAACTAAACAACTATATACAACAAGAAACGAAAGGTGAGATCAAGAGGAAGCTACTAAAAGAAATGAGGAAAGACAACAAAGATAATAGAAAAATAAAACTGATAACCATGCAAGAATGGAAACGTAAGCTGCTACTAACTGAGGGTCGCAAAGAATTTATGAAAACGCAAACAGTAGATGAAGTTGCTTCCAACGAAATTGCCACCGAATTAATAGATTCTACGGAGATAAAGAAAACAGCTATGGAAATACAGAATTGAAGGGCATCGGGCCTTGAAAATATTTATGTAGAATTAACTAAGTCAGCACCACTGGTTCTGTATGATGCACTAAAAGTTCTATTTAACAAATGCCTGCAAGGACAAGTTCTACCTCAAGAATAGAAGAAGGCGTACACTTAAATTTACAAAAACGACAATAGGAGAGACTGTAACAATTATCGTGGCGTCTTAAGTTCCATTGGATGATAATCTCTGAAACCTTTTTGTAGCGTGATATAATTCATGTCTTTTTTGGGTCTTTTGGCACTGAAAAATTAAAAATATTAAATACCCAACGTTTCGAGGGACAATCTGCCGTCATTATCAACGAACAACTAAAAATGAACAAGGGAACTTAGCTTTTCCCTGGACTGAAAAACGATCAACCTTCAGTGAATTGCTTGACATATTTAAACTATGAGTTTTGATTACCTATACCTACTTGTACTGATCTTTAAGAATCGACAGCCAACTCTTTTCTAAAAATATTGAGAAAAACGAAACACATTTTTCTTCGTTAAGTAAAATATACGCAGTTTCTTTAATTTTACGTTTAATTGACATCGATTCTTTAGACAAGATCTTTGTGTTATGCCATTGTATTTTATGGTGGTTATACCAAGCATGTTCTGCCAGCTTAGTAGACTTATTGAATTGATGTTTTAATCATATTTTTATGTTCTTTAACTCTATTTTTTAAAGGTCTGGGTGTTTCACCGATATAACATTCCCGCAATCTTCTATTCCGCCAGTCCTCTCAATTCAAAACGAATTACTTCTGTGTCACTGTTTCATTTGATGGAAGTTTGAACACCCTAATATATGGAGCAACTTATGAAGCGTAGTTAATTTGACTTACAGTTTGATAGGCAACACTTCAAAGGTATTTTTAAACTGTCTTGTCAAAATAGTTTATTAACGTCAAATATATTTGAAAGTTGCACATCTTAATGATAACCAAAGCCTTTGATAAGCATTTTAAGGTAAACCGTTGCTTTTATTCTTATGATCTAAGAGTAACTTTATTTTTGCACGATTTAAATCCCTTTCATGTAGTTAGTAACATAAAATTAAAAAAAAAAGTTATAGATAACAAGGTTAGAACTAAAAAGAATTTTCAAATATAGATAAGGTGGCTCGTACAGTCAAAAGTCTAGTTTATGAAATTTTTTCCGTTAGTGCAGTACATAATAGTAAGTAAGTGTACTAAAATTGAAATTGATAGCTTTACATTGTGGAAATTACCATATAGAGAGCTTTACTCACAACTTCCTTCGTAAATGGACGTTGCGACACCAAACAATTTTAAAAATCAAAGGAAAATAGGGGTGAAAATATCTTTACTTTCGTAATAATAATACTGAAACAATGAAAGAAAACACATGGCAATGAGAATTAAATCAATTTCAAATTAAAAAAGTTACCGCTGATGAGATTCAAACTACTGCGCCTGTGAACGCGAATTTAAAACCAGCGTCTCATCCAAGGGCCCATGGAGGACTTTTCTCTCGGCTTTGCAATGCGCAGCTGTATTTAACAGAACGGACTTATTGTTGAAACTTTTTTTTTACTCTTTTACGACATTACCCTGCACCTGTTGGATCCCATTTTTGTAAATTGTAAAGCATGACCTATGTGCAAGTTACCACTTTTACCTATTTCTCAATTAACGCAAAAATAAACAACATTTTATTATTTTAAGTTGCTCACCTTGTATATATTTGTCCAAAATTTTCTCGGTTTTATGCAAGGTAATATAATCTGTATGCAAAATATCATCTTTCTTCAACAAATCGTTTTTGACTTATACAGCTAACAGGCAGATAGACATACAAACGAAATTGATAGAACTTGTTTTTCGGCATCTAGAGACCCTGAAACGTGAAGATCTGAAGAAATCTCGGAAGGTGATTTTTTCGCGATTGCAAGACTTCCTTCGCCTTTTAGATGAGGGAAGTAAAAATTAAAACTTGAATTTCAAAGTCCTAAACCTTCATACCAGACGATGCCGTCGCTAAGGATATAGATTTCTCGTCTTCGACTCAAAGACGAGAACTACAACTCTCGCCTACCAAATGTGAAAGGAAAAACTGTTTTCCTCTTGTTCTCCAGCTTGCCTTCAGTTTTGCATTTCTCAAAGAGATTTCCATCCGGCCTTCTGTTTTGCCCTTGCAATTTTTTTTACTACCTCTCCTATTCTTTTACATCCGTTCCATATGCCCATCTGAGTTTATGTAATTTTGTGTAACCTTTTTATTCGTGGTTGTATGTTATATACCACTCGCCGTCTTTTCTTCTCAGATCATAAATCTTCCAGGGTATTCACCTTTCAAATGTGGCAATTTTTTTTATTTGCTTAGTCATGGTTTATATTTCACATCTTATTAGTGTCAGGTGCATCATAATTTTGGTGGGGGTGTTTATCAACCTGGATATCAATAGTTAGCAGCTGTTATCATTTCTCCATTTTTTCGTAACATCTCATCCACATCCATTATTTTGTTCCTAGGTATGTAAACTCATTTACGACCTCGCTTCTAAGCACATCACTGATACTTACTCATCAAGTACTTTTGACCCCTCCTTAAGCCTTTTCATTAAGTTGATATCGTCCGCATATGGATGGTTCTATTAATATCATAGATACTTAATGGAAGCATTTAAATCTATTTGCAACCATATTATTACTTTTTATTATTGTGGCGTTCAGGAACAACTGTGCTAGTCCATCACTTTGCTGGAGTGCTTCTTTATTTTTCGAAAAATTTTATGACATTATCTTGTATTTTAAGTCTGCCTTTGTTGTTATTTATCGTCCTGTTTGTTAATTTGATGAGTTTAGTTAATATTCCTAAAATCTCCACTTCTTCTATCAGAATTTCACTATCCATTACATCTTATCCTTTCACCAGCCATTTCTTCTACGTTGGAAGTAATTCTCATTCTTAGAATATTATGCAGTATCCTGTAAACTGTGTACAGAAGAGATATGTCTCTGTAATTACACACTGTTTCCCATACATAGTAAATTTTCTCAACTTTCCTGATTAGCAGGATACGTTTATCTAAATATTTATGTAGTGCTAAAGCTTCTTCGTTAATTACTTCTCCGGTAGGTTGTCCGAAGTGGGAAATTCAGCTTCTGATGACGAGTGCTGTTGCGGTATAGACGGACCGCATTTACCACAGTTTAATTTGAGTTGAGAGGCAACTGTAGTAAATCCCCTGGTTGTTCACAGCTAGCTTGTGGGAGGGTTTGGTTCATATTACTCGTGAAAAATTGCATGAGATGCCAGTTGCTGGGTAATCCAATTCGGAAATAATTATGGTAAAGGTTTTATCGTTTTAATCTCTTAAGTTATGGCCCAATATTACTATCCTAGGTTTTCCCCCTCCGCGGAGGTGAGCGTCAGCTCCTAGGAGCGAAAACGTGACCTAAAATTGGGCATTTTTCGGTTTTTCGAAGATAACTCTGAGAAAACCCAATAAATCAAAAAAGTAAACCATATAAAAGTTGTAGAGCGTTAAATTCTGCGTAAAATGAGTACCAATATGATGTATTTTAGTTCAGCTATACCTATATGGCCTCTTGTCAAAGTTGCACCATTTGGTCAACTTGCAAAATAATGTTCTTTTGAGTAACAACGGATTCGTTTATTGATTCCATAGTTAAAAATTATGCCTGCAAAGGATATCAAAGATATATACTATATAGATACTAATGTTATGGTTTTTCAGGTAAAAAATAGTTTTTTTTTTGGTATTTTGACTGAAAGACTATAATATTAATCAACAAAAAAAGTTCGTTTTATTTTCAAAAAATAATGCAGACGTGGTGTAAGAATGATTTCTGACACAAGAAACGTTGCTACACTGTAATAATTTTACTATACAATAAAATAATAACAATAAAAACTGAACTTTCTAACACTTATTGTGTTACACAGTGTATGATTCATTTG